>JAJGOT010000009.1:580000-917500 GCA_022457155.1 Cladopsammia gracilis
AAAACTGATACATCATGTAGGTACCAACGACAAGGTTGGAAATGGCCAATAACATATGCTGTTATGAATACATGTATCTCCTTTTTTCTTTATCAGTCAAAATTCCACCTAGATTAGATTAGCCTAGATTAGCTATGCTATAAGCGGGTTTGTAGATATTTAAATTTTTATTTCTTTAAATTTAGATCAATTAATTAATGTAACAGTGTTGAAAACCAATAAACCAATAGTCAATAGTCAATTGCACAAAGGAAAACAACCAACAAGAAGCTACAGGGATACACTAAACCCAAAACATTTTGGACGCTTTCAATTTTGGGCAATTGAAATAATTATTGTAGATTTGCTAGTCTACATTGTGTAGTAGTAAGAACTCCAGGACTGCTAAAAGAGGTCAAGCTTGCAATCCAGAGAAACCTGAAAACCCTGCAAGCGTCCTATAACGTTCCAGACGACCTAATTCTGAACTTTGACCAAACCCCATTGTCTTGGAATTGACGAAGCAATTAATGCAGAAATTGATGCTGAAGATCCCTTTGAGGATTTACATTAATGCAGGGAATTGATGCATCTCTTATTTTGAGCATCTTTATTAACCTTAAAGCAAGTAAATTGTTCCCAGTCCAAAAATTGTCCATTCAAAATATAACGTCCAAAATGTTTGGGGTTAAATGTATGACAATTTTTTTTCATTTTGTTTGGCTTTATTGTGGTTTCTACTTTCATTTGAAACACAATACACTGTAGAAGTGACAAATTAACCATATGACCATTTAATCAAAGAATTAAGTTAATTCTTGCTGTACACATTACAGTTTTTCTTGTTTTATGATGTTCGCTTCTGTCAAATTGCCTCATTATAAGAGTTCACCAAACCTCTCCTCTTCATTGGATTCTGACTCTACAGATGAATCATAAAACAAAATAACAAAAATTGTAGGTACAACTGACAAGACACCAATGGCAAAAGGGATCCTCTACAACATTGTCTGTGTACACAGCTTCCCTATTTACAGTATGTTATCAAGCTGCCTTACTTAAGTGGAAGGTCAGTGCCTGGGACATCCAGGGGCTTCCTACACTGTGGCCAGCCAGTAACTTACTAGAACACTGCCTCTGTGGCTGGAAAATCCACACAACCCAGCCATGAGCCTCCAATCCAGGCGCCCATGGCACTGAACGGAAGATGGAAGAAAAATGTGGAAGGGATGGGAGGAAAAAAAAGGGGGGGGGGGGGGGGAGAGCTCCATCAGAAGAAGCACAGAAAATGCTTCAAATACCACAAAAATATGCCACATAGTACAAAAACTAGAGCAACTCAGGGATTAGATTTAGGCCTGTAATGGTATGGTATCGCATATTTTTAACTTCTTTTTTGAAAGAAAATTGCCCAGTAAAGTGGCCATATTGAGTCTATGGGCAGCAAAAGAAAAAAAAAATGGTATTGATGGGCTATGAGTGAGGTGCAGGATTGCAGAAAATTAATATTCAGTTTGTTTTTAGAATGAAGCATGATACAATGGGATGTATTGTTATTCGATGAGATAGAAATATGATTTCCATCTCATTAAACTAGTTTTCTGCAATCCCGCACTTTGGTAGGTAGGTAGGTTTTTGTCGTTCTTCAAAGCGTTCCGATCGCGTCTGGGTATTCTGAACGATTTAAATGTAGACCTTCTGAAGTTACTCCCAGTTCAACTTATAGTCTAAACCCGAGGTCTAAATTTACGGGATTCGACTTGCATAACCCATCAAAAGTATTAATAATCCCACAGAGTTACACGATGTTGTAATCCTTCTCTTCAAAAACGTTCGAAGAATTATATCGCGACGACACGAAAGTGAGATGCGATAAGCAACTAAGATTATGAGGTATTTGGAGTTAATTCTGTAAAATAAGGGGTGGAAAAAATTCGTCAACGATAACTTACGGCAATATGGTCGATTGAAGGGTCGCTAGTTGATGCAACGGCCTCCAACGAGGTAAAACCAGCCGAAGAAACGGAAGAAACCCTTCGCGCACTTTCCGCCATTGTTAAAAAATAACAACATGGACAAGTACTGCCTTGGTAACCAGGTCTTTATCCTTGTAGGAAAATGTGACGTCACTGTAGGAATCTGTAGGAATTGGTAGGAATCCACCACCATATATGGCGCCCGGAAAAATATAATAATTCTGTTACGCTTTTCGCGGTAAGTCCGATAATAAAATTTATCTTCTTGCTATATAAACGTTTGAATGTAAATTGCAATCCGCCCGCGTGAAAGTCAAACTGAAATTATCACACTTTCCCATTGGCTCAAAAGCCCCACGTGACGTTAGAACTCACAATACGCATGTGCCGAACTCACGGCTTCCCTGGAAACTAGCTTGCTCGACAACCAACGTGGCGGGCTGTTGAAAGTATAACGGTCAACTCGAAGAACTTATGGTCGCTTCGGGAAATAAATGCAATGTATTTTGACACTTTTGGCGCGTTAGAAGCGAGAAGAAACTTTGGAGTGTTGTTTCATGTAAGGAAAGTGATTAATTTTCATTCAAGAGTTTTACCACTGATTTCACTGTTACGCGACCCTTCGAATCAAAACTACTTTGATCAATTTCAATTTACTCTGCCGTCAATCATACCTAGTAGGAGGAGTTTGTATACTCCTGATTTGCATCGGGCATATTAAATTAGTGAGCTCCTCTGGCGTTGGACGTTTTATCGGCTTCAAAAGTTTGCATCGAAAAAAATTCGACGACTAGAGATGGGGAAAACCTCCTTCAACTTCCATGGAATATTTCATTTAGATGCTAGCAAAATCGACTCCGCTGGCGAGCCGAGAAGTTTGAGCTTTCCTGTTGTTTACAGTAACGGTCGACCCGTCATGCATCAACGGTAATAATATGCAAATGTAAACTGACAGTATGAATGTAGTAACCGTATGAGTGTAGTAACGACGGAAAATACCGGTATTTTTTCGATGCAAACTTTTGAAGCCGATAAAACGTCCAACGCCAGAGGAGCTCACTAATTTAATATGCCCGATGCAAATCAGGAGTATACAAACTCCTCCTACTAGGTATGATTGACGGCAGAGTAAATTGAAATAGTTTTGATTCGAAGGGTCGCGTAACAGTGAAATCAGTGGTAAAGAAAAGCGAAGACCACTAGCTACAGCAAAGATTGAAACACGTGTTGTCACTCACTGTAATCAAATGGGAGCCATCAAATGTTCATCCACAAATATGGAAAGCTTGTAAAATATCAAAACGGATTGCACTCGTAACGGGATGAAACGGATCACTAGTGGCACATGATGGGAATCGAAGAGCACGCAAATGAGTTGTGGACTCGATCGGTTGTTGCTGTTGGCTGTCGAAGAATATTCAGCGACACCTCCCCAAAACATAGACATAGTTCGCCAAAGATTAGTGGTAAGTAAAGACAACATGCATCATGTTATGTTTGTGTTGCAGGTTGAAATGAAATTCAGGTTAAAATGATTTCAACCTACAGTGTAGCTTGATTTTGAATTACCTTTGTTTCTGATTTATGATAAGCTTAATTAATCAAAGACAAAAGAAATTCAAAATCAAACTGGGTTGAAATCATTTTAACCTAAATTTTTGTATTTATGGAGGAAGCAGCATGGTTGAGTGGTTATAGCACTTGTGTTTATAGCACTCGTGGCCGAGTGGTTATAACACTTGTGCTATAAACACTGCCGAGGGTAAATAAAGGTTATTACATTACTATTATATTATTGCTACAAAAGCCTTTATAAACTAAAGTTGTCATGTCACTAGGAAAAAGGCACTGTCCCCTCAAAACATGTACTTTACAGTGTAGCTTCTTTTTCTTAACTCCACTTCTTTTGAATAAGTTTAAAAGGTATTAAACCGGTCATTTACATGTACATGTAATGCAACTCGAAATTTAGACCCCAATATTAAGACATTTAATCCCCAACTATGTAACTTTATCTATATACGCTGTACATTGTAATCTAAAATTCTAAGTCAAACAAAGTTTTTGATTGATTGATAGGTAAAGCAATATCATTTATGCCTAGTTTGTGTTGAAAGTTGAAGCTTGTTTGGCCATGTGAATGAAATATCAGAAACAATTACTTTTGAGTTTAGTGTCATACTTGAGTTATTGAATTGTAAGAAGAATTGCATACATGTATGTTTAAGAAAACTCACATTCTTATCAGCAAGCTATCAGCAAAAACCAATATTTCATGCTTAGAAAAAACAGTTGTCTAAATCAAACAAAGAAGTTACTGAGAACAAGTATACTGTACTGAACTACATGTAAATTGAAAGTAATTTCCATTAGACACTGATATTGAAACAGTCCCCAAGTTGCTTTAGAAACAAACAAAGATGCTGTCCGAAGCAGAGCTTTCTTATTTCAAAACTGGAACTTGTAACCCAACACCTTTCTTGTATCAAAGAAAAATTCACTGCCTGACAAGTGAATTCTACTGTACATTACAAATGTAAATTTCAAGGGAAAAACTGATGTTGCTTGAATCAAAAAGCGATGGGGCGACATCTGTAATATAGTTTGTCAGGCCCAAAAAGAAATCGATGAGCAGCGAAAAATGAAGTTGGTTTCCTTTCTCCTCCCATGTAAGATAAGAGTGATAGATGTCTATTGCCAACTGCTCAGAGATTTGTATTTAAAATGTTGTGTATCAATAAAATCAATGGCAATAGCTTCTTTGCTTTCTTTCGTTTACCTTTATGAACCTACAAAATAGTAATTATCTAAGATATATGAAATGTTTTACCATTGACTAAAAAAGCATACAAGGCCTATTAAACCTGTCTTGTTTAAAAGAAGCCAGAATAACTGAGTTAAGTTGCACATGATTTTATTCATTTGCAGATTTTTGGCTCTATTCTGGAACACAGCCAAAGTTCTTTTTGAATGTTTACAGATTGAGCTACACCTGTACCCCCGACAAATGCACATTGTTAAGGTGAGCACCATTTAGAAATTAAACAAAATTCACTACATTTGTGCATGTTGACCTACATGTACAGTACATGTAGGTGGAATAAACATGTTAAATAGAGAGTTTCTTTAAAAGGCAGTTGAACTAGGGAAGCCTTGGGTTTTTGCACTACTCAATGCCATGAAATACATGTAAATGTATTATAATATTATTTTTTTGATTAATAAGTGTTAAATTTAAGTTATTTTAAGGTTAATACCATATCTGATTTTCAGGAAATGGAATCACTAGCAGAACTACAAATGAGGTCATCCATTTATGTTCATGTATGTTGATCAGGCCCAACGAAAGGATGATCATTGGCAACTCCTTGTGACCATCAGGAAAAACACGATACAAAGAAAACATCCAGAAACAGGCTGGATCTTCCTATTAGTTTTGTTCGTTTAAGTGATGGTAGCAACAAAAATTCTGAATCCCTTTGAGAATTAATTAGAAGACTGAAATTATAGGGGTTGATTGAAAATCTGCTTACATGTATGTGTAAAAAGCTGCCACAAGTTCATTGTGTTGAAAGACTGATTTAATACACTGTTGATATAAATGAGCCACACCATGTTAAAAAGGAAAACATTCTTGGTGGGACCTTTACATGTACATAGATTGATAGATTGGCCCAATCATATCAAGGGTTTACCACTGTAAATGTTTTAGTGTAATATATTCAAGATAGCTGTTCCATGAAATGTAGGTGCATCCTAACAAAGAAAGAGATGTCAGCAAAATGCCTATAAAACTATGAAAAAAAAAATAAAAAATGCAGATCAAGATCTGGAGAAAATATGGTATGTTCAATCAACATGTACAGTAGTATGTATTTTTTTTCTTTGGGAGATCAGGATTTCTTAATCCCCTGAATTTTTTTTCTAATTGCTTTTTTAAAATTTAAATTACATGTACCTTTGAGTTATTTAGGGGGACTAGAATCTATGAATACTGTTTAGAAATTCTGAATTTTTTCCTGAGGTTTTATTGGCAGATCAAAAGTTATAAATTTCTTAAGGGGATCAGAAATTCTGAATGTCTTTTAAGGGGATCAGAAATTCTGAATGTCTTTTAAGGGGATCAGAAATTCTGAATGTCTTTTACGGGGGATCAGAAATTCTGAATGTCTTTTAAGGGGATCAGAAATTCTGAATGTCTTAAGGGGATCAGAAATTCTGAATGTCTTACGGGGGATCAGAAATTCTGAATGTCTTTTAAGGGGGATCAGAAATTCTGAATGTCTTACGGGGATCAGAAATTCTGAAATTTATGTCTTTTACGGGGGATCAGAAATTCGGAATGTCTTTCACGGGGGATCAGAAATTCTGAATGTCTTTTACGGGGGATCAGAAATTCGGAATGTCTTTCACGGGGGATCAGAAATTCTGAATGTCTTACGGGGATCAGAAATTCTGAATGTCTTACGGGGATCAGAAATTCGGAATGTCTATTACGGGGATCAGAAATTCGGAATGTCTTACGGGGATCAGAAATTCTGAATGTCTTTTACGGGGGATCAGAAATTCTGAATGTCTTTTACGGGGGATCAGAAATTCTGAATGTCTTTTACGGGGGATCAGAAATTCGGAATGTCTTGAGGGGGATCAGAAATTCGGAATGTCTTTTATGGGGGATCAGAAATTCGGAATGTCTTCAGGTTTCTCTGTAAAATTATGGGTGGATCAGAAATTTAAATACTAGTAAAGAAATTCACTCGGAAGAATTTTGTACTTCCGAACAAACATGGTTGTCTTTCTTGTCAATTTTTGCATTATTTTTGGGTTCAGAGCAAACGTTGAAAATAATAGTTGGAATAAAGTGGTGATTTTGCTTTTCCGTGGAAACTGCGCAGATCATTATCGGCCTATTTTCGACTCTTTTCCAAACAAAGTTGAGATACTGCAACGTGCAAAAACCATTTTCCGATATAGGTTGGCGTTTTACCCGCAAAAATAAGTCATTTTCAGAGTATTCTCTTTATTCTCTCTGAATTTATCGAAATCGGAATACCACATTTTAGTTTGGAACGCGTTCATAAAGATTACTTCTTTTTTAGAAAAGTAGGCACATTTCGGATTATCTAACTGTTATGAATTGGATTTGAGGACGGGAAAAAGGCCGCCGCTAACAAACACGTCCGACCTCTTCCATGGCGCTTCTCTCACGCTTTCGTTCACGATCTTTACCGTTTAGTGTTGACACATTTTGAGCTCCGTGTCCGAAACGATTGCTGCACTTCGATTTTTACTCGGGAGAACACTCGCACGCATATAGCAAAGAGAATAAACTGCTTTCAAAATTTAATGAAGGCGTGAGTTGAGCAAGTTTTAAATTTTCAAGAAGAACTGGGATCCTGCAAAGATCTGGAACGATAGTGGCGGTTAATTCAAACCGCGGAATTGTTCACTTGTGACGATTGGTTTTGCACCCAATGGGATGATACGTTTTTCCTATTTCATCATAATTCATCATTCGCTTTTTAATTCATGACAATTTTAATAAGTGTAGGGTCAATTTTTTGATGTAAAAGCGAAATAACACTCCAGGCCAGTTCATATTCAAGGTAATATTTCTGAAATACAAACAGAGCGATTTCCTTGAGATTTTCACCTAAGGTATTTGGATGGTATAAAATTCATGTCAGACCAAAACATTATTTCATCAAGCCTTGTAGACATAATTTTTAATAACATTTCAAAATTGTTTTGTTTTTGTTGTATTTTAAAACCTTAAAACTTCACTCAAATTTTCTCGAAAACGCTTCCATAGAAATTTGTAAAATTTTGTAGACCTAAGGACAAGTACGTCAGGTCGAAGTTCCAGAGAGCGTTTTCCAAAATTATCTCTTGATGACAAGTAATTCGGTATTATGTAAAACAGGAAGTGACGTCATAACGTTGCTTTGGCAACTCCGATTTCCATAAAGCTAATCTCTTCTGAAACTTTAATCTTTCTCTAGTACAGCTGTGGCAATCGATTTTCCGTTGGATCGTTTGTGGTGGTACACAAGTTTCTCAAAGCTAAATGGTATCGTCGCTCAAAAACCCAGTCGAGCCACCTTAAGAGACAGTCTCCGTAAAAGCGGTCCTGCCGATCTGGTTTGAAAAATAGATTTCGCTCATTTCTTGTATGTTGGAAGACTTTCATGTACTTATACTAACACCACAATCCGTTTGTCCAGATCTTTTAATTTTTTTGATTTTTGAGAGATTTTCGGTTATCCCTAGCGAACGCTCGTGGAAGCCCATGTCGAGGCTTAAATTTAAGGCAACTTTGAAGATCAATTTTACAAGAACTAACAAACTCTGTCGAGCGTTCCATAATATTACACACGTTTACAATGCGATGCGGTGTAAGCAGGGGCTATACTGCTGATTAGTGACGTATATATTTAGCAATTAGATTAGCGTACTGTATAAGCAAGGCCTTTACAGCACACTAGAAAAGGTATATATATTCAACTAGCGTGTTGCTGTATATGCAGGGGCTACTAGTACAAAGGGGCTACTAGTACAGGGGCTACTAGTACAAATTGGTTGCAGGGGCAACTAGTACAAATATATATTCAATTACATTAGCATGTCGCTGTATACGCAGGGGCCAATAGCAAACCCGAGTACAAGTCTATATTCAAATTCATTAGCGTGTTGCCGTATACGCAGGGGCTATACAGTCTCTATATTGCGCGATTTGCGTCGCTGTTAACACAGCTATATACATTTGTTGGAATCGCGTTGCCTTGGTTTTGGGTGGGGGTGTCCTCGTCACTCTTTCATCGTGTGAGGACAGTGGCGGGTATACCCTCACCTTTGCTGGGAATAGTTTCATTTAGAGTTATTGTTCTGTCATTTTGTCATAATTATTGCTTACAATAAACGGCCACCTGTGTGGCCAAAATATGCCAAAAGGTGTAATGTCATCTCTCTCTTCCCAACAAACAGAGCGCAACCAAGGCAACAAACGAAAAATACTAGCAGTTAAATAAAATTAATCACTAAGGCAATGCGTGGGGCATAAAAGTAGATAGTAGACAAGGATTCTGGCACACTTTCAAATACGTAGCAAGTTAACACAAAACAGAAATTGGCGTCAGTTTATGTTCAATTTTAGCGAATAATCAAAATTGGATGAGATGATTGATTTTCTGTTCGTTTACACATGTTGCAACAAAAAAAGTCAATCCAATGATTTATGTTAAATTTAACAAAAGTCAGGGAAACTAATGATTTGAACAATTGCACACAATTACCAAATTGCGTTCAAAATGGGGAGGAATTTGATTGAAAAGTTATTACGTGTGCAAACGATCACAAATTGGGGAACGACAATCATGTTATTTTTTTTGTTGAATTTTAACATAAAATAAAATAAATTTTGAATTGTGTGACGTTGCTAAGTATTCGAAAATGTGCCAGAATCCTTGTCTACTATCTACTACTTTTTGTCCCCTCATATTCAGCAGAAAAAATCTAATGACAGCGGTTTAAATCAGATAAAAAAATTCTCAAAAAATTCTGTTGCCGAGTCAGTTGCACTCCGGCAAAATCTGGCGATGGTAACTCTCTCAAAATCTCACTGAAAAATTCATTTCCAAAGAAATGAATTTCATCTCAATCTCCAATGACCAATAGACAAAGTGTTCACTCCATCATCCATCACAACTCTCTTGTCATCATCAGCACTCAAAGCCATTTTTCAAATTTGCTCAGTGAAAATCTCATGCAGATGTGATCGGAGAGAAACATTTTTCATTGGAGGAAATTTTTCCCCATGAAGAACGCGCACAAAATCTTCATGTGAAATCCTATTTTCCACCACATTCTTTTTTGTTCCCTTTGCTTTTTTAATTCCTTCTCCCTCATCCATCTTGATGGAATAACATTTTGGTCTCAATCCAACAAATTCACGAATGATTTTTCCTTTTGCTTCATCTTTGAACATTCCTAAAGTTTTCTTGTTCTTCCCAACAGGAAAGCCATTTTTTACAGCGAAATGCTCTTTCGGGTATCCAGATGTGTCAAACCATTTCTCAACATCTCCAGCAGTGTCAGCGAAGAAATCATCCGTCTCAATTTCCAAAATTAGTGAATCTGTGTCAGAATAGAGAACTTTCACACTCTCCCACTTTTTCTTCACATAGCCATAATGAAATTTGAACATGTGAATTTTGGAGAGATCGAGAATTGCTGCTCCAACAAAAATTGGTTTGTTCAAAATAACTTTTGTTTTCCTCATGTGAATAGCAGCCAATTTCTCTCCAAACTTGGTTGCGTGTTTAAAGTTGATCTTTTTCACCAACTTTGCTTTTTTCTTCCTATCATCAGAATTAACATGAAACATCAGTTTCATGTTAATTCTGTTCCGCACATTTTCCATGGTTTTCCCATAAACAGCAGTGCTTGCCAGTTTGAAAAGTTCTTTCTCAAAATCATTTTTGGCGGCTGTTCTCAGTTTCGTATTCCATTCAATGAAAGGTTTCATGAAAGCTTCTTCTCGAAATCCAATTCCTCTCCAAATCTTTTTCAGTTTCATTCCCGGGGAAAGAAAGAGTTTTAAACTCCTTCCATCCAAAACCATTTTCTCTTTATCTTTGAGATTGGGAATTAACTTACAGAATCCATTTACCTCCAGCAATTCCGGCGCCAAAGGAAAATCATTGTGGAAATCATGTAATTCATCTGGATATTCCAAGTCAACTTCCAGGACACATCCAAGACCTGTCGCATCAACAATCTTCTTCCATTTTTTCAAAACTTCTTCACTCAACCATTCAAATCCACCCACAGGGAGTGGTTGTATCATCGCAGTTGGATAAAGAGAATTTGCATCGAGATAAGCGATGAACTTTGATGGTTGGGAAGGATCAAAATCTTTCATGAATTTGTTGTTTGCTCGAGAAAATCTGTGAAAGACTGTGGAAACTCCTCCACGAATTTGCCTTTCAAAAAACCGAAACATTTCTATATCTCCTTCACAAATCAATTCCAACTCAACTCCTGTCATCTTCAACATAGCATCCCAAAAGAAAGAGGGAGCAGTCAAAAACCATGCGGGGTCCAACAGATAGTTTTCCAACAAAACTTTCCTAAAATTTTCCACCACATCTGCCAGGAGAAAAACATCCGTCTTCAAATAGAGATCATGATATTCTCCCATGTTAGACATCCCAAATTTTCTCCAGACATTTTCAGCGTGAGCGAAATCTTCATCTGAAATTCCTTCTCCAGACAACTGGGAGAAAAAAGCATCTTTCCCAGGAAGTTCACAATTAAATTTTTCAAATGAATCCATGAATTCATAGGGAAAAACTCCTTTTCTGGAAAGCAAATCAACATCCTCTGGGAAAAATCTTTTCAAGCAATGCAAATCATTTTTCCCCAAATTTCCAACAAGATCTGCTAAAGAAAAATTCATAAATTTCAGGGAGTCAACAAAGCGAATCTCATGTTTCAAATCATGTTTTTTTCCCTCTTCATCTTCAAATGTTCCCCAAACAATTTTCAGGGAGAAAGAAACATATTTTTCGTCATTGTTTGGGATTGCATCAATCTCCCCAAATTCATTTGTCATGTTTTTGATGAAAAGATGGGAATCGTATCCATCCAAATTGTGAATGAAGACTGGAGTGAAATCTGGCACTTTCGCTTTCAAATTACAATATTCATGAGCAGCTCCGCGAAATTCCCCAGTCAGGTGACAATGATCAGCAACTTTTTTTTTCTCAATCTTTTTCCCGCAAAGCCAACAAATATCAGTTTTCTCAAATGCTTCCTTTTCTCCTTTCTTCCAAAGAATTTTCTTCCAATTTTTTCTCAGCATTGGTCTTCGCACATCATTCAGAATCCATTTCACATGATTAACTAATTTCTTCAGAAACTCTCTCCCAACATCATCTCCTTCTTTTCCACGAAAGAAAACTGGGGAGAAATCAACCCCAACTCGACTCACAGGAAGAAAACAAAAGCTGCAGGGAATATGATGCTGAATTTGCTTTGTTTTTTCCCCAATTTGTTTTTCTGTTTTCTCCAAAATTGACTCAAAATCAGCGTAGATGACAAAGGGAACGGTTGTTGCGCATGCCACTTTCTTGAATTTTATGATTGATTCTGCTGTAGCGAGAACAGCTTTCACTCCATCATCCGTGCAAAATTCTTGATGAACATCGAGTGATTCTTTGGAGTTGAATGAATTGAGACAACCATCACAAACATGCCTTTGGTTTTTGTTTTTAGAATCTTCTCCAAACCACAAACGATTCAAATTATTCACCAAAGCGAAATGTTCATTTTCATCGTTTTTTAGTTTGAAAAGAATCAGATGATTCTCTTTCTTTTTCTTCGTTTTTCTCAAAGTTGTGATTTGTTTCCCCTCAACAATCCCCAAGACATTCACAGAAATGTTATTTTGTCTTTCAAATCGATCAATGTCTCGCCATGAAACGGGGAATGAAATTTCATCCCAATTGAATTCCTCCTCGCATTGTTTTCTCAACAAAGGAGTTATTCTTTGTGGATTTTTCTCCACTGGATTTTTCCATCTTCCAATGCACCACTTGAAGCACTCATCATCATTTTCATTTTGCATGTTTGTCAAAGCTTTTTTAGCAGCAAGCCAATCAGGAAGTGGAATGAATTTTCCAACAGTCATTTCATCCAGATGAATTTCTAATCTTTCAACTCGCAAGAATCTCCAGTTGCTTCTTCCCCTTTGGAAATTCCGCATGTTCTCCAACATCCATTCATTCATTTTTTTCAGCAATTGTTCCAAGTCAGTTCCTTCAAAAACTTCTTCAACCGGGGAGGAAAAGAAGGCGTCATTTTCAATGGATGTTTCCTCTGCCAAATTATGTGAAATCATTCTGCAAACCAAAATCATTTTCACTTTGAACCCAAAATATTTCTTCAGAATTTCAATCACATTTCCTTTCACGTTATTCAAGAATCCTTCTGCGGAATATCCTTCTTTTCCCTGGATAACAAAAGTCGATCCACCCAGCCCCGGTTTTTCTTCAATATCAAATTCAGGTTTCTTCAACATCTCTCCAATTTTCGCATTCAACTTCAACAGTTTTTCCCGGGCTCTTTCTTTCAGATTCCAATCAACTCTTTTCTTTATCTTTCCAAACCAATCATTCATTGAATCAATGGATGACTCAACAACTGTCGATACTCTTTCTGGAAGAATTTTTTGAATAGCTGATTTCACCGCAGGAAAAGATGTTTTCTTGATGATTTTTCTCTGTGGGTTTTGCAGCTCTTTTTCCAGATCAGCTTTTTTCATCCGGGAGAATCCCACCATTCCTTCCGAACGTGCACGATCTCTTAATTCTTTCAGGGTTGGTATTTTGAATAAAAGAAAAAAATCTTTTTTCTCCATTTAAAATGAAATTTTCGATTCAGGAAGAAGGAAAAGAAAAACAAACTTTTTTCACATTCAAAGAAGCCAGTGAAAAAACTGGCCTCCCTTCCAAGGTGATTTTCCGAGTTCTCAAATCAGGGAATATCCGGTATTTCAGAAGAGCTGATCAAAAAGTGTTCTGGATTCAGGATGAAGAAGACACACCATTTATTTCGATTGATGGGGAAGAATTTTTCACCGCAGAGGAAATTCAGGAACGATTTGGGTTATCACGCACAGTTTTCTTCAATCAATTCTGCAAGAAAAAAACTCATTTTCTGGATTCACAGGAGAAATCTCACGAAGTCACTTGGGTTTCTCCCAGATTGGAGCAGCTTATCCATTACATGAGAGTGAAGGCCGCGGATGAAAAATTCCTTCATGCTCGAGCAAGAAAAAAAGCTTCGAAATTTTCCTCCACCAAACAGGCTGATTTCAATACATGCGTTGAAGATTGTCAAGCAACGTTTTGAATTTTTTCTCCATTGGAGAGAAAATGTCAAGTGAAAATAAATCCACTCCTCAGCAAGAGGCAGAAAAAATTCAAGAGGAAATCGTTTGGGAAAAAGCGTGTGAAATGGAAAGAAACTTCCAAAAAGCGGTTGATATGGCAACTGGTTTTCTCCCAGTCCGAACGGAAGAGGATTTCAAGTTCATGGAGAAATGGATTTTCGCGATTTAATTCATTTTTTCATCTCACCCAAGAAAATGAATCCCGCGAAAATATCTATCCCCGACTGCTCTCTCGACAACCCCGTGAAAAAATCTTCTGGCAAAATCTCTTTCTGTCTCCTCCCATGCCTTCACAATGACAAACGGCTCCAAGTGAAACTCCAAACCAAATTCAAGATTTTCGCTCATCAAGGTGAATCGTTTTCTCTGGGAATCACTCTTCCAGAAGACGAAGTTCAATTCTTCAAAGATCTGGAAAAGCATCTCAACTCTGCTGCGATGAAAAAGAAGCAGGCAATTAAAGAGATTGGTCCGTCTTTTGCCCGATTTCAGGAGGGAGATTTCGTTCTCGTGAAAATCGACAAATCCGAGCAGGAAAAGATTTATGCAAAGATTTATCCCTCCAAACTCCCCAACTCGGATTTCTCCTGTCGATTTTGGGAGTTATGCGATGATGGGAAGAAAAAACCCATCCGGAAACAAAAAGAACTCATTGGCATGCCTCTCCGCGGGCAAGTTGTCTTTTCCATCAAACATCTTTTCTGCGGAAATGTGAAAGCGATCACATGCATTGTGGACGAAGTTTTGGTGGAAGAAATGGTGCAGGCTGCTTCAGCATTTGACGAGTTTGATGAGTGTACCTTTACGGCCAAGTGGATTTTAGAATTTCGTTTTCCGTTTTTGGGTTTTCGATTTCAGTCAGTTTCGCATTTGAGTTTTCGATTTCAGTTTTTCGATTTCAGTTCTCGGCATTTGGGTTTTCGAATTCAGTTTTCGGTAGTTCAGTCAGATTTAGGACCATTTAGGACCATTTAGCATTCGAATTTCGTTATTTCTTTCATAATTGTTATTTCCGGTTTGTCACATTATATACTGATGTTTTGGCATTTTAACATCAAGACTTTTCGTATTCAAATTCCGTTTTTTATCATTTAATTTGTTTTCATAAATAAATAAATAAATTCGCTGGTTACTGCAGTTTTTCAGTTTGTCTTTTTGCTAGGTCTCGAAAAGCATTTACCTCTGTGATCTGACTGATGTACACGCATTCTTAACCTGCGCTTTCATTCAGCCAAGGGCTAAAATGTAGCTCTGCCAGAACTTTCGCCTTTCGCTTTTCTGTTTTGCCTTTCGCCTTTTCCCGCGTGAAAGTCCACGTGACTGGTTCACGTGATTGAGGCGTGGAGGGAGATTGGTTGATATATTGTTCCCGCGCGGGAAAAATTGCAGTGCAACTTCATGCAGCTATGATGGCGGCTCACCAAATGATCACGGTAAGCTTCGAAGGAAAACGAGTGGGCCTTTTGAGGGAAGACGTTACTGTTATGGAGTTGGAAAGAATTTTTCCCGCAGATCCATCTGGTGCACATCTAAAAGTGAAGAGCGGTGCGGGGTACCAGAATATTTGGCCGGACAGTTTGGGAAAGTTTAACATACCACCGGATTGCATGAGCGCCATCGTCGTGGCCATGCATCGACAAGAAGAGCAAGAAAGCACCTTCATGCCCTCTTCGAATAGTCCAGGAGGATTTTCCGCTGGTATCAGAGGAGCAAGACGTGGTAACACTGCTGCTGCCTTCTTTTCTCCTCCATGCTTCAGTGAACCTTCAAGTTCCTTGTCAAGTTTTCAAGTTATGTCCAGAGGCCGCAGCAAATCCTTCCCTCGTGGCGGAATAGGATCAAGACCTGTACCGGCAGTGTGGGGAGGCAAGGGCAGAAAGCGTAAGGCTGTGGAGACAAAATCATTCCGGCTAACCTTTGTTGATGGAGACGGTAACTTTGAGGACATGTGGGAAATCCCAATTGACCTAACTCAACTGCAAGAGATTCATGGACTGTATACAGTTGTACACGTTGT
Organism: Cladopsammia gracilis; assembly: GCA_022457155.1. Taxonomy (NCBI): domain Eukaryota; kingdom Metazoa; phylum Cnidaria; class Anthozoa; order Scleractinia; family Dendrophylliidae; genus Cladopsammia; species Cladopsammia gracilis. The sequence goes on from JAJGOT010000009.1 coordinate 595,926, forward strand.
CGCGGAAATCGAGCAGCAGCTCGGGGAAGAGGATGCGAAGCTTGTCATCACAGATATCAAGGGAAATCCTATCAGAGATATGCCTACAACAAGAGGTAAGATATTTTGTTCTGTTTACATTCTTGCCGAGTCGTACTGAAGCGAATTTGAATATTTTTAAACTTTTGGCAGGTCGCATATGTGTGTGTTCGTGTGTGTGTTGGTGTTGTGTGACAAATACATTCCAACGCCTTTGGCGTCCCAGGGGGTGGGGGGGGGGGGGGAGGGTACTCTGAATTTAAAGTGACGGGGGAGGTGCAGAGGATTTAGGGGTTTGAAGAAAGATTCACAGTAAAAAAAATTGTAACCCTATTTAGTGCTACAGATCATTACGTAGTATACACATACTTGTAGGAAAGCAGGAGTTGTGTAATGCACCTGTCAATGGTTTCCCGCAGTGGGGGGAGATCGGCATACCCACAGGGTATGACATTTTTCCTTCAGATTTTGGTCAATTTTGTCACCCTGGGGCAAAAATTTCCATTCAAATTCCCCCACCCTAGGGAAATTCTGTAAAATATCAAAACAACTTAATTAAAAAAATCGTCAAAAGTGGATGCCCACCGAATGCGCCAAAATGTAAGATTTGATGGTAGGTTTTACGTTGTGTATGGTACTTGTACTGTCCCCATCAACCCAATGTTGACAATCTTCCCAACCCTGGGGCAACACAAACTTGTCAAATTCCCAACCCAGGGGAGGCAATTTAATATCAAACCCTGTGGGTATGCCTGATCAATGGTTCCCCTCCCCCTGGGAGGGGAACCATTGACAAGTGCATGAACGGTGCCCTAAGGATTTTTTTTTTGCTTTTAATTTGTCCCCATTCGCACCTTTTCCGTCACTTTAAATCCGGATTCCCGCCCACCCCCCCTACCGGTTTGGCACTTCCTTGAAAAATCAAATCAGGGGTGGGTTTCTCATTAATTTCAAATTCTAGAAAAATTCTGGGCCAGAAAATATTGTAAAAGCTCGATTTAGCCCCCACCCACTCCCTATTAAGCCCCACCCCACCCCCTTCTTGAGGCCTGAACTTAAATAAGCCCTCCAGGGGATTAATAGAGCCTTTTGTGGTAGTGTGCTTTGCAAATTATTTTATCAACAGAGATTCAACTGAACATTGATTTTTGCTAAAATCATACCAATATGACTTTACATTCCTTTTGTACTGAACTTTTTCATCTAAATTTTTGCTTGGATATAGTCAAGCCTCCGATAGGGCCTGTTTGTAGTCGGACTGCTGAGGACTAGTGAACATGCTCGAGGATAAACACAAACCAACTGGTTTAATCACACATGTTCCTAAACTGTGTTACATCGAAGGAAGAGCGAAGCAATCTAATCCGGTTTCTGCTGGGTAATCACGCGACCTATTACATGTTTACATGTAGGGAGGGTGACCCTTCTAGAAGAAGAATTGTGAATTTGGTATTTTCCAAAGGGGTGTTTAACAAATGTATTTTGTCCTCCTCATCCCTGTTAAACTAGGGTACACCTGAGTGTTCATCCAAGGAAACCCTTTGCTCAAGTTTTCTGAACTGTTCAGTAAATCTAAGAAACTGGTATTATTTTTTGTTTGATATTTTAGGACATGGCTATTGGAACAGCCAGAAGATATTCCGGGCATTGTACAAAAACAATTTCAAAGAATGGAGACCCCTTGTTTGGCAGTCAATTAAAAGAGATTATGGCTTTGAGTCTGATGTTGGGGAAGATGACTATTTTGATAGTGAAGGGGCAATTCCAAGCACAAGCAGCTGTTCAACCACTGAACACTTCTCAAGCCCTTGCACCAGTTCAAGCTCCTTGGAGAAAAAAGTTGACCAAATCATAAGCATGCTAAGTAAAGAAGAAGAGAAGTCATCCCTGAAGGAAGTGTTTAAGTGCTCCATTTGCCTAGAAACATGCAGCAACCTTATGACATCTTGCACAAATCCCAAAGGCTGTGGTAGACTTTTGGGTTGTTTTATATGTTTCTTCAAGATTGAAAAATGCCCTTTGTGTCGAAAGGACCTTTGCCCGGCAAAGGAGAGAAAACCACTGATAATCTCAGGTTTAGAGGGCATCTTGGGAGTGCCTGAGATTTCCTTTGCATCTGCGATGTCTCAAATATGTGGTCGAAATACATTCAGCGATTCTGATGATGATGACTTGATGGAGAGTTTGCCTCTTGCCACAGCAAGAACCTCCGTAAATCAAGAGCCTCTGTAGATCAAGAACAGAGGGACTACTCTAAGTACAACTAATTTTGCAGACTTTGTTGATATTTCAAACTAAAAAGCATAAGACAATATATTATTTAAAGGTTATATATTGTCCACTTTTGATATTATTTGGCCATACCAAAAAAAATACTGTGGTTCCAGTTAGCTGGCAGTCTAATAATATTTTCTTTCAATTTTCTTGAAATGTTGTATCCTTTAAAATTCACCGATTAATCATGATCATGTTTCTTAGATTCGATTCTCGTTCGATTCATAATTTAACCCATTAAATGTGGTAACTTCAGAGCCGTTTTTACCTTCAGTGAGTTCTGCCTTGAAAATGGAAGATTCAGCACTTGAAAGATGTTTTGAAAGCATCGTTTATACCATTTTGAGTGGTCTTTGAGGGATTATCTATTGATTTTGCCATCTCTTGCTCAGTTTCTCTGCTCACATATTTGTTTTTATGAGACGCTATGCAAGCAAGTCACGTGATATAATACTTAGTAGGTCCATATTGCATGCAAAGAAGGGCTATAATCATAATCGAATCGAAGGGTAGGTGAATTGTTGCAGCCCTACTGGCCTTACTAGTAATATTGACAGTTACACAAAAAATTATTTTCTGACTCAGCCTTTGTTTTTCAGCCTAACAAGTGCCGCTTAGTATTTTGTTTTTGGCCTTATTACTGTTATAGTAACAAATCGTAAAAATAAATGCAGCAAGCTCTCAAACTAACATTTAGTAGTCATTACATTATAGTTTTGAAACTGATCAGGAAAACTATGAGCTTGTAGGGTTCATATAGAAGGAATTTCAACAAATAAATATGTAAAACAAGAATTCCCCAGTTAACGGGAAGAACACAACTAACCCTGATCGTTGAGTTTCTATAGTTCCAATTCAAGAAATAAAGCAGTGTTGTTACAAAATATTGTCTTTTCAGTGTATTTTAATAAAGGTGAATATTGGTATGCTAATTTCCTGAGGCTGCAGGATGTTCTAAATCCTCTGTTATGCTTGTTTTTCAATTAAGGTAGCCCATTCTAATACCGTTAAATTCAATAACATCACAAAACTACATATTGTCTATTAGAGAAGTGCAAAGAATGCTGGGTTATGGAAACTAAACAGCAGATATTTATCGTGTTTAAATAAAGGTTTTTGTTTTGTTTTGTTATATTCAGGTCATTTCAGAACAAATATTGCAATATGGTTGGGTGTGTCTTGTCAAGTTAAGGAAGTCAGTGGTATTAATTGGGGGAGGGGACTCGACATAATTCCACAACATTGAGTCATACATGAACTCATAGCCGACATGATGATTTCATGTACCATGAAATTGAGTTAAATAATATTATCGCGTTTGAAGATCATGTTGGTTGCCCTGTGCCTTGCATGCAGTAAAATTTGAGATTTTTTGGTGTCTGGTCTTCCAAATGGCCGCCCCTATTGCTTTTTTCAGGGGCTAATTTCCACCGGAAATTCCTTCGAACACGTCTCCATAATCTCCGATTACTGCTAGTTTTACAATAATAAACAACCCCAGGATTATAACAGCTTACCATCTATTTTGCATAAATTTTCTACTCTCATAGGAAATGAGCTGATAGTCCATTCATTCATTCTCTCTATTGGTAGGGAGCATGCATGCTTGCTCCTATGCTCTCCAGGGGGAGGCTTTATAACTATTATTATTATAATTATTATTATTTTACATTTTGCTCATTATCTCTATTCTCATTGGCTGAGAGCATACAGCTAATTCATGCTGGCATTGAATTGACACGTCATGACTACAGGCACTAGGATTTATGCATTTAATTACACGTCATACCAAGAGAGACAAACCTAGAGACAATGCATCTTGATTGACGTCATGCACATTGACAGTAGCATGCATCGCTTCATTAGCAGCAAAAAAAAAATAAAATACTCCACATTCCGCAATTGAAAAAGCAACAAAATGCTGCAAAATTAAGCCCAAAATGATGATTTAGTTTTTTAAATGTAAAATAAAACAATTAAGTAATGCTTCACTTAAGAACTATAGTAAACTTCATTGTTCTGCGGCATTGGCTCTTTCCCACATAGAATATCTTTGATTTCAAGAATAGAGGAGGGGCTGTTGGTTCATAATTATATTTCATTATAAAAATACAGAAAGTCCATTTGTGTCAAATATAGTTTAGGAAATGTTTGTGCTTAACCAATCAGAATAGCAGAAGACAATAGCTACTAATTTTGCTTCTTTGATGAAGTTCCCCAAATACAATATCTTTTAAAAATTGCATGTTGTACGATTGGGTCTCAAATTACTCGAAACCTTAAAAAAAATTAGACTTAATGCACCTTGAACCTTACCTTTTAAGCGGTTTTTGAGTCTAGGCCAATGAGATCACTAGTTGTAACAATGAAAATAGTTGACATTCCATCGTGCATTGCTGTTCAGCACTATCCTTCTTATGTGGATCATTACTTAATGGATTTGGTTTTCACATGATAGGGAAATTATCAAGGCCTCGGTTGGCCTTGACCATTCTCACTATCATGCTCAACCTCACCTTATTATTGTTTTTTTTTTTATTTTAAATGGAAAGGCACACAATATCAAGGAAATAAAGTACACCACGAAAGTGAATAGGCAGCCCCATATAGTTAATTTATAAAGCCAAAGTGGGAAGCCATTTTTCTTGCTCGAAGGTAATGCATCCATTTACCAAAATAATAAAGTCACTTCCCGAATATACTCTTCAACAAATTAATTATCACAATGCCCATATATGTATAGTCAAGAAAAAAATGTTATCTGTCACCTGCATATGACGGATATCCTGCAGTATAACTATGTAGTTTGCCATATTTGGCATATTTGGAAGTGCACAAAAAAAGACTTGTTCAACATATTGGAAATTAGCGCTGCTGAGATTGAGAGGACTTTTAGAACATTTCAGTGCTTTTATTTTGCGACTTGTTGACAATTTCTTGAATAATAAAACAATTATCCTGCCCAATTTTGCAGAATATTGTCTGATTTTAGCCAGCTGGGCCTATAGCCTTGTTGGCTAAGGTCCAATATATGTTACATTTTATCACATTGAATGTAATTCAAGTACTAGAAAACTCACTGAAATCGTTTTAAATCAGCACAATGCCCACATAAATAGCAAAGTAGAACATGTTGCGTCTGTGGTATATTGCAACGTAGTCAAATGAAGTAATACATTACCAGCGAGATTTCTGTTGCTTGAATTATATTCGACATGACTGAAATGCGACATATAAGTTGGGCCTAAGTATCAGACAATATTCTGCTTGATTTTGCAGGATAATTTTTTGTTAAATAATCTGTGGCATAGTATACAAATCAAGGTCAACCTTTAGTCTTCGAAAAAAATATACAGGAAATAAGCTCACTCATCTGTTACAAACCCTGCAAGGTATGTTGTTACGTCAACAAAGTACAAGATTGCTCTTTTCAAGCTTTGACTTTGACCATGCACAACATCAGCAAATATGCTTTGTCCTGAAGGCTGTGTACTGATAAACAGTCGTTCACGAGATTCAATCAGATCAGCCCTCATTACCAAAGGATCGGTACCAAAAGTTCCATCACGGGCCAGACTGCCTCCTCTTTCTTCATACATTCTTACTGCCTCACTTACAGTAGGAATCAATTCAGCTGGTAGCTGCACTGCACACGATGTCTGAGTCATGTTTTCTATTGGCACGCATCCTTCTGGTCCCGGAATCCTGTGATGATTCCATGAATGGATCAAGTGTTCAGCAGCATCATTTGCAACATACATTGTCACCCAAGAAATGCAAAACATTGTAACTGGATGACCAAAGTCAATATCCTCCTGTCTTTGTATCTCACAAAGTTGACGTTTGATAGGGTAGTTTATCCTGTTGTTCACTTCTGGCCACATACGCTCTGAGACATAATTACTCGTAGATGGTGTTTGTCTCCAAGGCAAACGGCTTTGGGAGAATCTATATTTTTTCAATAGCTCTTGTACAAAGATGCAAAGAACAAATTCCTTCCCATGATCCATTCTTATTTGGTCAAATAACCCATACTTAATCAATGCTGGTCTAAACAAATGTTCATAGATTAGAATAGGATTTTTAATGGGCATAGTCACTGCGCCTAAAATGAATCTTGAGCAACCATCGATAAAGTACACGTGAGTCATCCCAAATGTCTGCGCAACTTTTTCGTTCTGGTCAAAATGTCCTTTATAGCCAAAATAGGGGGCGAAGTAAGGGATAGGATTTGTTCGTTGTAGTGTATCCAAAGTTCTAGCTTGAAAAGCATGTGGTGCGACACGACGAGATGCTTCAGAAAGTCTCCTTTGACTGACTGCTCCCGATGTTATCCCCAGCATGGCCCTTACACTTCCCTGCATCATTCTTCTCCCATAACTGTGACCATAAAGACCGATATGTTGAGCGACGATGGCATCCAGTTCATCATTGGAAATGCGATGAATTGATCTCTCGCAGCAATACCTCCTTACACTTCGCTCAGTTAATCCTCGAACGTTTGGGTATTGTGATCGGTAACAGTCACTTATTTCTCGATGAGAAACTCCCCTTATTACTAGATCTCTGACAAAGACCTCGTCGGCAACTTCACTGAAGGTCGCCATGTTTGTTTTCACTGTATGCTCATTTCCATGCTCCCTCTGCCAACTGCACCGAAGCAGAATTTCAAAAAACGAAACGCGAAATCGGAATACAGAATTCAAATCAAAGGCTCCTTAGAGCCAACCCGTGAATTTGAAATGCTAACGCGTAAGGCAATAATTGCGGTAAGCTTATGTTTTCACTCTGTCACGGTTCGATATTTTTTTTTAAATTAAACGTAAGGATTTTTGACAAACGCAAAAAATAAAAATACAGTACATCACTTTCATAATGTTCAGTCCGAAGAAGAAAGAAAAAAAAAAGAAAAAAAAAGAAGCCCCCAGCGAGATTCGAACCTGTGCCTTACGGCTGTAGGTCCGCAGTTTACACCACTCGACCACCGTGACGACTGACTTGTAATGGGATAAATTTTATTACTTGAAGGCAGATAACCATCAAAACGCGTGTCTCCGGTTGAAAATTCCTTTTAGATCGATTTTAACGATGCATTAAAGACTCCAAATGCGAAACATCTTTAAGCTTATTGTTGTTTATATTCGTTTACACCAATTTAGTTATTGTTATCGCTGGATTCACGCTGTTCTTGTTAGAAAACACATTCGTAACAAAGCATTACGTCACTAAGTTTACAGCTGATGGAAGGAGTGAGCGAGTGAGTGACTAATTTGCATATCTGTCGTCGTTACCGATAACCCGTTCATTACGCATGCGCGTATATTCACGGGTTAAAAAGTAGCTAAAATGTAACCGAATCTGGATTTAGAAAGCAAAATTTAGAATTTTATAGGAGAACTCGAAATTTAATCAAAGGCTCCTTAGAGCCAACCCGTGAATTTGAAATGCTAACGCGTAAGGCAATAATTGCGGTAAGCTTATGTTTTCACTCTGTCACGGTTCGATATTTTTTTTTTAAATTAAACGTAAGGATATTTGACAAACGCAAAAAATAAAAATACAGTACATCACTTTCATAATGTTCAGTCCGAAGAAGAAAGAAAAAAAAAAGAAAAAAAAAGAAGCCCCCAGCGAGATTCGAACCTGTGCCTTTCGGCTGTAGGTCCGCAGTTTACACCACTCGACCACCGTGACGACTGACTTGTACTGGGATAAATTTTATTACTTGAAAGCAGATAACCATCAAAACGCGTGTCTCCGGTTGAAAATTCCTTTTAGATCGATTTTAACGATGCATTAAAGACTCCAAATGCGAAACATCTTTAAGCTTATTGTTGTTTATATTCGTTTACACCAATTTAGTTATTGTTATCGCTGGATTCACGCTGTTCTTGTTAGAAAACACATTCGTAACAAAGCATTACGTCACTAAGTTTACAGCTGATGGAAGGAGTGAGCGAGTGAGTGACTAATTTGCATATCTGTCGTCGTTAACGATAACCCGTTCATTACGCATGCGCGTATATTCACGGGTTAAAAATCATTCAGAAATCCAAATCGAAATGCAGAATTTACAATTTAAAATTCCAAAGGGAAAACGTAATGCAGAAATCAGAATTCCAAAAACAAAACCGAAAAGCGAAATTCGAAAAGCAGAAGTCGGTTCTCAGAAATAAGGAAAGTGAAACTAAAAATGGAAAATAAATCAGTAAATTCCGTTTGGCCGAAAAGGTACATTTATTGAGTTTGAAGACAGGAATGAGGAGGATGAAATTTTATTCTGAAATTCATTTTCCGAAGCCGATTTCAGATTCTGAAATTCATTTTCCAGAGCAGATTCTGAAATTCATTTTCCGGAGCAGATTCTGAAATTCGTTTTCCGGAGCCGATTTCAAAATTATTTTCCGGAGCCGATTTCAAAATTAATTTTCCGGAGCAGATTCTGAAATTCATTTTCCGGAGCAGATTTCAAAATTAATTTTCCGGAGCAGATTCTGAAATTCGTTTTCCGGAGCAGATTCTGAAATTCATTTTCCGGAGCAGATTTCAAAATTAATTTTCCGGAGCAGATTCTGAAATTCATTTTCCGGAGCAGATTCTGAAATTCGTTTTCCCGAGCAGATTCTGAAATTCATTTTCCGGAGCAGATTTCAAAATTAATTTTCCGGAGCAGATTCTGAAATTCATTTTCCGGAGCAGATTCTGAAATTCATTTTCCGGAGCAGATTTCAAAATTCATTTTCCGGAGCAGATTTCAAAATCAATTTTCCGGAGCAGATTCTGAAATTCATTTTCCGGAGCAGATTTCAAAATTAATTTTCCGGAGCAGATTCTGAAATTCATTTTCCGGAGCAGATTTCAAAATTAAATTTCCGGAGCAGATTCTGAAATTCATTTTCCGGAGCAGATTCTGAAATTCGTTTTCCGGAGCAGATTCTGAAATTCGTTTTCCGGAGCAGATTCTGAAATTCATTTTCCGGAGCAGATTTCAAAATTAATTTTCCGGAGCAGATTCTGAAATTCATTTTCCGGAGCAGATTCTGAAATTCATTTTCCGGAGCAGATAATGAAATTCATTTTCCGGAGCAGATTTCAAAATTAATTTTCCGGAGCAGATTCTGAAATTCATTTTCCGGAGCAGATTCTGAAATTCATTTTCCGGAGCAGATTTCAAAATTCATTTTCCGGAGCAGATTCTGAAATTCATTTTCCGGAGCAGATTTCAAAATTCATTTTCCGGAGCAGATTTCAAAATCAATTTTCCGGAGCAGATTCTGAAATTCATTTTCCGGAGCAGATTTCAAAATTAATTTTCCGGAGCAGATTCTGAAATTCATTTTCCGGAGCAGATTTCAAAATTAAATTTCCGGAGCAGATTCTGAAATTCATTTTCCGGAGCAGATTCTGAAATTCGTTTTCCGGAGCAGATTCTGAAATTCGTTTTCCGGAGCAGATTCTGAAATTCATTTTCCGGAGCAGATTTCAAAATTAATTTTCCGGAGCAGATTCTGAAATTCATTTTCCGGAGCAGATTCTGAAATTCATTTTCCGGAGCAGATTTCAAAATTCATTTTCCGGAGCAGATTCTGAAATTCATTTTCCGGAGCAGATTCTGAAATTCGTTTTCCGGAGCAGATTCTGAAATTCGTTTTCCGGAGCAGATTCTGAAATTCATTTTCCGGAGCAGATTCTGAAATTCATTTTCCGAAGCAGATTCTGAAATTCGTTTTCCGAAGCAGATTCTGAAATTCGTTTTCCGGAGCAGATTCTGAAATTCATTTTCCGGAGCAGATTTCAAAATTCATTTTCCGGAGCAGATTCTGAAATTCATTTTCCGGAGCAGATTCTGAAATTCATTTTCCGGAGCAGATTCTGAAATTCATTTTCCGGAGCAGATTTCAAAATTTATTTTCCGGAGCAGATTTTGAAATTCATTTTCCGGAGCAGATTTCAAAATTAATTTTCCGGAGCAGATTTCAAAATTCATTTTCCGGAGCAGATTCTGAAATTCATTTTCCGGAGCAGATTCTGAAATTCATTTTCCGGAGCAGATTCTGAAATTCATTTTCCGAAGCAGATTCTGAAATTCATTTTCCGGAGCAGATTTCAAAATTTATTTTCCGGAGCAGATTCTGAAATTCATTTTCCGGAGCAGATTTCAAAATTAATTTTCCGGAGCAGATTTCAAAATTCATTTTCCGGAGCAGATTCTGAAATTCATTTTCCGGAGCAGATTTCAAAATTCATTTTCCGGAGCAGATTCTGAAATTCATTTTCCGGAGCAGATTCTGAAATTCGTTTTCCGGAGCAGATTCTGAAATTCGTTTTCCGGAGCAGATTCTGAAATTCATTTTCCGGAGCAGATTTCAAAATTAATTTTCCCGAGCAGATTCTGAAATTCATTTTCCGGAGCAGATTTCAAAATTAATTTTCCAGAGCAGATTCTGAAATTCATTTTCCGGAGCAGATTCTGAAATTCATTTTCCGGAGCAGATTTCAAAATTCATTTTCCGGAGCAGATTCTGAAATTCATTTTCCGGAGCAGATTCTGAAATTCGTTTTCCGGAGCAGATTCTGAAATTCGTTTTCCGGAGCAGATTCTGAAATTCATTTTCCGGAGCAGATTTCAAAATTAATTTTCCGGAGCAGATTCTGAAATTCATTTTACGGAGCAGATTCTGAAATTCATTTTCCGGAGAAGATTTCAAAATTAATTTTCCGGAGCAGATTCTGAAATTCATTTTCCGGAGCAGATTCCGAAATTCGTTTTCCGGAGCAGATTCTGAAATTCGTTTTCCGGAGAAGATTTCAAAATTAATTTTCCGGAGCAGATTCTGAAATTCATTTTCCGGAGCAGATTCTGAAATTCGTTTTCCGGAGCAGATTCCGAAATTCCTTTTCCGGAGCAGATTCTGAAATTCATTTTCCAGAGCAGATTCTGAAATTCATTTTCCGGAGCAGATTCTGAAATTTATTTTCCGGAGCAGATTTCAAAATTAATTTTCCGGAGCAGATTCTGAAATTCATTTTCCGGAGCAGATTCCGAAATTCGTTTTCCGGAGCAGATTCTGAAATTCGTTTTCCGGAGCAGATTCTGAAATCATTTTCCGGAGCAGATTTCAAAATTAATTTTCCGGAGCAGATTCTGAAATTCATTTTCCGGAGCAGATTCTGAAATTCATTTTCCGGAGCAGATTTCAAAATTAATTTTCCCGAGCAGATTCTGAAATTCATTTTCCGGAGCAGATTTCAAAATTAATTTTCCAGAGCAGATTCTGAAATTCATTTTCCGGAGCAGATTCTGAAATTCATTTTCCGGAGCAGATTTCAAAATTCATTTTCCGGAGCAGATTCTGAAATTCATTTTCCGGAGCAGATTCTGAAATTCGTTTTCCGGAGCAGATTCTGAAATTCGTTTTCCGGAGCAGATTCTGAAATTCATTTTCCAGAGCAGATTCTGAAATTCATTTTCCGGAGCAGATTCTGAAATTTATTTTCCGGAGCAGATTTCAAAATTAATTTTCCGGAGCAGATTCTGAAATTCATTTTCCGGAGCAGATTCCGAAATTCGTTTTCCGGAGCAGATTCTGAAATTCGTTTTCCGGAGCAGATTCTGAAATTCATTTTCCGGAGCAGATTTCAAAATTAATTTTCCGGAGCAGATTCTGAAATTCATTTTCCGGAGCAGATTTCAAAATTCATTTTCCGGAGCAGATTCTGAAATTCATTTTCCGGAGCAGATTCTGAAATTCGTTTTCCGGAGCAGATTCTGAAATTCGTTTTCCGGAGCAGATTCTGAAATTCGTTTTCCGGAGCAGATTCTGAAATTCATTTTCCGGAGCAGATTTCAAAATTAATTTTCCGGAGCAGATTCTGAAATTCATTTTCCGGAGCAGATTTCAAAATTAATTTTCCGGAGCAGATTCTGAAATTCATTTTCCGGAGCAGATTTCAAAATTAATTTTCCGGAGCAGATTCTGAAATTCATTTTCCGGAGCAGATTTCAAAATTAATTTTCCGGAGCAGATTCTGAAATTCATTTTCCGGAGCAGATTCTGAAATTCATTTTCCGGAGAAGATTTCAAAATTAATTTTCCGGAGCAGATTCTGAAATTCATTTTCCGGAGCAGATTCTGAAATTCGTTTTCCGGAGCAGATTCCGAAATTCCTTTTCCGGAGCAGATTTCAAAATTAATTTTCCAGAGCAGATTCTGAAATTCATTTTCCGGAGCAGATTCTGAAATTTATTTTCCGGAGCAGATTTCAAAATTCATTTTCCGGAGCAGTTTCTGAAATTCATTTTCCGGAGCAGATTCTGAAATTCATTTTCCGGAGCAGATTTCAAAATTAATTTTCCGGAGCAGATTCTGAAATTCATTTTACGGAGCAGATTCTGAAATTCATTTTCCGGAGCATATTTCAAAATTAATTTTCCGGAGCAGATTCTGAAATTCATTTTCCGGAGCAGATTCCGAAATTCCTTTTCCGGAGCAGATTTCAAAATTAATTTTCCGGAGCAGATTCTGAAATTCATTTTCCGGAGCAGATTCTGAAATTCATTTTCCGGAGCAGATTTCAAAATTCATTTTCCGGAGCAGATTCTGAAATTCATTTTCCGGAGCAGATTCTGAAATTCGTTTTCCGGAGCAGATTCTGAAATTCGTTTTCCGGAGCAGATTCTGAAATTCATTTTCCGGAGCAGATTCTGAAATTCATTTTCCGGAGCAGATTTCAAAATTAATTTTCCCGAGCAGATTCTGAAATTCATTTTCCGGAGCAGATTTCAAAATTAATTTTCCAGAGCAGATTCTGAAATTCATTTTCCGGAGCAGATTCTGAAATTCATTTTCCGGAGCAGATTCTGAAATTCGTTTTCCGGAGCAGATTCTGAAATTCGTTTTCCGGAGCAGATTCTGAAATTCATTTTCCGGAGCAGATTCTGAAATTCGTTTTCCGGAGCAGATTCTGAAATTTATTTTCCGGAGCAGATTTCAAAATTAATTTTCCGGAGCAGATTCTGAAATTCATTTTCCGGAGCAGATTCCGAAATTCGTTTTCCGGAGCAGATTCTGAAATTCGTTTTCCGGAGCAGATTCTGAAATCATTTTCCGGAGCAGATTTCAAAATTAATTTTCCGGAGCAGATTCTGAAATTCATTTTCCGGAGCAGATTCTGAAATTCATTTTCCGGAGCAGATTTCAAAATTAATTTTCCCGAGCAGATTCTGAAATTCATTTTCCGGAGCAGATTTCAAAATTAATTTTCCAGAGCAGATTCTGAAATTCATTTTCCGGAGCAGATTCTGAAATTCATTTTCCGGAGCAGATTTCAAAATTCATTTTCCGGAGCAGATTCTGAAATTCATTTTCCGGAGCAGATTCTGAAATTCGTTTTCCGGAGCAGATTCTGAAATTCGTTTTCCGGAGCAGATTCTGAAATTCATTTTCCAGAGCAGATTCTGAAATTCATTTTCCGGAGCAGATTCTGAAATTTATTTTCCGGAGCAGATTTCAAAATTAATTTTCCGGAGCAGATTCTGAAATTCATTTTCCGGAGCAGATTCCGAAATTCGTTTTCCGGAGCAGATTCTGAAATTCGTTTTCCGGAGCAGATTCTGAAATTCATTTTCCGGAGCAGATTTCAAAATTAATTTTCCGGAGCAGATTCTGAAATTCATTTTCCGGAGCAGATTTCAAAATTCATTTTCCGGAGCAGATTCTGAAATTCATTTTCCGGAGCAGATTCTGAAATTCGTTTTCCGGAGCAGATTCTGAAATTCGTTTTCCGGAGCAGATTCTGAAATTCGTTTTCCGGAGCAGATTCTGAAATTCATTTTCCGGAGCAGATTTCAAAATTAATTTTCCGGAGCAGATTCTGAAATTCATTTTCCGGAGCAGATTTCAAAATTAATTTTCCGGAGCAGATTCTGAAATTCATTTTCCGGAGCAGATTTCAAAATTAATTTTCCGGAGCAGATTCTGAAATTCATTTTCCGGAGCAGATTTCAAAATTAATTTTCCGGAGCAGATTCTGAAATTCATTTTCCGGAGCAGATTCTGAAATTCATTTTCCGGAGAAGATTTCAAAATTAATTTTCCGGAGCAGATTCTGAAATTCATTTTCCGGAGCAGATTCTGAAATTCGTTTTCCGGAGCAGATTCCGAAATTCCTTTTCCGGAGCAGATTTCAAAATTAATTTTCCAGAGCAGATTCTGAAATTCATTTTCCGGAGCAGATTCTGAAATTTATTTTCCGGAGCAGATTTCAAAATTCATTTTCCGGAGCAGTTTCTGAAATTCATTTTCCGGAGCAGATTCTGAAATTCATTTTCCGGAGCAGATTTCAAAATTAATTTTCCGGAGCAGATTCTGAAATTCATTTTACGGAGCAGATTCTGAAATTCATTTTCCGGAGCATATTTCAAAATTAATTTTCCGGAGCAGATTCTGAAATTCATTTTCCGGAGCAGATTCCGAAATTCCTTTTCCGGAGCAGATTTCAAAATTAATTTTCCGGAGCAGATTCTGAAATTCGTTTTCCGGAGCAGATTCTGAAATTCATTTTCCGGAGCAGATTTCAAAATTAATTTTCCCGAGCAGATTCTGAAATTCATTTTCCGGAGCAGATTTCAAAATTAATTTTCCAGAGCAGATTCTGAAATTCATTTTCCGGAGCAGATTCTGAAATTCATTTTCCGGAGCAGATTTCAAAATTCATTTTCCGGAGCAGATTCTGAAATTCATTTTCCGGAGCAGATTCTGAAATTCGTTTTCCGGAGCAGATTCTGAAATTCGTTTTCCGGAGCAGATTCTGAAATTCATTTTCCGGAGCAGATTTCAAAATTAATTTTCCGGAGCAGATTCTGAAATTCATTTTACGGAGCAGATTCTGAAATTCATTTTCCGGAGAAGATTTCAAAATTAATTTTCCGGAGCAGATTCTGAAATTCATTTTCCGGAGCAGATTCCGAAATTCGTTTTCCGGAGCAGATTCTGAAATTCGTTTTCCGGAGAAGATTTCAAAATTAATTTTCCGGAGCAGATTCTGAAATTCATTTTCCGGAGCAGATTTCAAAATTAATTTTCCCGAGCAGATTCTGAAATTCATTTTCCGGAGCAGATTCTGAAATTTATTTTCCGGAGCAGATTTCAAAATTAATTTTCCGGAGCAGATTCTGAAATTCATTTTCCGGAGCAGATTTCAAAATTAATTTTCCGGAGCAGATTCTGAAATTCATTTTCCGGAGCAGATTCTGAAATTCATTTTCCGGAGAAGATTTCAAAATTAATTTTCCGGAGCAGATTCTGAAATTCGTTTTCCGGAGCAGATTCTGAAATTCATTTTCCGGAGCAGATTTCAAAATTAATTTTCCGGAGCAGATTCTGAAATTCATTTTACGGAGCAGATTCTGAAATTCATTTTCCGGAGAAGATTTCAAAATTAATTTTCCGGAGCAGATTCTGAAATTCATTTTCCGGAGCAGATTCCGAAATTCGTTTTCCGGAGCAGATTCTGAAATTCATTTTCCGGAGCAGATTCTGAAATTCGTTTTCCGGAGCAGATTCCGAAATTCCTTTTCCGGAGCAGATTCTGAAATTCATTTTCCAGAGCAGATTCTGAAATTCATTTTCCGGAGCAGATTCTGAAATTTATTTTCCGGAGCAGATTTCAAAATTAATTTTCCGGAGCAGATTCTGAAATTCATTTTCCGGAGCAGATTCCGAAATTCGTTTTCCGGAGCAGATTCTGAAATTCGTTTTCCGGAGCAGATTCTGAAATCATTTTCCGGAGCAGATTTCAAAATTAATTTTCCGGAGCAGATTCTGAAATTCATTTTCCGGAGCAGATTCTGAAATTCATTTTCCGGAGCAGATTTCAAAATTAATTTTCCCGAGCAGATTCTGAAATTCATTTTCCGGAGCAGATTTCAAAATTAATTTTCCAGAGCAGATTCTGAAATTCATTTTCCGGAGCAGATTCTGAAATTCATTTTCCGGAGCAGATTTCAAAATTCATTTTCCGGAGCAGATTCTGAAATTCATTTTCCGGAGCAGATTCTGAAATTCGTTTTCCGGAGCAGATTCTGAAATTCGTTTTCCGGAGCAGATTCCGAAATTCATTTTCCAGAGCAGATTCTGAAATTCATTTTCCGGAGCAGATTCTGAAATTTATTTTCCGGAGCAGATTTCAAAATTAATTTTCCGGAGCAGATTCTGAAATTCATTTTCCGGAGCAGATTCCGAAATTCGTTTTCCGGAGCAGATTCTGAAATTCGTTTTCCGGAGCAGATTCTGAAATTCATTTTCCGGAGCAGATTTCAAAATTAATTTTCCGGAGCAGATTCTGAAATTCATTTTCCGGAGCAGATTTCAAAATTCATTTTCCGGAGCAGATTCTGAAATTCATTTTCCGGAGCAGATTCTGAAATTCGTTTTCCGGAGCAGATTCTGAAATTCGTTTTCCGGAGCAGATTCTGAAATTCGTTTTCCGGAGCAGATTCTGAAATTCATTTTCCGGAGCAGATTTCAAAATTAATTTTCCGGAGCAGATTCTGAAATTCATTTTCCGGAGCAGATTTCAAAATTAATTTTCCGGAGCAGATTCTGAAATTCATTTTCCGGAGCAGATTTCAAAATTAATTTTCCGGAGCAGATTCTGAAATTCATTTTCCGGAGCAGATTTCAAAATTAATTTTCCGGAGCAGATTCTGAAATTCATTTTCCGGAGCAGATTCTGAAATTCATTTTCCGGAGAAGATTTCAAAATTAATTTTCCGGAGCAGATTCTGAAATTCATTTTCCGGAGCAGATTCTGAAATTCGTTTTCCGGAGCAGATTCCGAAATTCCTTTTCCGGAGCAGATTTCAAAATTAATTTTCCAGAGCAGATTCTGAAATTCATTTTCCGGAGCAGATTCTGAAATTTATTTTCCGGAGCAGATTTCAAAATTCATTTTCCGGAGCAGTTTCTGAAATTCATTTTCCGGAGCAGATTCTGAAATTCATTTTCCGGAGCAGATTTCAAAATTAATTTTCCGGAGCAGATTCTGAAATTCATTTTACGGAGCAGATTCTGAAATTCATTTTCCGGAGCATATTTCAAAATTAATTTTCCGGAGCAGATTCTGAAATTCATTTTCCGGAGCAGATTCCGAAATTCCTTTTCCGGAGCAGATTTCAAAATTAATTTTCCGGAGCAGATTCTGAAATTCATTTTCCGGAGCAGATTCTGAAATTCATTTTCCGGAGCAGATTTCAAAATTCATTTTCCGGAGCAGATTCTGAAATTCATTTTCCGGAGCAGATTCTGAAATTCGTTTTCCGGAGCAGATTCTGAAATTCGTTTTCCGGAGCAGATTCTGAAATTCATTTTCCGGAGCAGATTCTGAAATTCATTTTCCGGAGCAGATTCTGAAATTCATTTTCCGGAGCAGATTTCAAAATTTATTTTCCGGAGCAGATTTTGAAATTCATTTTCCGGAGCAGATTTCAAAATTAATTTTCCGGAGCAGATTTCAAAATTCATTTTCCGGAGCAGATTCTGAAATTCATTTTCCGGAGCAGATTCTGAAATTCATTTTCCGGAGCAGATTCTGAAATTCATTTTCCGAAGCAGATTCTGAAATTCATTTTCCGGAGCAGATTTCAAAATTTATTTTCCGGAGCAGATTCTGAAATTCATTTTCCGGAGCAGATTTCAAAATTAATTTTCCGGAGCAGATTTCAAAATTCATTTTCCGGAGCAGATTCTGAAATTCATTTTCCGGAGCAGATTTCAAAATTCATTTTCCGGAGCAGATTCTGAAATTCATTTTCCGGAGCAGATTCTGAAATTCGTTTTCCGGAGCAGATTCTGAAATTCGTTTTCCGGAGCAGATTCTGAAATTCATTTTCCGGAGCAGATTTCAAAATTAA
Source organism: Cladopsammia gracilis (assembly GCA_022457155.1). Classification (NCBI taxonomy): domain Eukaryota; kingdom Metazoa; phylum Cnidaria; class Anthozoa; order Scleractinia; family Dendrophylliidae; genus Cladopsammia; species Cladopsammia gracilis. The sequence continues at coordinate 614,131 of JAJGOT010000009.1, forward strand.
TTTTCCCGAGCAGATTCTGAAATTCATTTTCCGGAGCAGATTTCAAAATTAATTTTCCAGAGCAGATTCTGAAATTCATTTTCCGGAGCAGATTCTGAAATTCATTTTCCGGAGCAGATTTCGAAATTCGTTTTCCGGAGCAGATTCTGAAATTCGTTTTCCGGAGCAGATTCTGAAATTCATTTTCCGGAGCAGATTTCAAAATTAATTTTCCGGAGCAGATTCTGAAATTCATTTTCCGGAGCAGATTTCAAAATTCATTTTCCGGAGCAGATTCTGAAATTCATTTTCCGGAGCAGATTCTGAAATTCGTTTTCCGGAGCAGATTCTGAAATTCGTTTTCCGGAGCAGATTCTGAAATTCATTTTCCGGAGCAGATTTCAAAATTAATTTTCCGGAGCAGATTCTGAAATTCATTTTCCGGAGCAGATTTCAAAATTCATTTTCCGGAGCAGATTCTGAAATTCATTTTCCGGAGCAGATTTCAAAATTCATTTTCCGGAGCAGATTCTGAAATTCATTTTCCGGAGCAGATTCTGAAATTCGTTTTCCGGAGCAGATTCTGAAATTCGTTTTCCGGAGCAGATTCTGAAATTCATTTTCCGGAGCAGATTTCAAAATTAATTTTCCCGAGCAGATTCTGAAATTCATTTTCCGGAGCAGATTTCAAAATTAATTTTCCAGAGCAGATTCTGAAATTCATTTTCCGGAGCAGATTCTGAAATTCATTTTCCGGAGCAGATTTCAAAATTCATTTTCCGGAGCAGATTCTGAAATTCATTTTCCGGAGCAGATTCTGAAATTCGTTTTCCGGAGCAGATTCTGAAATTCGTTTTCCGGAGCAGATTCTGAAATTCATTTTCCGGAGCAGATTTCAAAATTAATTTTCCGGAGCAGATTCTGAAATTCATTTTACGGAGCAGATTCTGAAATTCATTTTCCGGAGAAGATTTCAAAATTAATTTTCCGGAGCAGATTCTGAAATTCATTTTCCGGAGCAGATTCCGAAATTCGTTTTCCGGAGCAGATTCTGAAATTCGTTTTCCGGAGCAGATTCTGAAATTCATTTTCCGGAGCAGATTTCAAAATTAATTTTCCGGAGCAGATTCTGAAATTCATTTTACGGAGCAGATTCTGAAATTCATTTTCCGGAGAAGATTTCAAAATTAATTTTCCGGAGCAGATTCTGAAATTCATTTTCCGGAGCAGATTCCGAAATTCGTTTTCCGGAGCAGATTCTGAAATTCGTTTTCCGGAGCAGATTCTGAAATTCATTTTCCGGAGCAGATTTCAAAATTAATTTTCCGGAGCAGATTCTGAAATTCATTTTCCGGAGCAGATTTCAAAATTCATTTTCCGGAGCAGATTCTGAAATTCATTTTCCGGAGCAGATTCTGAAATTCGTTTTCCGGAGCAGATTCTGAAATTCGTTTTCCGGAGCAGATTCTGAAATTCATTTTCCGGAGCAGATTTCAAAATTAATTTTCCGGAGCAGATTCTGAAATTCATTTTCCGGAGCAGATTTCAAAATTCATTTTCCGGAGCAGATTCTGAAATTCATTTTCCGGAGCAGATTTCAAAATTAATTTTCCGGAGCAGATTCTGAAATTCATTTTCCGGAGCAGATTTCAAAATTCATTTTCCGGAGCAGATTCTGAAATTCATTTTCCGGAGCAGATTCTGAAATTCGTTTTCCGGAGCAGATTCTGAAATTCGTTTTCCGGAGCAGATTCTGAAATTCATTTTCCGGAGCAGATTTCAAAATTCATTTTCCGGAGCAGATTCTGAAATTCATTTTCCGGAGCAGATTTCAAAATTAATTTTCCGGAGCAGATTCTGAAATTCATTTTACGGAGCAGATTCTGAAATTCATTTTCCGGAGCATATTTCAAAATTAATTTTCCGGAGCAGATTCTGAAATTCATTTTCCGGAGCAGATTCTGAAATTCATTTTCCGGAGAAGATTTCAAAATTAATTTTCCGGAGCAGATTCTGAAATTCATTTTCCGGAGCAGATTCCGAAATTCCTTTTCCGGAGCAGATTTCAAAATTAATTTTCCGGAGCAGATTCTGAAATTCATTTTCCGGAGCAGATTCTGAAATTTATTTTCCGGAGCAGATTTCAAAATTAATTTTCCGGAGCAGATTCTGAAATTCATTTTCCGGAGCAGATTCTGAAATTTATTTTCCGGAGCAGATTTCAAAATTAATTTTCCGGAGCAGATTCTGAAATTCATTTTCCGGAGCAGATTTCAAAATTAATTTTCCGGAGCAGATTCTGAAATTCATTTTCCGGAGCAGATTCTGAAATTCATTTTCCGGAGAAGATTTCAAAATTAATTTTCCGGAGCAGATTCTGAAATTCATTTTCCGGAGCAGATTCTGAAATTCGTTTTCCGGAGCAGATTCCGAAATTCCTTTTCCGGAGCAGATTTCAAAATTAATTTTCCAGAGCAGATTCTGAAATTCATTTTCCGGAGCAGATTCTGAAATTTATTTTCCGGAGCAGATTTCAAAATTCATTTTCCGGAGCAGTTTCTGAAATTCATTTTCCGGAGCAGATTCTGAAATTCATTTTCCGGAGCAGATTTCAAAATTAATTTTCCGGAGCAGATTCTGAAATTCATTTTCCGGAGCAGATTCTGAAATTCATTTTCCGGAGCATATTTCAAAATTAATTTTCCGGAGCAGATTCTGAAATTCATTTTCCGGAGCAGATTCTGAAATTCATTTTCCGGAGAAGATTTCAAAATTAATTTTCCGGAGCAGATTCTGAAATTCATTTTCCGGAGCAGATTCCGAAATTCCTTTTCCGGAGCAGATTTCAAAATTAATTTTCCGGAGCAGATTCTGAAATTCATTTTCCGGAGCAGATTCTGAAATTTATTTTCCGGAGCAGATTTCAAAATTAATTTTCCGGAGCAGATTCTGAAATTCATTTTCCGGAGCAGATTTCAAAATTCATTTTCCGGAGCAGTTTCTGAAATTCATTTTCCGGAGCAGATTCTGAAATTCATTTTCCGGAGCAGATTCTGAAATTCATTTTCCGGAGCAGATTTCAAAATTAATTTTCCGGAGCAGATTTCAAAATTCATTTTCCGGAGCAGATTCTGAAATTCATTTTCCGGAGCAGATTCTGAAATTCATTTTCCGGAGAAGATTTCAAAATTAATTTTCCGGAGCAGATTCTGAAATTCATTTTCCGGAGCAGATTCTGAAATTCGTTTTCCGGAGCAGATTCCGAAATTCCTTTTCCGGAGCAGATTTCAAAATTAATTTTCCAGAGCAGATTCTGAAATTCATTTTCCGGAGCAGATTCTGAAATTTATTTTCCGGAGCAGATTTCAAAATTAATTTTCCGGAGCAGATTCTGAAATTCATTTTCCGGAGCAGATTTCAAAATTCATTTTCCGGAGCAGTTTCTGAAATTCATTTTCCGGAGCAGATTCTGAAATTCATTTTCCGGAGCAGATTTCAAAATTAATTTTCCGGAGCAGATTCTGAAATTCATTTTCCGGAGCAGATTCTGAAATTCATTTTCCGGAGCAGATTTCAGATTCTGAAATTCATTTCCCGGAGCAGATTCTGAAATTCATTTTCCGGAGCAGATTCTGAAATTCATTTTCCGGAGCGGATTTTTGATTTTGACATCCCAGATGTCAAATCAAATTCGGATTTTCTGGGGGGGAAAGATTATTTGCTGCGCAGAAAATTGAATTGGCTAATTGTGGGCGAATTTTTTTTTGTTTTCAAAATCGTCGGTTTCGGATTTTTTCAGGAGCGAATTCATTCTTGAAATTATTTCGAAAACAAAAAAAAAAATATATATATATTTTTTTAGAATTTTCTCCGGCGTAGACAAATAATTTCCATGCACCATTGAGATTCATTCCCTGAGGTTTTCTGCCTGAATGATGCAGAATTCCTCCGGAGGTTTGAGAAATAAATGCCTAACCCCATGTCATCTTCATGTCCACCCATACACCCACATGTCGCTATCTGGACAGTACTACAAGCGATTTAAAAAATCGTGTCAACATTTCAAAAAAAAAGAATTTTTCGAAAGGTGACAAAAAAGATGTCACCCTAAAAAATGCACCTCTTCAAATTAGCACTTTTCTCCTAAATTGGGCGTAAATTTGAAAATCTGATTTTGAAAATCAGATTTTTCAGTGGTGGTTCGCCAGAATTTTTTCCCCCTGATTTTCTCCAGAATTTTTCTCTCGATTTGATTGCACATTTTCAGCTGATTTTTTACCTGATTTTTCTCTTAAAAAGTTGACAAAAAGTGTCCCCCACTAAAATGTGGGTTTTAGTTTCATATGGAAGAATTGTTGGGGGACCTGCCAAATCAGTAGCAGCGATGGCAAAAATACTTGACGTCTCCAGACAATATCTGAATAGACAACTCAAGAAAGGTAAAAATCATTTCACGTTCAAGGGGATGCCGGCTTTTGTCCGGAGGCAAATGGAATTTGCTGCAGCGGGGAAAGAATTTGAAACCAAAAATCAGATGGCTGACGCGCTTGGGATTCCTCGCGCCGCTGTCAACCGCGCTCTCGAAAATTCTGCAACTGGCGTTGTTCAAACTCAGGATGGAAAAGAGGTGACCGTTGCCCAGATTGCTGGTTCAATCATCCCTGCTTGTCCCAGGCCTCTTCCTGCAGTCCGCGTTATTTCAGAAGTTGGTGGACCTCAAGAATTTCTTTCCTTTGCTGCAGCATCGAGAGAATTGAAGATTGACGCCAAAACCATTTCTAATGTCCTGAGAAGTGGACGAGATTCCTTCACCAGAAAATCCAATAAGATGCAATTCAAACTTGAGATTCCTGGGGAAAAATTGTCACCCCAGAAACAGTACGATCAAGAACTGCAGAAGCTGAATAACGCGTGTTTGGCGGCAGTGGCGGAGGACAATCAGGAAAAAGTGGAAGAGATAGCTGAAATGATAAACGAGCTCAAAGTTTTCCCCAGAGCCAAACCGCGATTCAGCGGAAAGCCAAAAGATGCAATGGAAAATTATCTGAAGGAAACGCGAGTTTTGGACCGCGAAGAACATGTGCTTGAAGATGCGGAGAAAATGGCAGTTTGGGCAGAGAAAAATTCTCCTGAGAAGAAAGTGGCTCCTGTTCCCCAACCGCGGAAGAAAAAAGAAGTTCCTGTTCCCCAACCACGGAAGAAAGTGCCTCCTGTTCCCCAACCACGAACCAAAAAAAGAAGTCCCTGTCCCCCAACTGCGGAAGAAAGTGCCTATTCCGGATGAAAAAGAAGCGGTTGCAGAGAAAGAAGAAGAACCTCCTCAATCAACTGAAGAGGACGTGGACAGATATCTTCGCCAGATTAGAAATGAGCTCAAGCGAGAGGAGATAAACCGCATGCGCCAACGGGGTGAGAATTTGTTTAATATGAGGGTGAAGCATGCGGGGTGGTTTTTGGACAAGGATGTGAACATAGAATTTGAAGAGACAAGGATGGTCTTATTCCACCCCGATACAGGCGTAGATATTCTTGTGAGCAACTACGGGGATATTGCCCAATATTTTAACAGTCGAGGGTATATAGGTTTTCTCGATGAAGCTGAGTTTAACTCAACTCTCCATCAAGGGACATGTAAGTTTTTAGCCACAGCGAACACTTATGAAGCTGAAGAATGGATTCGGTTTATTTTCATCAAGGATCCCATCCAATGATTTTCATTTCCCAGAAATGAAAACGCTTCACTCAAATCGATTTTCCCATTCCTTCTCAAATTTCTCCAAATCCAACCCCAAATCAATCACAATCCCATCAATCGCTTCCATTGAAGACAAAAATTCAGTTCGATCAAAATTTCCTCCCCGCAAAGCAAAGCGCTCAATGTTTTCTCGTAGGTGGTGAACGCGAACTTTGCCATCTCAATTTTGCTTTTCAGGTTCTTCATTTCATTGAAGGTTTTGACGACCAACCCCAATCCGGAAATCACTCCCAACACGATGGGGTTGAGAGTTGCTGCCCCAGCAATCGTCCCGATTGCAATCAAACCGGAAGAGGTCAAATTTATGAGCTGATTCATTTTCTTGAATCGACCATGCGCTCGTTTCAGGCACCAAAATCTTTTGTGATAAAATCGAAAAAGTTTTTTGATCTCTTCCAGTTCATCTTCCTGAATTGCGGGGTCGATGTGATTGAAAGCAAAGATGCTTTGTTTTCGTCCCATTTTTCAGGGAGAAATCATTTTTCAATCAGAATTGTCGCTTTTGCTCTTTGAATGGCATTTCCATCCGAGAGAGCCAGATAGAAAGCTTCTTCCTTCCCTACATTTTGATTGAAGGTGAACTGCAGTGCACCAAATGAATTGGTGGAAGGTCTGACTGCGTTTCGAGTGATGCTATCTCCTTGAACAACACTTGTCATGATGATGGTTGCTCCACTCACTGGGTTGGGACCGCGTTGAAGAATGAAAACCGTGACATTCAAAATCCGGAAGTCAGATCCAAATTGTTGCCAATAATTTGTTTCATCTTCCTCTTCATTTGGGAAGATCAAACAATCATTGTGTTTTCCTTTCTCAAATCTTGCAAAAATAAAGTGTTTTGAAGGGCGAAGCGGCAAATTCAACACTGCGTGGCCATTCAAATCCAAGTCAGTCTCCATGTCCATCGCTCCGCCCTCGAAAACGAAAGGGGAATCATAAACGCTGCTTTCAACATCAGGTTGAGAACCAGCAACACCATATATGATCAACTTTGCGGATCCTCCTGCAGCTGACTCGACAGTTCCTCGCCACTTCAGATCCAGGAAAATGAATTCAGGTGGAGTGATCTCCCATTTATGCATGTGGATGATGGATCTGGCATAATTCGAAAACTTCTTTGTTGATTGCTGATTAATATTCAGACTTGTGCTCACGACATTAACACTCACACCATCCATTGACGCGGGGAAGAATTCAATGCAAATCGTGTATTCTCCCTCTGGGAGTTTGAACATATTGAATCCAAGTCTCTCATCGTATTCATTGAAATTATCTTTTGTTATTTGCAAGTCATAAGCCTTCTTGTTGAAAAGATGCGGTGAATTTGAAAAATCAGTTATCCCAGTCACTGTCATATTATGTTCAGAGCTGGATTCATCCACATTTTCCATCAGATAGCGGAATGCGTCCTTTGGGTGAGAGGTTGACGTGATATGCGATTCATTTACGTATTTTTTGAGCTTCTCTTCTAATTCTATCGTGTGGACTACCACACCTCCTATCGCATTATCCACATAAGATTTTGACGTGGGTTGATGCTTCAGAGTTGGCGCTGCAATATTATTGATTTGTTGCGAGTTCATATCCAGGTTTCCGGTCATTGTTCCACCTTCCAACGAAAGCTTTTTCCGAGCTGCGCCATCCACATATCTTTTATTTGCGCCTTGGTCGGCAACTTTGGGATCTTTCACGTTGAAAATGGTGTGATTTCCCATATCCAAAGCCGTCTCCATTGGAAACGTCTCTTTGCGGCTGAGAAAGATATTCCTGCCATCATTGTAAGAGATCAGGTTGTTATAATGCGCTCCCAAATCATGATACGTCTGCTGTTTTGAGTTTTTCACGTTGAAAAGTTCTTTCAAATCAATATCCTTCGTGACTTCATGAGTGTGAGCCGGAGCATCAGGGTGGAATTTTTTCAGAGTGACCATATTCACCGCTGACAAATCGTTGTCTTCATCAGTGTCCAGATTGACGATCAATTTTCGATTCATTTCTATTTCCCCGGGGTTGATGAGTTTTTGTCCCCTGAGATCAAGATCCCCAGTCATATGCGAGGAGCCATCCACCTGGAGAGAATCTGCCCGCAATTGCGTTGCAAGCGTGTCAACTTGATGCTTTGTGATTGCATCGTCATTCCCCGTTCCTTCAGCGACATTGGTCATTTTTTTGTTTTGAAGATCGAAGTCTCCTGAAGGCGTCAGCTTGAAACCAACGCCTGGCAATCCATCTTTTCCATCTCGTCCCGCGCCATGCGCGCGAGTGCTTGTTTCAGAAAGCAGTCCATTTGAATAACTCATTTTAAATGCTTTCATCAAAGTTTTTGGCAATGAATTTCCTCGGCTTATCCACATACAGGAAAGAGAAGGGCTGCGCCGTTGCTTTCCGATAATCTTCTTTGCTGACATTATTATCCCGGCATAACTCAGCAATTTCTTTGTTGCTTGGGAATTCAAAAATGCAAAAATGCGAACAATTCACACGGATATCTTTTGGTGTTCTGAAATAACTTTGCGAAAGATAAATCACAGAACAATTCTTGTGCCTCCCCTGAATGAAATAATCAATCAATGGTTTTTGGTTCTTTTCGGAAACAAAATCATCGAAAACAACCAGCTTTTGATTCTCCCCTGTCAATTCAGAAACTGGGATGATTTCATCCGGGGATGCTTCCACAACATCATACCCAGCTTCTTTGCTGATTGGGCGAAACGTTTTCAGCAGATGCTGATATTTGGTTTGGTCAAGATTTTTCGCATAGAGGAAAATTTTATCGTAGAAGAGCAGGCGGGAAAATCATATCCAGGAGAACATTTGTTTTCCCCGATCCTGAAGGGCCACAGATCAACATTCTGAAAGTTCGATCCGGCATGAAAGGGTGAAGTTGTTTGAAATTTGTGATTGGGTCCTGGCAATCATAATTTGGAATTTTCATTTGATTGATGAACATTATGTTCTACATATTGTTCTTCATCCCAAATTTGTGTTTCTGGGATATAAAATGAGTTTATTGAAATGGCAAGAAATGGCCAAAAGCAAATCTGCTTTGGGCAAAAAAAATCAACTTTGTTCACAATGCTATCACCCAAAAAAAGTTGGGTGAAGAGACAAGTCAAATCGGACTTGAAAAAACATTCAAACCCATCACATCGAAACTGGATGAGGTGATTGCGTCGAATTTGGGGCCACTTCCCCGGGCGCAACCCACACGAAGGAGGAAAACCAAAACAGCAGAAATTGATTATCTCCCCGAAGTCGACCCATTTGAAGATATGAATGTCGAAGGCCTGTTTGATGAGGCTGTTCCATCCCAAACAAAGAAGCAAATTCCATCAGCTCCTCCAACATATGACGAAGTTGTGAAAGAGATAGGAGAAGATCCACCTGAATATGAAGAAGACGACTCTCCCGATTATGTTCCTGAGCTGAGTAAAGAAGAGACAAGGAAAGAGGAAGAGGAAGAGGAAAGAGGAACTGAAGCCAATCAGATATTGGATAGCTTGGACCTCACGAATTATGATACTGCGGAGAAAACTCTCAGGGAAAATGTCCCATTAGCGAGGAAAATCAAATATCTCAACAATCTTGTGACCATTGCAAACTTCAGAAGAAATCAGTTAAAAGGGTATAAATCATCTTTTACCAAAAAATTCAAGAACGAGGAAATAACGGAAGAGCAAAAGAATTGGCAACATCAAAGGATAGATCATTCATTCAAAGTTCTGAATGAATACATAAAGAATTTTAATAAGAAAGTGACACAGATGAAGACGGGTTCGGGACTGAGAAGAAAAAAAGGTGGAACCATCCGTTTTTTCTCCAACCCCGCAGAGCTTCTTCAGAAACTTGAAGTCATCGTTGGCTCCATTCTTGCTGGGAACACAAACGTTGACTCAGAAACACTGGAGTTGGCATACTCGATCTTCTCCTGAAAGAGGGCGTCATCAACAGATCCCAGCATGAGAAGCTCTTTAAAAACTATTTCAAACTCTAAAATGGAAATCGAAAGAGAAATTGTCCTGTCATCCTTTTCCGTCAAGACTGGGGGAAACAAACCAGAAAATTTCACAACAAAATTCAATCGGCCCATTGTTTTGGATCCAAATTCCCAATATGTTGTTGGGTTGAACAGAATTATCAATATGAGTTTTACGTGGTATAACATCAATGCGGCATTGAAAAATCAGCTGATCAGATTCAGCTCTGATGGTGGGAAAACATTTTCCGATATCACCTTTCCTGCTGGGGTTTGGGATTATTCCACAATAAATGCGGCAATTCGAAAAGCAACAGGCCCACTCGCAAGATCCACCCCAGGAAAGAATGAAAAATTCCCAATCAATCTTGCTTTCTCTCTCACAACTTTCAGAGTAACAATCACACTGGAAGAAAATTATCAACTGGATTTCACCAAATCCAACTTCAACGATCTCGTTGGTTTTGAGAAAAAGATTCTGAAAGACAAAGTCAACATTGGCCCCAGAGTTCCAAACCTCAGTCAAGATACTGATATGTTGAACGTTCATTGCGATCTCACAAGTGATTCCCTTGTGGATGGGGAAGAGAGTGATATCATCTTCTCCTTTTCCACATCTGTTCTGCAGGCCTCCTATAGTTTCACTTTGGAGCCCATGAGAATCACATTCAGCCCTGTGAATAAAAACGCAATAAGCTCCATTCGGATTTATATCACTGATGGCCGAAGGCGGGTTGTGGATTTGAATGGGGCTGTTACAGCATTCTCTTTGATCTTGAAAAAGCAAATAAAATGAAACCTTATGAATTCTCTCGTTTTTTCCACCCCCAGCTGGGGCGGTTTGTTTATCGGCACAAAGGAACAGGTTTGATTGTGGACAATATTTTCAAACCAATGAGGGAGGTCGCATCAGTCGTCTTCAAGAAATTCGCAAAACCCATTGCGAAAAAAGCATTGGAATCAGGAATTTCTCACGCTGGAGAAAAACTCGGTAAAAAAGCAGTTGAAAAATCTGGTGATTTGATCATGAAAAAACTGGGAAATATGAGAATTGGGAGCAAAAAACCGCCAGGTAAAAAACAACCAGCTCGACCACAATCAACCCCTGCGTCAACCTCCGGAGAAAGTTCTGATGCTATATTGAACAGGCTGATCTCTGGGCAGGGAGTCCGAAAAAGAAAAAAATAATATAAAATGGCTTTTCGATCGAATGAATATCTTCAAAGAAATGAATTAGTGCGCTTCCAGCTGGATGACACAATCAGAGCTCCAGCTAATGGGCAACATCAACAAAAAAGTGGCTATAAATTCACAATTAATGACCGATCCGCATTCTATGATTGGTATAATGCGTATTTCGAGGTGCAGTTTCAACTCCAAAAACTGGCGGATGGGGCCGGATATGCAGCAGCTGACAGAATCACAGTGATCAATGGCGCTCATTCCCTGATTAAACACCTGACGATAAAATCTGCGGGAAAGATTATTTATGATACTGATAATCTGCATAAAGTCTGTTTCACTAAAAATTTGCTAGAATACTCCGACGACTTCAGCAGATCAGTCGCCAAGAACAGTTTCTGGTATTTGGATACTGATGCAACAACCGCTAATACAAATCTTGGATTTGAAGCTCGGCGGGTGCAATCTCAAGCAGTTCAAAACAATGGAAACGGCGGTGCAAAGAACATTAACACGATCATTCCCCTGAATCGTTTTTCCTTTTTCGAAGAGTTGGAAGATAAGATGCTTGTGCCTATGCAGCTTCAATTCGAGATAGCTCTTCAAGATGATGAGGAGCTGATTCATATGGCAAACGGCGTTGATGCTGGAAGAGTTGTTGTGAATCGATTTTTGCTTTGGGTGCCAAGATTAACTCCCAAAGATTCTCTGTATGACAAATTTGTCAGTTCATTCCTGAAAGAAACGCAATGGAAATATCTAAGGGAAATGTATCAAAAATCTGCTCCCTCGCAGTCATCAGGATTTTTCCAGATCTCAGCGAGCATCGACAATGTGAGGCATATTTTTGTCTGGCTGAAAAGAACCGCTCCACCCAATGATGACCATGCAGAAGAGAATCCTTATCTGATGGACACTTTCAAGCTGAATGCGGCAGATAACGGCTCATCCTTGTTGAACTGTCGATTGGAATATGGAAACGGAGTTTTCTACCCGGAAACAGAGTACGACAGTGAAAGCAAAGTTAGGATTTTCCAGGATGTCATGGCTTATGCAATGAGGAAAAATGACTACAACACTGGAACGCAGCTGAATCTGGCCAATTTCAATTCTCTTTTCCCGTTGATCTATTTCGATCTGACTTATCAAACGGAAAAACCAACAAGAGATCCCAAGCAGTTGATATTCAGATATCGATTGAACGCAGATGCAGCTGCAAACTTCAATGTACATGCCATTGTTCTCTATGAAGAACTGGTGAAAATTGATAAGATTGGAAATGAACTGGTTATCGTGTGATCTGAGCGAGCGCAGCGAGCTGAGCGAAGCGAAAAACATATGTTGTCATTTAAAATGACAACATATCACCCATATAAAGTAAATCTGTCGGAAGGGCAAAAAAAGAAGCTTGGAAGAGCATTCAAAGCAAACTGCGCTATCACCCTGAGATTAAAAAAAAATCAAACAAGCGGAATTGATGAACTGATGCTAACAACCAATCAAAAGAAACGAATTACCAAAGCTGCAGCTTTGGGAAAGGGAGTTGAGCTAAAGATATCGAAAATGCAAATCCGAAAGGTAATGAAGCAAGGTGGAAGTCTTTTCTCTGCTATTGTTCCCCTGGCTCGTTCTCTGGCACCCACCCTGGCAAAGACACTTGGACTGTCAGCATTGGCTGGTTTGGCGAGTGAAGGAGCGAGTCAAGTTGTGAAAAAGATAAGCGGAAGAGGAGCGCAGCGACCGCGACTGAAAGGAGCGGCGTAAACGGGTGGGTTTCTCATTCCCCAAGATAAAATTCAAAAACTGATTGACAATAAACATCTGTTGACAAATAAACAGAAACAGGATATTTTAACTGCCCTGAAATCAGGAGGACAGTTGGTGATCAAACCATCCACAAAACAGTCTGGTGGATTGTTGGGAACTGTGCTGGCTTCCATTGGAATTCCACTGGCGTTGGACATGGTTAAAAATTTGTTTGGGAAAGGAGCGCCAAGAGTTGGAAGTCTTTTCTCTGCTATTGTTCCCCTGGCTCGTTCTCTGGCACCCACTCTCGCAAAGACACTTGGGCTGTCAGCATTGGCTGGTTTGGCGAGTGAAGGAGCGAGTCAAGTTGTGAAAAAGATAAGTGGGAAAGGAGCGCAGCGACCGCGACTGAAAGGAGCGGGGCAAACGGGTGGATTTCTCATTCCCCAAGATAAAATTCAAAAACTGATTGACAATAAACATCTGTTGACAAATAAACAGAAACAGGATATTTTGACTGCCCTGAAATCAGGAGGACAGTTGGTGATCAAACCATCCGCAAAACAGTCTGGTGGACTATTGGGAACTGTGCTGGCTTCCATTGGAATTCCACTGGCGTTGGACATGGTTAAAAATTTGTTTGGGAAAGGAGCGCCAAGAGTTGGAAGTCTTTTCTCTGCTATTGTTCCCCTGGCTCGTTCTCTGGCACCCACTCTCGCAAAGACACTTGGGCTGTCAGCATTGGCTGGTTTGGCGAGTGAAGGAGCGAGTCAAGTTGTGAAAAAGATAAGTGGGAAAGGAGCGCAGCGACCGCGACTGAAAGGAGCGGGGCAAACGGGTGGATTTCTCATTCCCCAAGATAAAATTCAAAAACTGATTGACAATAAACATCTGTTGACAAATAAACAGAAACAGGATATTTTGACTGCCCTGAAATCAGGAGGACAGTTGGTGATCAAACCATCCGCAAAACAGTCTGGTGGACTATTGGGAACTGTGCTGGCTTCCATTGGAATTCCACTGGCGTTGGACATGGTTAAAAATTTGTTTGGGAAAGGAGCGCCAAGAGTTGGAAGTCTTTTCTCTGCTATTGTTCCCCTGGCTCGTTCTCTGGCACCCACCCTCGCAAAGGCACTTGGGCTGTCAGCATTGGCTGGTTTGGCGAGTGAAGGAGCGAGTCAAGTTGTGAAAAAGATAAGTGGGAAAGGAGCGCAGCGACCGCGACTGAAAGGAGCGGGGCAAACGGGTGGATTTCTCATTCTCCAAGATAAAATTCAAAAACTGATTGACAATAAACATCTGTTGACAAATAAACAGAAACAGGATATTTTGACTGCCCTGAAATCAGGAGGACAGTTGGTGATCAAACCATCCGCAAAACAGTCTGGTGGATTATTGGGAACTGTGCTGGCTTCCATTGGAATTCCACTGGCGTTGGACATGGTTAAAAATTTGTTTGGGAAAGGAGCGCCAAGAGTTGGACGCCCAAAAGGAAAAGGAGCGCCAAGAGTTGGACGCCCAAAAGGAAAAGGAGCGCCAAGATTGGGAGCCCCTTCGCTGCACTCCGCTTTGGAGCCACCTCCCCCATTCGTCGGAACCTGGGAACGAAAAATTGGGATGGGAAAAAAATAAAAAAAAGGAGCGGGACTTCTGCTGGGATCGAAAAGTCCATTCAACAATATCCCAGTTCTCGGGGCAATATTGTGAAGCTGAGCGAAGCGAAGCCGAAACCGAAATTCGTGAACAAACCCCTGACCAACCTTGATCTCATGAAGTGGATTGATTTTCTGAAAATTCCCAATTTCAAAGGGATTTTTGCCAGGGATGAAGTGAGGCCCCGAGAACACAGCCCCTGCATCATCAATCTTGATTCGCTTGAAAATGCCGGAACTCACTGGGTGTGCTGCGCCCCTGGACAGAAATTCACGTGGTATTTTGACTCTTTTGGGATGGGATTTCCCCAAGAATTCAAAAGCGCGAAACCGGTGATCTGGAACAGCAGTCAGTATCAAAACATAGATAGTGTCCTTTGTGGGTATTATTGCTTGTTTTTCCTCCATCAATGGTCGCAGGGGAAAGATTTCTATGATATTCTCAAACCTCTCAGTCTGACTGATACGACGCAAAATGAAAAATTCATAAAAGAATATTTCGATTGAAAATGAAATCATATTGCTTGAAGGAGAAAAAACAAACTGAATGCGTGAAACCAACTGGATTCCAGACCGCAAAAAATGGAAGAAAGATGTGGTTTTGCCATTGCGCTTCCTGCGGAATCAAAAAAACAAGATTTGTGAAAAGTTCGGGAAACTGAGTCGGCCCTCACAAGGTGAGGGCGACCTGCGGTCAGCCAACGGAGCTGGCTTTGGTGAACTTGCGCTGACTGGCGTCGCGCATGCGCTGCCTTGGTTAGGAAAAAAATCAGTTGAAATGGGTCGTTATGGAGCCAGTGAATTATTGCGAAACAAAAAGGCTCAGAAATCCGCATTGAATTTTGCGTTGGACAAGATGAAACCATTTCTTGCCAAAACCTCTTCCGATATGCTGAATGAGCTGTCCACGGCGATTAGACCAAACAGAAAATATAAGACAGATCGAGCAGATTTAGATGGCGCTGGGGTTGACGTTCACAGCTTGATTGGGAAGCTGCCAAGACCAAAGAAAGGTTTCACCCTCCCAGGGCATAATTATACCGGCCCCTGGAACCCACTCGAAAAACAAGTCCGATTCGATGAAAAGGGAAAGATTCTCGAAATTATGCAGCAACCCACAGGAAAAACAGACGCAGTTGCTATGCAACACGATGTTGATTATTCAGTCTGCGCAAAGAAAGCGAGCGAAGCGAGCCGAGGCGGAGCCGATGCGGATCCACGCAAATGCAAGAACGAAGCAGACAGGAAAATGGTTGCCGCTTTGGATGCGATTCCCTGGAAAGAAAGACAGTGGGGGCATGCTTTGGCGCGAAACGTGATTGATGCAAAACAGAAGCTGGGTTTGGGTGCCCCAAAAAACGGGAAAAGATTTTGAGTGAGGGCCAGTGGGCTCAAATCTGGCAAACGAATTACACCGGCCAATCAGGCGGCGCTTTCCAAAACGACGAGTCATGGCATATGGGATTGACAACATCTGGGCGGCTGATCTGGTCGAGATGGGGAAATTTTCGAGGTGGAATAAAGGGATCAGATATCTCCTGATGGTGATCGATGTTTTCTCAAAGTTCGGTTGGATTCGCCTCCTGAAAGACAAGCGAGGGCAAACAGTGGCTGATGCTTTTAAAGACATATTTAAAACGAAGCGAAAACCGAAAATGCTTTGGACTGACAAAGGATCTGAATTTTTCAATGCAATAATGAAAAATCTGCTTGATAAGAATGGGGTAAAATTGTATACAACAGAAAATGAAGAAAAAGCATCTGTTGTTGAGCGCTGGGACAGGTCTTTCAAGGAGAAACTCTTTAAAATGTTTTCTGCTAACAACAATACAATATACTGGGACAAACTTGGCAAATTAGTGGAGCAATATAACCACCGTTCTCATTCGAGCATTCGGATGACTCCCGCAGAGGCGAGCAAACAGGAAAATGAGAAAAAGGTTTTCGCTAATCTTTTCGGCGACATGATTTATGCTAAACGCACCCCGGCAAAATTCAGGGTTGGTGACATAGTCCGAATTTCAAAGTTTAAACGAAAGATATTTGACAAAGGTTTCACCCCGAACTGGTCGGAAGAGATATTTGTGATTGACGAAATATTAAACACAAACCCTGTAACGTATAAATTAGTCGATCTGTTGGGAGAATCAATCACTGGATCATTTTACGAGGCGGAACTTCAAAGAACAACACAAAATGTGTTTCGAATTGAAAAGGTTATTCGCAGTGATAATAAGCGAAAACTCGCGCTTGTAAAATGGAAAAGTTACCCCGATAAATTTAATTCGTGGGTTCCATTGAGCGATGTGGAAAAACTTGGCTAAAAAAGTCAATCATTAAGTTCCGCTGAAAAATTCTGGAAAATATCTTTTCTTGACTGAAAAAATATTCCGCTGAAAAATTCTAGAAAATATTCCGCTTAAATCTGTGGGGGAAATTCATTGAATTTCTCCCCTGAAAAACTGTCTAACGCGTTAGAAAAAATTTTCATTTCTTCCCCGAAAAACTGGCTAACGCGTTAGCCATAAAATTGATTACCCGAAAAACTGGCTAACGCGTTAGCCACAAAATTGATTCCCCCGAAAAACTGGCTAACGCGTTAGCCACAAAATTGTTTCCCCGAAAAACTGGCTAACGCGTTAGCCACAATACCGATTTTGATTGGCCGCCATATGTCAATAACCGGGCAGCTGGGCAATTGCGTTGGCGTGTTAGAATATGAATGTTTTACATTAATATTCACAAAGTCTGTTATTTCAAAACACCGCTTCGCTTCACTTCGCTTCGTTCGCTTTGTTTTCTTTCATTTCCCGGTGGATTTCCCCGAGAAGGCAACTTTGTTTTTGGAGTTCATTTTTGAGAATTTTATGTTCCTCGTGGAGACCCACAAATGACTCAAAGAGGAGTTCAACTGTGTCTTCGATTCGCTCAGCGTCACTTTCTTCCGCCATCTCCGAATCAGAAACAATAAAATCCTCGTCTGAAGGCGAAGCGGTTTCATCGTCGCTTCTTGTTTCTTCCTCTGAGCATGTGGAACAATCTTCATGGTCACTCGCTTCGCTTCGCTCGGCTTCATAGTTGGCTTCGCTTTCAAGATCCATTTTATTTCCAATTTAATTTTTTGAAGATGGCTTGGATTATTTTTTCTTGTTCTGCCCGGCTTGATGGGAGTTTGAGCAGTTTGAAATCATCTTCATTTGGATTGAAACCGTTCTTCTTCAACAGGGCGAAAAGAACTTGGTGGCAATTAAGAAACTTTTTTCTGCTGAGATGAAGGTCATCATATGCCAGTGAGAAATATTTAAAATCGTCGATGAGAAACTTCTCCAGGTGTTCATAGTCATTGCCGTCGTGGTCTGTTATATGATTGAAAATTGAGTGATCGTTGCCATTGACTTTTTTCCATTTGGAAGCTTTGACAAACTCCCTGACTTTTTTTCTTGTGATTTCGTCACGGGGAATTTGGGAGAGAATTTGTTCTTGATAAAATTCGAGATCTTTGAGTGGAATTTGATTTTTCCCTTGATTTTTTCGGATGATATTTTTGAAATGTTCAAGTCTGGGGTTTTTGTGAGACTGCCATGTTGTGCGGGTTTCTTGAATAATTTCAGGAATGAAATCGATTTTTTTCTTCTTCGGAATCAGACATTTTCTTTTCTTTTCCCAAAATGTTTCCCCCTTTGGGAAAAAATTCCACTCCAGATTTTCCCAGAGTGGAATTATTTTTTTGCCATCGCCGGCGACAGAATTTTCCTGGAATGAAATTTGCTGAAGTCGTCCAGAGTGAAATTTTCTCACCCATTAGATTTTTTCTGTTAAAATGGGGGGAAAAATTTAGTAGATAGTAGACAAGGATTCTGGCACACTTTCAAATACGTAGCAACGTCACACAAAACAGAAATTGGTGTCAGTTTATGTTCAATTTTAGCGAATAATCAAAATTGGATGAGATGATTGATTTTCTGTTCGTTTACACATGTTGCAACAAAAAAAAGTCAATCCAATGATTTATGTTAAATTTAACAAAAGTCAGGGAATGACATGATTTGAACAATTGCACACAGTTGCCAAATTGCGTTCAAAATGGCGAGGAATTTGATTGAAAAGTTATTACGTGTGCAAACGATCACAAATTGGGGAACGACAATCATGTTATTTTTTTTTGTTGAATTTTAACATAAAATAAAATAAATTTTGAATTGTGTGACGTTGCTACGTATTCGAAAATGTGATAGAATCCTTGTCTACTATCTACTACTATCAGCCCTGTAACTCTGGCTACATCCCAAAGGGAAGGTCTGTCTTGGGCTAGAAGCTGTGAACAGGACAAAATGATTTTTGTAGCTTTTCTGTTGGTAACTGTAATTTCATTGAAAAGGGGTTTATGATAAAATCCAAATAATGGATCTCAGTGACTGGTATCAACTGAGATTTTTCCACATTGATGGGAAAACCCAAACCTTCCAAGGCCCGCCTTATTATGGACAGTTGTTCCAAGCATTCTTGATAGGAACTTGCAACAAGCAATATATCATCAATGAAAATAGTAACTCTAAAGCCAAGAAATCTGAAAAAAGCCATAACAGGTTTGAAAATTTTGGTGAATACCCGTGGAGCAAGACTATAGCCAAAGGGTGAACAAGTAAACTCAAAACGCTTGGACTACCACAGAAAACGCAGATATTTTCTATGGTTTTGAAAAATAGGTATGCTGAAATAAGCATCCTTGAGGTCCACAGAGACCATATAATCTCCAGGAGAAATAGAATTTAAAGCCATATGAATGTTTTCCATTTTGAAATGGATCTTTTCAACGAATTGATTTAATGAATTTAAGTTAATATTACTGGGCGAAAATCACCAGTTACCAGCAGGGATCTAGGAGAAGAACCACTCTCTTTAGGGTACAGAGGTCGTGGAGGACATTTTTACAACCGACAACATGTACCTATGCGCTCTACAATGTCGAGCAGCACCAACACACAGAAAGACAAGGCATAGACAAGGTATTTTCTATGCCTTTTACTCAAGCTGGTAATTTGCTCAATATTTACGAAATTGGAGGGAAATCACTGGTGACTCTTTGATATTAGAAACTGTATCTGGGTATCACCTTGAATTTGATATCTCTCTCTTACTAACCTAGGCTTCCGAAGCTACCGACGTTTGATGAGAAGGTGACTGAGCTGATTAAGTTGGAGATAAACAAACTTGTTTCCAAGGGGGTCATTTCTGAGGTTTGCCCCTGCCAGGATGAATTTATTTCAATATATTTTGGTACCCAAGAAAATGCCTGTTATCTGCATCACTCTTGTACGTATTGACTGAATGTTTAATCAAACTTGGGCGACCAGACACCCTCTTGGAGATTTTGTTCACCTCTCCAATGTCTTTTATGTGTTTAGGCAGCTCATCCCAAAACAGGCAAGTCGTAACGGGATTAGACTTGCTGCAAACAGACTGATAAGGTCTTGCTATGTCAGGCCTAAGCAAGTCTCTCCTCTTCAAGGAGGTGAGAAAGGAGGCGTGACCGATAAACGTCACTGCATCTGCTAACATAGGCAATAAAGTGCCAGAATCGATGGTCGACTTACCTTTCCGAGCTTTAAAGGCCGCATCAAAAAGCTGTATAATAGGCTGGGCTGCTTTAACAACCCCTTTCTGGACCTCTTGAAGACCAAGGTCCTTGTTCTTAGACTCTGGACAAATCGTGCCACAGTTCCATATTGACTTTGGGCACACATAGTAATTTACAGTTTCCAGGCGTCTTGTATTTCTCATATAGCTCTTCGAGCCTAGAGTCCATTGCTTTCTTAGAGCATGCATCATTGATTGAGCAATGACATCAGCCACGTCGGTCCCAAAGCTCTCAATCTCCTCAAACACAGAAGGGAGCGTAACCTCCTCATCTTTTTTAATATTGTGCAGAATCTTCAGGCACAACAAAAGGAGCCGTTGGGTCAAAATCCTCCTCGTCAGTCTCAGAAATGGACGTTGTGTTTTGAGCCCCTGAACCAGGGTACTCAATCCGCTCACTGAATCTCTCTGCGAGACTATTAAGTTTATCGAGGATTCGGTCAATGCCGAGTTGCTCCTTCAGTTCATCCACATCAAATTCTAGGCCATCGTCTTCGTTTGGAGTAAGAACTTCGGAACCTTCGTTAATCTCCATCGCTTGAGCCACCGGTTAGGTTGAGAACTCGCCGGCGAAGCCATTCGCACGTGGTCGAACCAACGAAGCGTAGACTTGAACGTTAGCTGGAAACGTCGAAGGAAAGCTAAAAGGAAAAACAAAATGTCGAGAGAAATACAAAGTCAGGACAAGCAAACACAAAAAAAAAAACGAAGGAAAAAACACAAGCGAATCCAAAAGGAAATGACAAAACCAATGTTTACACTGACCTCGTAAGCAAAAAGGAAGAACTTGTTGCCAGGCCTGGTTCTGGGGTTTATATTGTTACTATAATTTGCATTTGAATAGCTTTTTTAATGTGACCGCTGACCAGTAGGTATGTAGGAAGTATGCACAATTATTCCATAATGTGGAGCATATTGAAAGAGAAACATAAGCTTAAAATTATGTCTAAATAGTAAGACCACACTACATTCACTGTGTTCACTGTGTTCACTGTATTCACGATCACCAGAACAAAAATCCAACAGTAATAAGCAGCGAACACAATATCAAACAGTCCTACCGATCCATAAACGCCTTGCGTTGTCTTGAAAATGTGTACACTATAATTATTCCTTCTGCTTCGGAGAGATTTTGACGCCATCTTGAAATCAAGAGCGAGATCACGAGGTCGCGTGTCAACCAATCAGACTAGTGTGCGTGGTCCCGCGGGATACGGGAAACCTAAAAAAAATTGCTTTTTGCGACTACGATGAAGAAACATCAACCGAATCTATAACACATCGGCTGCGCCACGAGTAATGTTTTCACAAGATGCGTATTGCGTGACAGGGTCATGCAGTTCAATGAAGACATGTCACGTATGCATGTTACTACAATGTGGGTTGTCCAATAGGGTCATGTAGCAGCTCCCGGAAGATCTAAGCCAATTGGATCGATACAATAGAAACAAAAACAATAGAACGAGTCGACAATGAAAACTATTGTTTGTTTTAAACAATATCGACAGATCTTCCGAGCAGCTGCTACACTACCGGTCCAATACTCTGACAAATTTATGCATAGTATTGCATTGTATTATATGACCATAAGAATAGTTTAACAATACATTCTATAACGGCACAATACAGCACAAGGTATTATAGTACAATGCTATGCATAAATTTGTCAGAGTATTGGACAAGTATGTACAATGTCGGTTTTTAACCCGTGAATACGCGCATGCAAATAAGCACTCACTCGCTCATTCGCTCCTTCCATCAACTGTAAACTTAGTGACGTAATACTTTGTTACGAATGCGTTTCGTGACAAGAACAGCGTGAATCCAGCGATAACAATAACTATTTTGTCGTAAACTAATATAAACAACAATAAGCTTAAAGATGTTTTGCATTTGGAGTCTTTAATGCAACATTAAAATCGATCTAAAAATATTTTTCAACCGAGACAAGCGTTTTGATACGTATCTACCTCAACGTATTGACATTTATCCTGTTCTAAGTCAGTGATCACGATGGCCGAGTGGATTAGCGCGCGGAGTGACAGCCGGAAGGCCCGAGGTTCAAGTCTCGCTCGGAACCTTAATTTTCGTTTCTTTTTTTCTTTCTTCTTCGGACTGAACATTATGAAAGTGATGCACTGTATTTTTCTTTTTGCGTTTGTCAGAAATGCTTACGTTTAATTAAAAAAAATTGAACCGTGTCAGTGTGAAACAATAAGCTTACAGTAATATTACGTTACGCATTAGGATTTCTTATTCACCGGTTGGCTCTTAGGAGCCTTTGATTTTCACTATTTTTTCAGTAATCAAGGAAGTCTGAGAAAATAGTAAGAATAAGGAGGACTTCAAACGAAACTAGCACTTTAATCACTAAAAATCCGGCTGTTTTTTTAATTACAACGAGTAACCACGAGTAAGCGCTCAAAACAAATATTCAATAAGAGATGTTTAATTTTCAATTTCTTTTGTGGTTACTCGTGGTTACTCGTTGTTTTCTCATTTCTCTATTTCCAATCACCTTCCTATTTCTTTGCAAGGACCAGGTTGGCAAAAAGTTTTCCAAAGGGAGGAATTTCCTTTCACTCCGTGAGGAAATTGTGAATGAAGGTATACGATTCCCAGTGCACAGTCATCATGTCACAAATTGTGTAACAACACCATCAGAAGTACTTTGGCTGGAGTATCGTAAAATTATCACATAGCTGCCTGTCCTTGAAACAACCGGCAAAATCTCAAAAGCTAAACATGTCACCAAGATCTGACTTCCCCTAAAATACCCTCAAAAATCCAAAAATGTGAGGAGAGCAAACCCAAGGATTCAAGAAAACAAAGTTTAAAAATATAAAAATAGAACTTCTACGCTAGTTAATACTTTTAAGAAATTATCACACGACGGAGCAAATAAGAATCACTATAATGTACTCTTGAACAAACTAGGAATTATAATTGTAAAGAATTATAATCACTCGGAACACTCTTAGTTGTCTTTAATCGACGCTTAGTTTGTCTTTAATCACGCTTAGTTCTGTAATTAACACTGGATCCTTTTTAGCAAGCCGAATTGTATAAATACACCTGTTTAAGGGTAAGCTGTCTTAGTAGTAATAGGGATTGGGGGTCCGGGACCACCCCCCAAATAGGCTTGGGGGTCCGGAACCATCCCCAAAATAAGCCGCCAAACGCCCGAATTACCGCCCCACAGGACTCATTGCATTCGCCCTGTGGGGCGGTAATTCGGGCGTTTGGCGACTTATTTTGGGGATGGTCCCGGACGCCCCAAGCCCATTTGGGGGGTGGCCCCGAACGCCCCAATCCCTATTACTACTCAGTGCTTGTGAATGCTGGCCCGGCACGAGGACCACCCAACCACAGCTTGTGAATGCTGGCCCGGCACGAGACCACCAATTGGAGAAACACCACCCCTGTATATACCAACCCACATGGCAATGGCACACAGCAAAGCAATGACTGCTGTTGCATTTTTGAAAATGCGGGGAATTGAGTTGAAAGAAGGTGATGACTTGTATGCGAAGAACAAAGGGACGTTCGAATACAACCCTTGCAGACATTGTGGTTTAAACTTTACACAGGGGCACTCGCTTGTGGAGCATCAAAAATATTCTTGTAAGAATCTGCAAACAGAACCACGCCCGAAAATAATTTGTCCCTGTTGCGGGCAATCATTGTCTAAGGCAACAGTTTACAATCACCTAAAAAAGGGCTACCCGTCTTCGTACTGATTACCAATTGAAGAAACCCCTCCCGTAGGTATATACGCACATTGTGACAATGGGGAGAGGAAGAAAGTGTGTGATGACTCAATCAGTTAAACGAATGACATTCAACCATTCAAGGCATGGAAGTCTTCTTTGTGGATGTATACATCTAACATCTGAAGGCTGCAAATACTTTCAACAAACTCTAGGTGAAATATCTCCTGCTCCTCTACCCCCTCAATCTATTGTACCGCAATATATAATTGAAGCCGCGCAAAGACTGACTCCACAACAACTTGTGGCACAGTGCTTGTGAATGCTGATCCGGCACGAGATCACCTCAACAGGGGTTATCACCAATTGAAGACCCCCTCTCCTGTATATACCAATCCACATGGCGAACGTGCAAGCTTTCAAGGCCTTCCTGAAATCACGCGAGACTGGTCTGATTCAAAGAAGCGAAGAATGGGTCAAAGCCAGACAAAATACAATCGGTGCATCGGAGATCTCTGCCTTGACAGGATCTTCGCCATTTGAGAGTCAGTCAAGTATAATTCGCAAAAAGTAAACCCATCGACATGAGCAAAAATGTGACCTGCGCTTGGGGCACATTGTTTGAGCCTCTAGTCCGTGAATACTTTGAGAATAAACATTCTGTCAAAGTTTTCGGATATAAGGGCTCTCTAAATCTTGCAAAGGATCACCCTCTTTTTGGAAAGGTCACTTGCAGCCCAGACGGATATTTCTCACACAAAGACGAGACAATTGTGATCGTGATCAATTACAAACCGGCCTTGCTCTCAGCGGGGAGAGAGTCAACAAAGGCTTGTTTGTAGATGCCTATTTCAGAATGTGTTCTTTGAAGCAGCTTGGCCTTAGCCTTGAACATAATTCCTTTCCAAACAAAGGGGTTGTACACAAAACAAAAAAACATCAGCACTCGCATGTGGTATTTATCCTCTATCTTCCAAACAAAAATTATTTCCGGGTCAGACAAAATTACTTAACCTCGGCGCAACAAAATCAACAGCAATGTTTGAAAAATTATGAGAGGAATTTCATCGGGAGATTTCTTGTGTAGTGGTGATTGGTTTTATATGACATATGATGAGAATCAGAAACGAAGCGATTTAGATTTTTTGAAGGAAATAGACAGAAGGACATTCAGTGAATATTGACCCCCAAACTATTGTAATACAGTTGCCTTCTTCGCATGGAAGCTGCTGGACATAACAGAATTTGGGAAACAAAACAACTAAATTTCTTAGAAAATATTCACGAATCGGTCAAAAGTTTTCATGAAAATTTATCAAAACAAAAACACCTTAACAAAACCAGACCTAGTGAAACTTTTGAAAACAACATCGGTGATGACAGTGCCATGTTGGAAGCCTTTCTAATTGGTAAAGCGGAAATGCTTACTCTAGATCTCTGAAAGCATTGTCCCATAAATGTTCGTTATTAATTATCATATAATTTGACATCTGTTGTCTCATGTAATTTACAAGCGCTCGTTGCGGGGCTTCAAGCGGTGTTGTAATGTACAGGATTTTGTAGATCACAAACGTATAAGAGATTCTCGGAAGCCGAGCTTCTATTTGTTTGAAGATGCGTTTCGTTTCATTGATTTGATCTAGAGTCAATTTCACAGGCAGAAATTTGAGCTTCTTGATAAGCCGGTTCAAAGCATACCCAAACGCATAACATCGCACCGACTGACTTTGCCTTGGCTTGAGAAAATTGTTTTGATGAGTACATGCCGGCGCATCATCATCTAGCACTTCCACACGACCGCATTTTTTGCAATAAAGTTCACAAGAATCGATTGATTGCAAAAATTAGCTACCACAATTATAACAAGACAGGAATCTTCAGTCCCAACGTTCAAGCTGCATGTTGTTATTATTTTTTTGTAGATATTGCTTCCCAATCTCTGCCCACCCCATATCTTCGTAGATCTGATAAAGTTTTTCCGGCAGGCACAAGCGGTCTATTTCTTTTCTGTAATCGCTGCCGTATAGCGAGCGAAGGATGGGAAATTTGTGTTCTTTGTCAAGTTCATTGAACCGTGCGGCGAACTCAGTCATGTTTATACATTACAATGGTTTTTTTTCAATTGAGGGTTCCCGTGATTTCCGGTATCGTTGTGTAAAGGCCGTATTTAAAAAATTACAACTTTTCGAAGCTTCTCGGACATACCGAAGCGCCCCCAAAATACCTAAGCGCCACATCTTTGTTGAAAAAAGTTTTTCTGGGGCGCTTCCGAATTTATTTTTTAAAAAAGTTTTTCTGGGGCGATTCGGTATTTAGGGGGCACTTCGAAATTTATGGGGTTTCTAGCGCCTAGGTGTGGCGGGCTTTTTCCTCCAAGATTTGTAGATTAAAACCAGAATTTACTCTTTCAAATCTGACTTGGACACGGCGGCAAGACGATTGATTTTTTTTGGAAACTCTTCTTTGACTTCTTTGCGAAGCTCGCCTCTGAGTTTTTCAAGATCTGGCGTTTGAGTTTGCTTGTTTACTTTGGTGGTCTTTAGTTTTGCCAGAGCGGATTGCGTACTTTAGTTCGTGATACTTTTCAACCTCACGGAGGACGATTGTAAACTCTGAATCGCTGATCCTCTTGTTATCGAGAACCTTTGAAACCAGCTCACAGACAGAGTTTCGTTTTGCAAGGGCGAGTGTGTATATTTTCTCATGTTTCGTGATCTTTTTCTCGAGCCGCTTGCTAAACACAGTGAGGATGGCCGATGAAAAACCTGTAACAGCAGCAACATTGGCAAGAGCAGGGCTGGCGATGAGCCCAACTCCAGTCAGAGCTGTGGCGATGGTGGCTGAAGACAAGCCTGTAGAAATTAAACCAAGGCTTACTGCTGTTCCGTGAACAATGGTGTGTGTTCGCTTGTATTTCTTCGCAACTTGCCTATAGTGGTCAGCCTGTGACTCAAGTTCTTTCTGAAGATCTGAGATTTTCTTGAGTCTGAAGTCTTCACCATTTTACAAGACTGGGTAAAGTGATTGAGTCTCGCTGTATTCAGGAGCTGATGGCAACACGTTAGCTGAGCTCATGGTTTGTATATATTAGATTTTAATTTATTTCTAATTCAAATTCTAGGGGCATGTTATTGAAATCAAAAAGGTCATTGTTCTCATCCCTAACAGACAGAGTGATGTTGTTTACATAATCACCAGACGAGACGTCGCGCAAGATGTTTTGTTGTGTTGATTCATAAAAAACCTTTTAAAAAGGCTTTCCGCGAAGATCAAATCGAACCAAGACTGTCGAAGGCTTACCGTTGAACAGGTTCTGTTCTTTATCAACCAGATCGCAGTGGATAAAGTAAGTGCTTGGTGAGGCGAATTTTTTACTAGTTATATGTGGAGGCGTTTGTGGGTCCTTGCCAAACAATAATCTGATATTATTGGAAAGACCTATTACATATTCGCCCCCTGGGTTTAAAATCGCCATAGCACCAAGAGGTGTATACGATTCAATTTTAAGGTCTATAACCCGTTCTTCGTATATGTCAACTATCGTTTTTGCTAAACTACTAGGAGTGTAAAAACTAGGCTCAACGTTGATTATAGTTGGTTGGGCCTCCGAGCCTGATATTTTAACAGATATTTGTCCTCTTTGTTTCAAATTATCCCACGAATTGTAAAATGAACAAGAGGCGAGCCGGATGTAACTCGGTTTCGTAAGAGGGTGATCGAAGTAGATGGTGTGAGGGTTCGAAGGTGCGACGATTGTTAACACAACCATTGTGTATATATATATATATATATATATATATATATATATATATATATATATATAAATATAAATATATTTATATAATCATGTTTGGCAGACGCCCTGGTGGATTTAATCCTGGTTCAAATCTTAGTCTAGACATTGGCGACCGCAATTACGACCACCCGCCCCCGTTTTTTCCTCGTCCACAAAATCCCCTCTATCAACACCCTATAACAACACAACCCGCAGTAGATCCGCAACTGGCTTGGATTAGAACGCCAGAAGCCGCAAAACTCTCTACAGCGGCCAAGGCTAAGGCTATCTCAGACTTCAAAAGGCGTTTCCCGCACGCTGATATGTCAAGATTTAAAACAGAAGTTTCTTTCGACGAAAAGCACAAAGCCACAGCATTAGTGCTTTTCCCAGAGGGGCAAGGCTCATGGGCTATGCCCTCAGACATATTACACAAGGATTGGACACAAGCCCTGAAAGACGCCCTTGGCTTAGAGTATATTGGCGGTTTTCCCTATCAGTTGACGTTAAACCGAAATGCACAAAAGTCAATCCCGGCTGTTGATTTCTGCACCTCAATCGACAAAGACATGATGATTGGATCAGTCTTGAACGACGAAGAGCAAAAGATCTATGTCACACCAACTGACTATTTCACAACGAAATACAGAAACATTTTCAGACACACAGATTACGTTCACAACCACTAAATATGGGAGAAAGTGGCTCGGCGGCCCGCATATGAGCTTTTGGCCACAACAACTATCCTTCGCGCTGTGGTGCGCAACAACCGGCTGCGGGATCTCGCGTGACCTTCTGTTTGATAAGAACTCTACTCTCTCCCTAACCCCGCAGCGCCGGTCATTTTACAGGTTTCACGTCTATTTCACAACAAGACGAATCCTGTTCAAGCTGGGTGGGAAACAGAACGTGAGTGCTTTGCCAGACGACCCCACATTCAACCAGAAAGACAACAAGTACAACATTGACGCATACAAGAGGATTTGCCAAGAGTTCGGCGTAGACCCCAGTTCTGACTTCCGTTTCACATACGGCAAGAATCACGGTCTTGGCAATGTGTACATTTGGGTTACTGGCGATGGTCCCCTTTCTACTGATTACGATTATCCTGATCCCGATCTAGCCCTGTTTGATGACGAGCGTGTGACAAACTGAAAAGACCCAAACTATCTCGCAAACGACATATACTTTGTTCGCAACGACCAAGGCGCGGTTAGTCAGTTCGAGCACTTTGTACCGAATTATGCACAAGGGCTAACACAGCCAGGGCTCGCGCGTATGAACCAATCAATCGAGGCCTTTGTGTACTGCATTCTTGGTGCACAAGCAAACACTCGCAGCAGCATTCTTGGGAGTGGAGGCCGAGCGTTCGAAATGCAGAGAGTATTCCTCACACTCTTAGAGGACGCCATAAGACTGAACAACATAACTAAGAGCGTACAGCATTATCAGCAGGCCATCGAAGAAACAAAAGTGTGGCTAAACTTTGTAGTTGCCCCTGGGAGCTGGCTGATGCCGTCACGCATGGTTATCAACACAGAGAGCGTGGTGGGGTACAATAATAATCTTATGCAGGCAACGCAAGGGATGAAGCTGGGCGTGAACAACGATGTTAATCTAGGCACAAAAAAAGCATCCTTGCGTCCCATGGCGGGTGGGCCGAGCAAGATAAATCCACCAAACAGTCACCCATCGAACCCGATTCACAAACAGGCGACACAGGCACAGGGCATAGCGCCCAAAGCCCCAAAACCAACACCAGCCCCAACACCAGGCCCCACACCAGAACCAACACAAGAGACCAAGATCGAGCCGCATAATGTAAACAAGGCGCTCATTGGTGCGGGTGCGCTTGCTTTAGCAGGCTTTGTTGTCTGGGCGCGTTAACGCTTCTTGCAATTGGTGATCCTTTCAACCAAGAAGGCCACCACGGCAAGGATTAGCAGCCAGGCGTGCTCGCCAAGAAATGAGATAACCTGGCCGGCCGCTTTGAAGATAAAGCTCACGATCGATCCGATCAAGCCTGGGAGGATGGAGGCAACCTTCTTTCCTATTTCTTTGAGCCCATTAGCAATAGCCTATGTACCGGCCTTTAAGCCATTCATTGCAGCAAGCGTCACAGCGCCTTTGACTAGACCTGCAGTCAGAACAACCGCTTGAAGGGTCCAGCCATATTTCTTGAAGATAATGTTGAGCCTCTCTCGAAGAGGTAAGGCTTCTTCTCTTTCCTGAACTTGTGTTCTTAGTCTTGCCAACTCTTCTTCTCGCTCAGCAACTCGGGCTTCCGAAGCTTCTCTGTCAAAGGGAGAAGTGTTCACATCCTCTAGCACGCGCCTGTCTTCCTCGTTTTATCGTACAAGCTCGGCCTCTTGTTCGTTTAACTCATCCAGCGGCTTGGTGGAGTTCAGTCTTGCTTCGACAGCATTTCTTTCTCTTGTTTTCTCAGAAAGTTGTGTTCTGAGTTTGTCAACCTTTGCCTGCTCTTGGTCTCGTTGTTTTTTTTTTTTTTGAATTGTGCCTAATTCTTTTTTCTGGTTTTCAAGATCGCCTTGAAGATTTTTCTTTAGTTGTTTTAACCGATCTAGCTCGGTTTGACTCTCAACGTTTGAACCGTGTTCCTGCTCCAGAGCTTCAATCCTCGCTTGAGTTTCTTCGATTCTTCCCCTGAGATTTTGAACCTCACTTGCTGCTTGTTGCCGTGATACAGAAACCCTTTCCGCCTCCTTCAGTTGTTTTTCTGCCTTCTTCAACCTTTGTCTTTCTTCTCTTATAGCGGTATTGTTTTCAGTGACGATCTCTTCTGCTCTTGGGCCAAGAGACCCTTTGAACTTGTCTGTGAATGATTTAAAAAGTCCTGAACCATCCTGCTTAAAAATGGGAGTTTCACCACCCTTCGGCCCAAAGGAAACGATTTTGTTTTCGTTCCCGCTTTTTTTGCCGAAATTAATTCGGCCTAATCTACGAAAATCCACTCTCGGAAAGAGCCTTTTGATCCAGTCCCTAGCTATAACAACCATTCCTTCTCTGTCGTCAGGATGTGTGAAGACAGTAAGCAGAGGGATGCCTTCAGGATCAAATCCGCTCTGTTCGTGAGGCATTGTGTGCATTTCGTGCTCTTCACCGCCATGATATGGGGTGGATGCAGCTCCCGGTTGAAAGGGGGTTGTTGTGTCAACTTCTTCTTCGTCATCGTCATCATCGTGGTCTATGTCCCAGTCAAGCCCGGTATTCTCATTCTCGCCAGATATATCATATCCGCCTTCTGCCATGATGTATATAAATAATTTTAAAAACATATATATACTCTGGCTATGGCTGTGCAACCAAACCTCCTTCCAACGAACGCCGAGAAGACCCTTGGTGCTATGAAAGCAGAGCGCACCGTAAAGCGCATCACATTTGATCGCTCTACAGCCAAGCCTGGCGAGACCCTGTACCACGTTTCGGTGCCCAAGCTAAACGAACATGAGGTTATCGTGTCGGGCTCGCTTGCCTTGCTCTTTAACATCGACCTTGCCGGCGGCCACGCAAACAACTATCTTGTACAAAATGTCTCCAGAGCACTAGTTGACAGGCTTGTTGTGAAGTTTGCCGCCACCACTGTCCAGGACACCGTTGGGTATGATATTTACAAAATCTTTGAGGACCTATTCCTTTCTGTTGACAAGAGAGACAACATGATTTCCGAGGGCATCCAGAGTTTAGATTTATGCAAGATCCGCTCTAATGCCGGCGACAAGAAGACCTCTGGCGTGGATGCGGAAAACAAGCTGGATACCATTTACAAAAACAAATACCGCATCAATCTTGACCACCAGATTCTAACAGACCATGGCGTCATGTATACACAAGCACTCTACAACGATCTCATCTTCGAGATCACGCTCGCCCCTGCTTCTCAAGTTGTCAAAGGTACGGATGCAAGCAAGCTTTTGTACAAGTTGACAAATATCCAGCTTGAGTACGAGACAATCCGAAGTAAGCAGCTGGCTGACGAGGCAGCAAGTGTATATTCTAGCGGAAAGGAGTTTGCCTACGACCATATCATGCGGGAGGAAATGGTTCCCTTCTCGAAGGGTTCAGACGCTAGGCTGAATCTCAGGGTGAACCCTCAGCGCAGGTCACTGAAAGCCATCCTTCTGCTATTCATCGAGCCCTACACGGCAGGAGCTAGGGACTCAAAAAATACTTCAATCCAGACATAACCAAAGTTAATGTCACCATCAACGGCTCCCCCAACAGGATTTACAACGAAGGCATTAACGGGACCGACATGTGGAGGGAGGTCAGCCGACTCTTCAACGAAAAGGGTGGCGGCAGGCCCAACATGATTCTGGCCAAATATCTCACGGGCAACAAGTTCGGCCTCCTTATCGACCTTCGGTCCATGGCTGATACAACCCTACATGGCAACGGTCAACGCCTCGTCAACACAAAGGACGGCGTGCATCTTGAGATCGAAAGGGCAACTTCCGGCACGGGAAACGTGCACTGCCACATCTACACCATCAGCGACTCACAGATGAACATCATGGACATGCAGCTGCAGGCGGTTCAGTACTAAACATATATAATGGATCCAAGAAAGCTGCCATTCAATACACTAATTATCGAGCCGAATAACTCTGGCAAAACACAATATCTTCTGAATCAGCTAGCTACGTGGGCCCTTCAGGGGCAAGTTTGACTATATCGTTCTATTGTGCCCCACCTTTGTCCACAACAAGACATATGATGGCTTCGTGGACAAGGAGCCACGCATTTTCGTGATAGACTGTCAGCAACATGAGATTGAAACATGGTTAACTTTAGCCAGTTATCACTTCAACGGGACAAACACGCTCTTTGTGCTCGATGACTGTGCTGCTTCGAAGGATGTGAAAGGCCGCACGAGTCAACTTGTGAAACTAGGCTTCAGTGCTCGCCACAGCGGCCTTTTCGTGTGGGTGCTAACCCAACAGTTAACCAGCATTGCTTTTTTATACCCCATCAAGCAAAACAACGAAAGCCATCTTTGACAGCTATGCCGGGGAGCTTGAACATCAAGAGTACAAAGAGTTGATTGCAAAATTAAAGGGGCACAAGTTTTCTCACTTGGTTTTCTCTCTGCGGCACCCATATGGGGTTGAAGTGAAAATGTAAAAAACATATATATATATATATATATACACGCTGAGCCATGAACACCTCAACCAGTATCCACAAGCTCACGGTCTTTTCACAGCTTCTGGGTGAATTGCAGAGTCAGGCGGATGAGATGCAAATACAGATAATCAAAGCCGCTGGCGCGGACGATCTGCGCCTCATGCTTCTTAGCCGCTATCCTTTGAAACTCACTGTGGTGCCATACACCATGACAGCGCTTTTACGGGAGATTGAAAGTCTTTTGCCTGACATCAAGAGAATAATTGAAATATATATATATATATACAATGGCAACAAACCACCCAGAAGACGTGGCCGCAATGGATGAACTCCTGCAGATAATAGAGTCAGGCCCTGATAGCTCTGTGCCATCAGCGATTCCTGAAAACGACACTCCAGCTCAACGCGAGAAACTGGCAGTCCTTGTTTCAACCGGCAAATGAAAAGAGGCCATCGGTGCCCAGCTCACACAGGAGCAGTTGAAGCGCTTGACGGATAGAGGTTGAAAAGTACTACAAAAGGTATGAAGCATATATCGGCAACAAGACGACCGACTCTCTGATTGACAGCGTTGTAATGTTCGTAACCAAAGGCGCCGGCATGGTTGTTAAGATTGACGATGTGGAGGCACTGCAAAAAGAACTAAAAAATGACTACATGATTAACCATGAACTGTCATCTCTTGCTGGAAACCTTGCACTGCGATGTGGGCGAGTCTTGGCCTTGGCCAATGCTGTTTTGATCACTAAAAAACACATCGACTTCAAAAAGGAGCCAGAAAAGTTGCCTTCTCCACCGGTACACCCAAGCAGAGACGGTGAAGGTTATCCACTCGAGGGTTTTGATGAAGTTGACAAATAATCTTAAAAGGAACCACGAAAGAACCACGAAGGAACCACGAAGGAACCACGAAGGTTTTAAAATAAAAATATACATATATATATATATATATATATACACACATGATGGCACAACCACTCGAGACGGTACCTGAAGAAACAGTTGCGCCAGCACCCACAACCAACACGTACGTTACCTCTGATACCCCAAAGACTGCTCCAGCCAAAAACCCGGGGCGTGTTGAGTCCGGCAAAAGGCTTGCTGCGCGCAACCGCATGGCAAGAGAGGCAAAAAAAACAAGCACAAGCTTCTAAAGCAACAAACGAGTCCGACACAAACTCGGCACCCCAAAACTCGACAAATGAAGAAGCTAGCAGCAACACAGTATTTCTCATTCTTGGTGTTGGTGGTTTGATTATATCAGCATTTGGTGTTTATTACCAACGAGAAGCCATGATCAAGTCACTTAGGCGCAACCAAGCCCAGACTCCTGCGCCGGCAGCAGAGGTGAATGAAGTTCAAACTCCACTACCCACACATAGACGAAGAATTCGCGAGATGGATTAAAAAATCTTATATATACACCATGGCTGACAACAAGCTCGTGAAATCTGTTCTCGATGCAGCCACAATCACTGGCCTTGTCGCAGGTATTGGCTGGATTGGTAAAACGATCATCAAAGAAAATCTCACGGCCGACCCCAGCTCGAATCTCATGAACTACATGAAGTTCACTGCCGCCATGGCTGAGAGCATCGCTTTCAAGAAATACCTCGAGGACCAAAAAATCCTCCCCGCCCCAATGTAAATCATATATATAGCAATGGCCTCAGTCGCTATTATGGTTGGTGGAGTAATTTTGAATGCCGCCGCTTTTACTGGTGGCAATCTCGCAAAATATCTTTCCGGCGACAACGGACAAGCCGCTCTGGATGAAAAGATCAGACACGACAAGGCGTTAGAGGCCTATCAAGCAGCCTACGCTAAATATCAGAAAGACCGCGCAAAGCTCCTCGACTGGATTGCCAGCAATGATCGGATCAAAGATCAAGCGAAACACAACTTTCAAGACACTGACCAAGCTCTGGTGCTCTACAACCAAACACATCGAGCTCAGCAAATAACACTCCCCAAAGAGCCCGAGTTCTCCGACTTCTATAAACCAGGCCCACAGCAGAAACAAGGCGAACTCTTGTTTATCGGCACTGGTGCACTCGCCCTTGGATATGCGGCGTTTCGCTTTCTGTAAAACACATATGTATATGGATGCGAAACTATCAAAGATTTATTACAGCCCCAAAGGCTACTGGAAATGCCTTGCCGCTGTCAAAAAGCTAGCTGCAGCAGCCAAGGTCTCTGAAGAGGTGGCAAAGAAATGGCTAGTCAAACAAGCCCTTTGGCAAATATATCTCCCTGCGCCACGCCATATCCCTCGGCCCAAGTTTGATGTCTCATCACCCAATGCGGTGCATCAAGCGGATCTACTTTTTTTGCCACACCACAAACTGCCTCATGGCCGAAAGTTTACAAATATTGTTTGACGGTTGTTGATATGGCTAGCAGATACACAGCAGCAGAGCCCTTGACCTCGAAAGAGTCTGATGAAGTTTCGAAGGCGTTTACACGGGTTTACAGACGCGGGCCTTTCAAATGGCCACAACTGTTGCAAGTAGACACGGGGACAGAGGTTATGGGAGCCGTGACAAAAGAGATGGGGGACCCATAAAACTACCATTCGCCTTGGGCGCGTTGATATCCACAGAGACCAAGGGATTGTTGAAAGATTTAACAGAACCCTGGCTGAACGATTGTTTGGTTATCAGTATGCCGTTGAAATGAATATGCCCTCTGGCCGTTCGACCGCATGGGTTAAAAGACTGCCAGATGTTGTGAGTAGTATATCCCAGATGCTTGGGAGAATTTTATTCATATATGCAGCAACCCTGAGTTAATGAGGTTGGCTCTGTCAAACCGGTTTTCGGTCAGGAGATAATGAGATGCGAGACGTATAGGTACAGAAGGGGTTTAATGAGATGCAGTCCGTATAGGTGGAGTCATTATGGGAGAGATGTATTCTGAGATTTTATTGAATATTTATAAAGTGTTTTAGAGAGAAGTGTATGGTGTGATGTAGTGTTACGTGTCCACCCAACCATCCGGGTGCTGGTTTCAATTTAAAGGCAAAAGAACAAAGGACGGGTGATGAACCAATGAGAATACACTGACGTCATGGTCAAACCAGTTCATACCAGTTGGTCTAGAGGTATATTATTCAAAATGGCCACTCTCTAGAAAAACGAGTCAAACCGGGTTTTTTTCACCCCTATTGATTTCGAATCAGGTTTTTCATCTTAGAAACCAGTTTTGTTTTCATCTATTTATACGTGACAAAAACATGATTTGTCATTGTAAAATATTTTTGGGGAGAACCGTATTAAGGATTCATGAATTGGTAGATCAACACTGTAAGTAGAAGAAAATGTATTGAATATTTATTGGATTTTATACGTGTATGACTTAAACCGGATAACCAGTATTACCAAGTTTGTACCTTTAAAACAAACGGGTTTTCCTGATAAATATAAAACGGGCGCAGGGACATGGGTTTTTATAGTGCCTGATAAGGATGAACAGCATAATTGAACGGGAACTCTTTGCGTTGGAAATGGAATCATTAACGGCCCAAATGGGAAGATTGCAAATAGAAGAGAAAGTGGTTACGTTACTGAATGATTTTTGGGATCAAGCGTGTGACGAGACTATACTTCGTAGAAGGATTGAATTTACATGTGAACACGATGGAATGGAATTTACAGTTGGAGAATTGAAAGTGCCATTATTTTATTTCCACGACGAAAAGAAATTCTGGTATCAATTGAATTGCCTTTTGAAGTCAAAGACACAAGCAGAATGTTGGCTGAAGGTTATCATTAAAGAAACATTCCTGAACGATTGGTGTTTAAAGCCATTTACCCCGAAGACAAATCAAACAAGTCAAAGTCAAATCAAACTAAATATTATCGTAAAGAATGCAACGCGAAAACGTTTAAAGATAAACAACTGTGTAGCACAGTAAAAGTACCGCATACTTAACGGTAAACGAAACCAAACATTTTGTTCTTAAAGTTAAATTCAGAGCGGTCGTAAAGAACAACGCAAAATGTTAAGATACTTTGTGTCAAAAGAAATCAACCTAAATATTCTCGTATAGAATGTACCGCGAAACGTATTACTGTGTAGAGCGGATTTCCATAAGAAAATGCGCAACGTATAATTAAGGTACTTACGAAACGGACGATAAGTCTCGGTCTTTCAGCTTCTTGATTTTCCATTTTCTTCTTCGACTTTTGACAGTGACGTGTGTGATTCTCCTCAAACTTCTACTAACATGTGCGTAAAGGGTATTGCGTTGAGTTGGATTTTGTAGCCAATGCTTGCATTCTGATTGGATATTTTATTTGTCTTGTGATTGGTTTAGATCATTTAAGGACACATACTAATTTGATCCTTACTTTCTTAAAGCTCGATCACATTTTCGTCCGTATGCGGCCCTCTTAGGAAACGTACGAAGTTTGTGGGTAAGAACTGGGTATGAATAATGTTTTTAACGGTGGAGCAAATTTTCCAAATTGTTTGAATTCCATGTAATAAATCAAATTTTTTTTTGTAAGTAAAAGGGTTTTCGATTGGTGAATTTCGATCCTAATTGTTTCCTCAGGATTCGCAAAGCCACTATAAATAAAGGTCAACGGTGTTTTATTTTTCACTTTGAGCAGCGAGGCAGTCCAAGATGAGAAAACAAGTTAAGTTCAACCCTCGCGTTCAACGCACAGAATTTGATAAAGCAGCTGCCGTAACGGATCGCTGTGTTCAGAATGTTGTTAACGAAGAGCTAGTGGAGGAAGAAGACATCGCTTTACGCACCTCGACATTTCAGACAACACAGCGTAATCAAAAACGAGCTCTTCACGAACACCATATAGCCCGAAAGAAATGCCGCCTTTTCATGCGTGAAGACATTAAACAGACGTTTCTGAATATTTATGAACAAGAGGCATGGAAACGCATGAATGAATTAATCAGCGGTAACGAGAACACCGCGACGACTGCAGTGAAAGCATTACGTTCCATGGACAAAACAAATGTAATAAAATTATGGCGTGAACAATGCATGATGTTGACTCCAATTGTTGAACAACACCATATGGTACCGTTTCATGATCGTTGGTTACAACGTCAGTTTAAAGAAAAAGAAAATATTGAAGCCATGAAACGAAGATTGCTTGTACGAGCAGAAAAAGACGCGGAAGCAGGTCATTGGTTTACTGATCTAGTAAATGAACTGAATGTTTCTCCTGATTCCCCTCCTTCACCTGAATTTCACTTCGAGAGAGTGACAGAAGCCTTAAATGAACTTGAAGCTAACAATCCTGAAATCTTTGAGGGTGTTATTTTTTCACCCGAAGAAGGAAAGCAAATGGAAGTTGAATACGAAGACCTGTCTATGACTGACGAGGAACTGATTCAGGCAATGGAGACGTGGGAGGAAACTGAAATGGAAAATGCATTGGACACTTGGGACTATGGTTACTTGTTAACCGATCAAGTAAGTGAGTCCCCAATTATTTTGAGTAAATAAGATACCTCCGCCATTTTGATTTAAGTACATTCAGCCTCGTTTTCAGTCTTAATACCACTGTAAGGGACATTACTTTTTCCGCATATCTACGTTGAAATAACAAAATGTGACCTCATTAATTAGTCAAAGCCAAGGCGGCGCAGTGTGTAAGCGATCAGGCTACAGGGCCGAAGGACGTGGGTTCGATTCTCGTCGGGACGGATTTTTTTTTTTTTCGAACTGAAAATTACTGTTTCTTTTCGGGTTTATTTGCGTTCGACAAAAGTCGTTGCATTTAATTTAAAAAAAAATACAAAATAACCGCAATGTTACGTTACCGCTCACTCATTCCATCACTCAGCTCAGCGCGGATTGTTAGTCGAGAGGTCCCGGGTTCTTGTCTCGCTCCTGCTGTCATTTTTTTATTTTATTTTTTTTATGAAAGTAATGTACCGTATTTTTCTTTTTTGCGTTTGTCAAAAATCCTTAATAATTATTAATTATACATATATACATATATTGAACTGTGTCAGTGTAAACATAAGCTTACCGCAATATTGCGTTACGCGTTAGCATTTCTTATTCACGGGTTGGCTCTTTGGAGCCTTTGATCATTCTAAGCGTTACCAGACCACCATTCTGTAAGTTACACAGTCTCGTTTTCATACTAAGCATTACTGAACCACTATTCTGTAAGTTTCACGACCTCGTTTTCATACTAAGCGTTGCTGAACCACTATTCTGTAAGTTCACGACCTCGTTTTCATGCTAAGCGTTACCGAACCTGTAATCTGT
This sequence comes from Cladopsammia gracilis, assembly GCA_022457155.1. Lineage (NCBI taxonomy): Eukaryota > Metazoa > Cnidaria > Anthozoa > Scleractinia > Dendrophylliidae > Cladopsammia > Cladopsammia gracilis. The sequence goes on from JAJGOT010000009.1 coordinate 652,941, forward strand.
AAGTTTCACAGCCTCGTTTAATGCTAAGCGTTGCTGAACCTCTAATCTGTAAGTTTCACAGCCTCGTTTTCATACTAAGCGTTACTGAACCACTGTTCTGTTAGTAATGCGGCCTCGTTTTCATGCTAAACGTTTCGAAACCTCTAATCTGAAAGTAACTCGGTCACGTATTCATGCTAAAAGATTCAAGACTTTATCTTTCGCAAGTAAAACTTAGTCTCGTTTATATTCTTAACGTTAATGCATATATTGAGTCTGAAAGTAACTTATTTCCCAATTTTTTGTTTTCTAACAGAATTGCACTCTCTCTATAGATGACAGATGAGGAATGTTTATTGGCCGCAGAACAGGTTGGAAAAGGAAGTAAATTATGGACATCTGAACAGCACTACACACTTCGTGAAGTGGCCACAAGACAGGCCAGAAAATTTAACACAACTGCAACAGACTATCTTCTCTCATTAAAGCCCCAATCTGAAGGAATCCCTTTTATGGAGCAGCTAGGCAACATTTTTGATTCAATGGTCGATGAAATGACATCAGGTATGGCTGATAATGATCTTGTACGTTTTGTCCTTCAAAGTCAGTCACTACAGTACCCCATCTCTTTACCCTTTATGCCACGACATGAATTAAATGCCGAACGGATCATGAGCGAGGTGCAGCGAGTTTTGCAGTCAAACGAAAACGTCAATCTCAAGAATGGAATGAGTGTCCATCTGGTTCACATTAAAATGCCGCGGGGTGGGGTTGCTACTCGGAAGAGGAAACACTTTGGTTTCAAATTGTCGAAATTCCTTGACAGCAAGCGATGCGTCCTTCGCATCCAGAACAAAGATTTCTTGTGCCTGGCTCGTGCGCTGGTGACAGACATAGCACGTCAAGAGAAAGATCTAGCATATGGTTCTATTCGCCATGGATGCAAACAACAACGACTTCTGGCACAACAGTTGCACCAGAAGGCCGGAGTTCCAGAGGGTTTCTGTGGACTCCCAGAGGTGGCCAAGTTCCAACAAGTAATTACAGACTATCAGATTGTTGTCCTCTCAGCTGAACATTTTAACGCTATTGTCTATGAAGGGCCCAAAAAAGACAAACAAATTTATTTATACCTTCACCAAAAGCACTACGACATCATCACATCCGTTTCCTCGTTTCTTGGTAGAAATTATTGGTGCCTAGAATGCAAGAAGGGGTACGATAAGAAAGAAGAACATCGTTGCAGTAAAGTATGCAAATGTTGTTTCACCGAGGGGTGTCAAGGGTATTTTCAGAAAGCACCGTGGAGAGAGTGTGGTACCTGTCACAGAATCTTTGCTGGTGACGACTGCTACGCTAACCACTGTCGACCCAACAAAGAAGGACAGTCGGTGTGCCAGAAATATTTCAAGTGTACAAAGTGTCACAAAGTCATGTCACATAAAAAAAGAAGCCCTGAAGCTCACACGTGCGGTGAAAAGATGTGCTGGAATTGTGAAGAATTCGTCGACCCCAACACACACCGTTGCTATATGAAACCCATCTCGTTTCAAGACAGTGACGAAGTACAGAGTCCGGAAGGCCAAGAAAAACAAGAAAAAAAGACGAAAAACAGACGAAAACGAAGACGTGTTGCAGAGGAGTTGATCGATGATGACGTAGAGGAAGGTGATGAACAAGAAGGGCAAGAATATTTATTCTTCGACATCGAGAGCAGGCAGGACGAAGGGCGACACATCGCAAATTTATTAATTGTGCAAGACGAAACGGGGTTTGAAATGGTGTTTAAGGGGGATGACTGTGTTGATCAGTTTGGTTCTTGGCTGCTGGATGGAACTCACGAAGGTGCTATCGTCATCGCTCACAACCTGAGGGGTTATGACGGGTTTCTCCTCTGTGAATATTTCTACAAAGAGTGTCTATTACCAAGTCTGATCCTGAACGGTGCCAAGATCATGTCTATGGAACTCGAACAAGCCAACATCAAGTTCCGCGATTCTCTCAACTTTTTACCTATGCCGCTCAAAAAGTTACCAAAAACATTTGGGTTGACAGAACTCAAAAAAGGTTACTTCCCCCATTTCTTTAATCGCAAAGAAAATCAAAACTACGTTGGTCCGCTCCCTGCTATTGAAAACTATGACCCAGACAGTATGAAAATCGAAGAAGATGATGAAAATGAACATGAGGAGTTTCTGGCTTGGTATAAAGCATTAGAAGAGGCTGAATATGTGTTTGACTTCGCGAATGAAATGGAAGAATATTGTCGCAGCGATGTGGACATTTTGCGAAGATGTTGCCTCAAGTTTAAACAACTCATGGAAGAAACCTGCAATCTCGACCCTTTCAAGTATTGTGTCACCATTGCCAGTGCATGCAACCGTGTGTTCCGTCAAGAATTTTTAGAAGAAAAAACCATTGGCCTCATTCCTCCTCAAGGGTATCAACCTGCTCGAAAGTTTTCAATCATGGGTCTTCAGTGGTTAGCATGGGTACAATATCAGACGGGTGCCCGTATTCTACATGCGCTGAACGGAGGCGAGCAACGGATCGATGGGCATTACGTGGATGGATACGATCCAGTCACGAAAACCATCTATGAATTTATGCGGTGCATGTTCCATGGATGCAGTAAATGCTATTTGCCCGAGACGGTCAATCCAGTCAACGACACCACCATGGAAGATCTTCTAGAAGGAACCACTCGTAAAATGGAACGTTTCAGAAAACTTGGATACCAAGTGGAAGTCAAATGGGAATGTGGCTTCAAGCAGGAACTGGTCAGTAATCCCGAGATGAAAGCCTATATCCAAACCCTCCAGTTCGACAAGCCCTTAGAACCTCGTCATGCATTTTTTGGTGGACGGACCAATGCTGTATGTCTTTTCAAAGAAGTGACACAAGACGAAAAAATTCATTACGTGGACTTTACATCCCTGTACCCGTGGACGAATAAGTACTGTGAAGTGCCCATTGATCATCCCGAAATTCTTACAAGCGAAGCATTGACTAACCGTTCACCCAGTGAATTCTTTGGCCTTATCAAGTGTATCATTTTACCACCTTCCTTCCTCTTTCATCCTGTTCTCCCGTACCGCGCTCAAGGCAAACTGATGTTCCCCTTATGTCGAACTTGTGCAGAAAATTTACAGCAAACACCTTGTGAACACAGTGACGAAGAACGCATGTTATCTGGTACCTGGTGTTCGATTGAAATTGACAAGGCATTGCAACTGGGGTATAGAATGATTCGAATGGTTGAGGTGTGGCATTTTCCCCAAAAATCATCCACTCTGTTCAGAGGGTACATCGATACCTTTCTAAAAATTAAACAAGAAGCAAGCGGATGGCCAGGTTGGTGTGACACAGAGGAGAAGAAACAAAATTACATCGGAGATTATCAAAGAAAAGAGGGGATCAGGCTGGATTATGACAACATTAAAAAGAACCCCGGGCTTCGTTCACTGGCAAAACTCATGTTGAATTCTTTTTGGGGAAAATTTGAGCAGCGTGACAATATGCCTCAAGTGGAGCTTGTAAAGGACCCAGAGCGTTACTTTAAACTTCTTACCTGCCAGTCTACTCAAGTGAAGAACATTCAGTTTGTCAACGTAAAATGTTTGGAGGTTCATTACACACAAGGCGAAGATTTTGTCTCCACATCGAACAAGACAAATGTGGTAATCGCTGCGTTCACGACAGCTCATGCCAGATTGAAACTGTACTCTATCCTTGAACCTCTACAAACAAGAGTGCTTTATTTTGACACCGATTCTGTCATATTTACAAGCCAGCCTGGTGAATGGATGCCCCCACTGGGTGATTATCTGGGAGAACTAACCAATGAACTTAAAGGTGATGACTATATTACCACCTTTGTCTCTGGGGGACCGAAAAATTATGCCTATCAAACCAAGAATGAAAAAACAGTCTGCAAAGTGCGCGGCTTTACTCTGAATTTTCGTGGTTCTCAAAAACTCAACTTCAACACCATGTGTGCCCAAGTGTGTAACCCAGATGGAGAGGAGATTGTCATCGAGAATCCACACTTCATCAAACGTGACGCTCAAACAAAAACACTTCACACTGTCAAGTTGGAAAAAAAATACAATCTCGTCTACGACAAGAGAGTGGTGCATGGTTTCACAACACTTCCTTACGGTTACCGCTGAACTGATAAAAAATGAAAAAAAAAATTGGAGGTTAGGGATGGCTATAAGGGGAGGTTGGAGGCCATCTGAAGCTCAAATTATATCGAGCTGTCAACATGAACAGGTTGTATTTCTACCTGGTTCGTGCTTGTGCCCAACACTCTTTCTCGCAGTACGCATTCTGCACTATATCACATGACCATTGGCCAGATGTTCTCAAGCACCTTGAACCGATGAATTATGGCCGCTTGTTGGGTTTTTATGCTTTCATGAATCAAAGTAATGTCACACTGGCTGAACAATACGGATTTCATCAAACATTGCGTGTGACGTATTCAGCGCATTACCCTTCCACCTGGTGGATGTTTTGGCAGATTATAAAAGGTATATGGACAAACGTTTCTCATCAGTTGTTTTGAAACCATGGGAGGTGTCACAAGTCGTTTGTGTGGAAGTTCATCGCCTACCTTGGCTTTAAGTGATATATGCCAGAGGATGCGTTGTTTAGTTGCATGTTGTGGCAGCGAAGTACACATCGATTTTAGAGATGCCCCAGAAGAGCAGGAAGCGGATAACCAAGAAGAAGAAGAAGAAGACCGGCAATCAGAAGAACCGTCTATTAGAGAAACTGTATTATGAATTTAATCGTCCTTCAGCTTTAGGTGGCGTAGAAAAGTTGTATCGTGCTGCTCGTCAATATGGTATAAAACGTTCGCAAGTACTTCATTGGTTACAATTACAACCAGGCTACACCCTTCACAAGCCTGCAAGAAAACACTTTCGTCGCAATCGAGTTTTTGTCAATGGTCTTGATGAACAGTGGCAGGCTGATTTGGCAGATCTGTCAAGTTTAAGTCGACGGAATCGTGGATACAAATACTTATTGAGTTGCATCGATGTCTTATCGAAACATGCATGGGTAGTACCGCTGAAGACCAAAACGGGGACGGCTTTGGTGGCTGCATTCAAGAAAATATTTCGACAAGGACGTAAACCCGAGAGATTGCAAACAGATGCTGGTACCGAATTCCTGAACAAAACCTTTCAAACGTTTCTCAAAAAAGAAGGGGTTCGTCATTTCGTGACATACAACGAGACGAAGGCTCAGATTGTAGAACGTTTCAACAGAACATTGAAACAGTTGTTATGGAGGCTTTTTACCACCACCAGTTCCTACCATTATTTGGACAAATTGGACAGTTTGGTCAATGAAAATTATAATCAGAGTGTTCACCGTAGTATCAAGATGAAGCCTGCGGATGTAAACGTGTTCAACGCACAAGATGTCTGGAGAACCTTATATGGTAATCAATCAGCCTCAAAAAAGTATAAATTCCAAGTGGGACATCAGGTCAAAATCAGTAAGCATAAACGTATCTTTGAGAAAGGTTACTTACCATCTTGGACAGAAGAAACATTTACAATTGCAAAGAGACTTCCTCGAGATCCACCTGTGTATCGTTTAAAGGAAGCAGACGGTGATTGGATCCAAGGCACTTTTTACGAACAAGAGTTACAGAAAGTGATCGAGAAGCCTGATCATTTGTTTCGCATTGAAAAAATTTTAAAATATCGCGGAAAAGGTGTCCACAAAGAGGCTTTGGTCCATTGGAAAGGTTGGCCCAAGAAATACGACAGTTGGATTCCTTATAAACAGCTGGTGTCCCTGCAATAAGCATGATTCAAGATGATGATTTTTACGTTATGCTTCCGAGTAATGCAAACACGAACTTGTTCCCAACCAATTCAGAATCATACTACCGTGTTGCACTACCTCGACAAATTCATTTGAAAGACGAGGAAGACTGGGAGGTTGGACTCCATCACGTTATCTATCCATTCTCGTGGTTCGAAGTTTCCCACGAATGCAATCATCCACACGTCATGTTCCGACGTTTTGGTACGCAAAAGGTAGACGCTATGACTTTACCCGTGGGAAGATATCGAACAGCTTTAGATGTTGTAGAAGGATTATTACAGTGCATGAACAATCCAAGCAATCCCTGGTACTTTAACCTTACTGTAGATGATGAGTGGAACATTACTCTCACGTCACGTGACGTTTGGATGATGGTTACAGTACCAATTGCTCAAGCCCTAGGATGGATAACCAATGACAAGACAATTCGAAGCCATGGTCTGTATGGATTAAAGATTCAAGACAGTTTGAAATCAACCCCTGATTACGGGTACGAATGGTGTACACTGCCGCTACATTCATCTATAACCTTTCCTGGCACCTTCGTAATCCCTTTAACCGTTTCTCTCTGTCGCTGCAAACACAGAGTCGTGCAAGTGCAAACCAATCTCACAGAGCCACGTCAAGTGGGTGAAAAACGTCTTCATCTGCTACACGAAATGGTACCACATGGCATGTTTCGAGAGACCTTAATGGAGGAACCAGAACATGTTCATTATCTTCCACTACGAACCAAAATATTCCAAACCATTGACATCTATTTAACAAGTGGTTGTGGACAACTACTTTCATTTCAAGGTGGTATCGTAAACGTGACACTTCACTTCAGACGACGAACAAGATGAGTAATAGTTTCTACATTGTCGTAACAAGCGATGCAAGTACAGCTCAATACCCTGACAACAAGACTGCTAGTTTCAAAATGCAACTACCAAGTCAAGTGCATTTGAGTGAGGATTGGGAAGTTGCAATGACAAATGTCATTTATCCCCATACTTGGCAAAATGTTCGTCACAACCAAGTATCTTATCTTCTAAGCTGTCATCATGATTTCTCGTGGACGTTACCAATTTATCTGCCCAGTGGTGCTTATCACACTATGGACGATTTAGTTAGAGGTATGGTGACAGGACTGCACAGTGCATTTCCCGATATTTTTCTTAAAAGTGGAGAAACGGTAAAACGTATCGGAGGAAGTGAGTGTTTCTACATTCGTACAAAAGCACAGTGTTACTACGAGTTCAATTTACCTCCTGGCTTTCAAGTGACGTTACCCAAGAACCTGGCTCGAGCTTTAGGGTATTTGAACCATCGAGATCTCGTACCAGCCCTTTATCGGACCAAAAGTCCTACATCTGTTCAACTGAATAAGAACCAGAGTGTGACCTTTACAGCTACAACCACCACGGTACGACGAAACGATGAACTGGTATGGGGAATGTTAAGCAAGCATTCGTTTCAAACCATGTACATCTACTCTGACCTAATAGAGTCCTTAGTGGTAGGGGATGTACAAGCCAATCTGCTGCGTATGATAGTACCTCGCGGTCAACCTGGTGAGATGGTGGCAGAGGAAATAAAGATACCTACCTACCATCGGTTACGTACATCCATATTCTCTTCGGTGGAGATTAATATAAGAGGTGACACTGGGCAATTAATATCATTTGCGTCTGGTGCTGTACGAGTAACATTACACTTTCGACGTCGTGCAATTCTATAAAATGATTTTGCCTATGAACCATCAATTTTACCCTTACCAACGACAAGTCATACCTTTCGGACAACGAGGTAAAGGCGATATTAGTATCTTTGGTGGAAAACATCCTTATGGTCAAGGAGGCAATGGAATAGGGGGAATGTTTCGTTCTCTCTTTCGAACAGCTACACCCTACCTCAAGACAACCGTAAAGAAAGTGGGCAAACGTTTGCTCAATACGGGATTGGACACCGGGATGCAAATTGTTCAAGACGTTATGAATGGTCAGCCTTTAAAGAAAGCTGCCAAATCCAGAGCAAAAACTGCTGGTAAAAGCTTTCTGACAGGTGCTTTACAAGACATTACGCAACGAGGTCGTGGAGGAAGAGTACTTAAACGCAAGCGGAAAGCTATTCCAATCAGTTCAAGACAAACCAAGAAACCGAGAACATCAACGTCAAGGTTCAAAACTATTTTTGACTGAATATGACCTCAGCGCATCCTCGCTCTGCTCCAGGTGAAAACTCCAGTTTGCAGTTGTTCCAAGTACCAGTAACAGACGTCTCCATTGTTAAAAGTAAATGGGTGGATTATGAACCAATTCAAAGTGGGACCAATCCTATTGAATTTGTTATCAAGCCTCTATCAGATTACATCGATATCAACAAGACTGAACTGCGGTTAGTGGTGAAAATTACAAAACGAAATGGCGGAGAGACAGGAGCTGGGAAGAAGTATACGTTGATCAACAACGCTCTTCATTCTATCATCAAACAGTTCACTATCAAGATCAATGAAACCCTTGTCACAGAGCAATCAGACACACAAGCATACAATGCTTATATCAAGACCTTGCTTAACTTTACTGATCAGGCCAAGAAATCGTACTTGACAAAAGCGTTGTACTACAAAGACACTGCTGGGCACATGGATGAGGTGGATAATACAGCAAATCGAAATTTGGGTCTAAAAAAGAGAGGTTCTTTTACCACTGGAGATGATGAAGTTGGAATGGTTGGTGTACCCCTGTGTGATGTATTCAACATTGATAAGTTACTGTTGGATGGACTGGAAATCAAAATCAAGATAGATCTAAACAGCAATGAATTTGTTCTGATGGGTGGTGAAGATGCCAACGATTGCAAGTTACAAATTGTGTCAAGCACGCTCCGTGTACGTACCGTTCATGTGGCAGACAGCACTAAATTGGATCACGTAAACACCATGACGGGTCAGAAAGCGCTTCCTGCAATCTATACACTAACAAGAACCCCTACGCATGCTAGGATCATCCCCAGAGGTGTGTTGAACCACACAGAGACCGATCTATTCAATGGTCTCATCCCCCAATGCATCATATTTGGAATGGTGCGAAACGATGCTTACAATGGAAACTTGGGGAGGAACCCATTCAACTTCCAGCTGTTTGCTCTGAATGCTGTTCGTCTAACAGTCAATGGAGAAGAAATGCCTTACTCGGGCATCGACTTGATAGGTGGCAAGAAAATCGATGGCTACAACACACTTTTCTCAGGCAGTGGTGATATGAACTGTGGTCACGGAATAGACATCGACAGAGAAGAATGGGAGCAGGGGTATGGTTTATTTCGCTTGGACACAACACCAGCAGGAAGTGGTCATCCAGATCATTTGATTCCTCATCGCAGCGGAAATGTTAACTTGTATTTAAAATTTGGTACTGAGACCCCTGCAGTTCTCAATTTAATAGTGTACGCAGAATTCCAGAATCATTTGGAGATTGATCGTAACAGACGCGTGGTGTATGACCTGTCTCAAGGCGCTTAAAAGATGCACACCACCTACGAATTATGGCAAGCTGCTTTACAAGATCATGTCCTGGCACCTATCATGAGAGGCGTATATCCCAGTGACAGAGTACCCATCATCAACACCTTTCCATCCTGCCTGATTGTGAATACAGACCCTCATGATCTACCTGGAACACATTGGGTTGCAATGTACTTTGTGTCGCCTTATGAAAGTGAATTCTTCGACAGTTATGGTTTCCCTCCTGAGACGTATGACATGGATGGATATTTGTTACAGGATGATACATATTACAACGACAAACCGCTCCAGGGACTAAGATCAGACACATGTGGAGACTATTGTTTGTTTTACTTATTTCATCGAGCTCGCAATGTAAATTTGAATGCCATACAAGCTAAATTTAGAAGGTACGATTCACAGTGGAATGATGCACAAGTAGCAAAGTTTGTACACACGTTTGTTAAAGCCATAAGCAATGTTAGGAATAATAATGAACAACAAGTTTGTAAAACATTTCACTGTTGGCGTAAGCAATCAATAAAATATTCTTGATGTTAATAAAAACAATGTGTGTATCTTTGATATTTATTTAAAAGGAGTGTGACTTAAAACAACCCACCATACCGTATCCGCTTTTCGTTGCGACAACATGTCTCAGTTTAAATGTCCAAGCAGTATTATGATAGCGGGTCCTAGTCAGTGTGGCAAGACAACGTTTACAAGACAACTACTTCAACAAGCGGATTCTTTATTTGAGCGACCCATTCGTAAAATCGTATATTGTTATGGACAGTGGCAAGACTGTTTTAAGGATATGACAGCGCAAGTGACATTTGTAGAGGGTATTCCTGAGGATATTCCAAGTTTATTTCCATCCAATTGTCGTCCGGGAATACTCGTGTTGGATGACCTAATGAGAAATTGTAGCGATGACGAACGCATTCTGGATCTGTTTACCAAAGTGTCTCATCATTGCGATGTCACCTGTATTTATCTGACTCAAAACCTCTTTCCACCAGGAAAGTTTTCCCGGAGTATCTCTTTGAATGCTCATTACATTATTGCTTTCAATAACCCTCGCGATACACTAGGGTTTCGAACATTGGCCCAGCAAGCATTTGCAGGAAATGTACCTTACGTGTGGGAAAGTTTTCAAGATGCCACTTCACAATCCTTTGGATATCTGGTGTTGGATTTACACCCTCGTACACCCAACATTCAACGACTGCGGACAAGAATATTACTTGCAACACATTCCTACCCTGTGATCTACGTAAACAAGAAACTCTATAAAACAGATGAACCACTACCGGTTTATTTCAGTTAACATCATGCCTGCCTGCAAGTCGCATCAGCGAACGAATCGTATGAAAAAGAATCAGCGTGGTGGTAAAATGGTCTTGCGTTCTGGCACTACTACGACTCGCTCAAAACGAAAGCGCCCAGGAATGTCTAAACAGTCTAAAGTTGGCCAACATTTACCCTTTCTTTGTACGTTTTTTAAGAGCAACGGAAAACAACGCAAAGATATGATATCCCATGCAAACAAAGGTCAAATGGAAGCTATTGGCGAGATTGCTCTAAATCTCCTTAAAGGAAACATTGTGGTACCGAGGTCATCATTTACACGATTGAAGCCGCACAAGTCAAAGCTCCTGTATTTGACCCGCAAGACACCAAGCCTTAAAAGGAAAAAGGAAGTGCTCAATCAGAAAGGCGGATTTCTACCAGCCCTAGCTGCATTGATTGCTCCTCTTGCTGTTGATTTATTGGGTAAAGTTTTAAAATGAAACATGCACAAAAGATGTTGATGGTGCCCGAACACTTATTGCAAAGTATGGAAACAGAACATCGATTGACTGCTCCCGCTCAGCTCCCGACTCTGACGCGCTTAGATCAAGATATGAAACAAATCATGGATTCGTCTTTACCAGAAGATCAAAAAGTCCTCATGTTGGATCAACTTCTGCAGAGGTATCAAGGGTTGACAAAACAGATGAAGAATGAAACCACCGTAAAACCCACAGTGGTACTTCCTACACCAGAACCATCGCCCGCGCCGACCACTTCTCCTAAATCTGAAGCAAAAACGACCAAAACAGTTAGAAAATTGCCTGTTACACCTGTGTCTACGAAAAAATCGAAACTGCCTAGACGAAAAGAAACACCACCTTCCGTTTTACCTGACGAATCAGCACTTTCTTTGTTTTTGGAAACGCCACCTGATTCCATGCGCAAAACTGTGAGAAAACGCAAGGCGAGAACACCTGTGGTGGCCAGGTTACGTAGCAATAAACAATGGGAACCTTACTAAACCGGATGAACCAGTTTTTCAAGCTGAATTGAAATATAAGGGACAGACACTTGTGTTGTCAGAACATTTTTTTTTTTATTGGATTGGCTTTACATTATGACTCCTGATATCATTAAGCACCATGTGTTAGAAGTGAATGATGAAAAAACAAAAGACGCCTATTGGATATGTCTCGCTTTCATGGTGTATGACGACATACAGAAGAGAGACCCCAGTTCTGTACAAGACAATAAACAGCTGACGACATGTTTGGATCATGCGTTTACGGTTTTGGATCAGTATCGTTCAAAGGCATATTGGGTATGGCACGATTTATTGGACATTCTGGATTTGCTAGCACCTTATGAACAAGACTGGATTGATAATCCACAGCAAGAAAGAGAACGCATTGAAAGCGCCATTTTGAATCCCGATCAGTTTTGTAAAACCTGTTGGTACTGGTTAGACATATTAATAAATAGCATTGTTAAGGTGGACCTGTCCTAACCAGTTCGTACTTGTTAAACAAGTTTATTGTTTGCTCAAAAAAACTGGTTTTTAAAAACTGTATAAAGTTTCTGCGACAGTGTTCATCGCACATCAGTTTCAAGATGAGTTACTCAAAGTGTGGACTCTGCCTCCAAGACCTTGAGGTGATCAAACCCGCATCAGGTATTCCCTACATTCGCTGTTTGAATTGGAGAGAGTGCCCCTTCTTCTGCCGTGAAGACAATGTCTATGGCTATCAACAATGTATCAAAGACCATGTGATACCTGCATATAAAGTATGCGAAGGTGGAAAACAGCTCTGTTGCAAACACATGGAAGTGTCAACCTTGAGGGTATCTGGATCAGAAAAGAACCCTTTCAGGCCATACTTCATGTGCAGACAAAAGGAAAAGTGTCAGTTCTTTCAATGGGCCGATGAATTACCTGCAGATGTCTTTGGTCCTCCAACGAACAAATCAAGAGAAACTGAAGCGAATGTCATGGTGATTAAAAATCAAGACAAGATCAAACGACCTACACTTCAGAGACAATTTAGCAGAATAGATAAATCAAAGTGGCAAAGAGATCTTGGACAATTAATTGCAGATGGCTTGTAAAATAAACATAAACATCACACTCTTTGTAACAAAGTAGAACTGGTTGTAATCATTGTTTTTGTTTACTTAATAAAATAATTTTGACAACATCAAATATTGTGTCGTATTCATTTTCTGGTGTCATTTTGAATATTTAATAAGGGTGAACAAAACCGGTTTGACTCGTTTTTCTAGAGAGCGACCATTTTGAATAATATACCTCTTGACCAACTGGAATGAACCGGTTTGACCATGACGTCAGTGTATTTTCATTGGTTCATCACCCGTCCTTTGTTCTTTTGCCTTTAAATTGAAACCACCACCCGGATGGTTGGGCGGACACGTAACACTACATCACACCATACACTTCTCTCTAAAATACTTTATTAATATTCAATAAAATCTCAGAATACAACTCTCCTTATACATGCATCCTTAATGACTCCACCTATACGGTCTGCATCTCATTAAACCCCTCCTGTACCTATACGTGTCGCATCTCATTATCTCCTGACCGAAAACCGGTTTGACAGAGCCAACCTCATTAACTCAGGGTTGCTGCATATATGAATAAAATTCTCCCAAGCATCTGGGATATACTACTGTTGTGTCGGCTTTGAACAATGAAGTGACTCAACTCAGTGGCAAGAAGCCTGCGCAAGCGATCAAAGAGAAAGCCGTTTCATCCAAGCCCGCCACCCCATATTTGAGACCAGTGGGGACGGATGAGAAAAAACTACCTCCTAGGGTGAACTTGAGATATCTGTATCACCCCGGTGAGCTGGAAGGGGGTGGTCGACGGGCGACTGATCCAATCTGGTCTTTGAAAGTCTACCAAATACAAAGGATTGTCACCAAGCACCGGCCGTCTATTATCTCTATGATGGCCCCAAGCGCGGGTTTGTCCGTGAAGAATTGATGGTTGTGCCGCCGGGCACCCAGTTGCCCCCAGCAGGTCTCTAGAGAGCTTCCTTGTAATTCTGGTGGGTAATCTCTTTCTTTGTGACAACCTTGGTGGTGCTCTTTGCTTTCTTGATGTTTTTGTCGCCCTCTAGTAAGATGGAGTACATCTTCGAGCGGAGACACACAGACTCTGAGATCGGCTTACCTGCGCACTCGTCCTTCATCTTACCGATGACCTTCTTGTTAAGCTGGCTGTGGAGTGGATGGTCCTTGGGATAATCACTTGTGTCGTAGAGTTCATCCCGAAGGTTCTCCATGTTTTTGTAAACATCATCCGTCTTGATCTCGAGGAGTAGAGAGTCTGTGTCTGTGTAGAGTAGGTCTACGCGTGGGCCATATTTCAGCTTGAGATGTTTGTAATAGAAGTCATACATCAGTGTTTTGGAAAGATCAAGGATGCATATGCCTGTGTAGACTGGGCGGTTGAAGCGGATTTTCTCCCTGTGCATCTGGATCCCCGCCATGTCAGCTCCAAATAATGTTGCTCTGGAAAACAGTGGGCTTGCGATAAGCTTTCTAATCTTGTCTTGCTCGTGCGATCGGACAAGCTTCATGTCGATTCGATTTCTGAGGTTCTCCATTGTCTTACCGAAGACTGAATTGTTCATGAGCTTGAAGAAGTTCTTCTCAAAATCGGAAGTGGCCTTCTTTCTGAGCTTGGTGTTCAGGGAGATGTATGGCTCTATCCAAGCCCTCTGCTCGAACTTGAGCATTTTGTGGATTTTCGTCAACTTCATCTCAAGATCCAGGTACTGCTGGAGATTGCTGTAATGCGACACATACCGGGATTTGTTGTTTAGTGTAAGGAGCAGCTTCTGTGTCTTGTCTTCTGGCTGTCCCTCTGCCAAGACCCTTTGGTATGGAGACATCCATGCCTTTGGAACGACCTGACTTTCTGGGGCAAGAGGATAAGCGTTGTGCCCATCGTGCAGCTCCTCGGGGTACTCAAGATCAACCTCGAAGATGTAACCGATCTTTCTGTTTGGCCTCCACCTCCTGATCTGGTGTTGTGTTGGAAAGACAGGGCACCATGCGAAGTTGTCAACTGGGAGAAGCTGACTCATGGCCCATCCATATAGATTGTTCGCGTCTAGATACATGATGTAACTTGACTCTTTGTTGGGGTTGTGATCGCGAAGATAGGGGTTGTTAGCCTTGCAGTACCGCCTGCTCTCCATGGATATATCACCTCGCAAGCCTCTTTCAACAAAGAGGTGCATGTCAACATCTGTGAGCAGCTCCAGGTTAATACCCGTATACCTGAGAAGGGCGTCCCAGGAGAGGCCAGGGCTTGTGTAATAGTGTGCCGGGTCAAGCTTGTAATGTTGCAGACATGTGTTTCTGAAGTTCTCGAAAACATCGGCCAGAAGAAGCACATCTGTCTCAAGGTAGAGGTCGTGGTAATCTCCAAGCGTCTTGCATCCAAATACCTCCCACACTTTTTGCGCGTGGGCGTATTCTTTATCTGAGATGCCTTCCTTCTTGAGCTCGCTGTAGAAGGCATCCTTCGGGTCGAGTCCATGAGTCCATGTATTCGTATGGGTAAATCCCTTTTTGCAGGAGAAGGTTGCGTTTGGCTTGGTTATTCTCGTGACTTGCCATGATTGTGAAGGACTCTGGCTTGTTTGCTTCAACCAGGGCACTGAGGCTTGACTGCATGAACTGCAAGCTGTCAATGAACCTCAGCTTGTCGAGGGAGAAAGAGATGTATTTCTCCATGTTGTTGGGGATGCATTTCAAATCGGATTGAATGTCTGCAATTCCACTCATGATGTGGTGCGCATCATAGCCCTTCAAGTTGTGAAAGATTACCGGGATTATTTCCGTTTTCGGGTTGGTTCGGAAATAGTTGATGTTGCAAAAACTGTGAGCCGCACCCCGATATTTACCTGTGATGTGGCAATGATCTTTAACTGCGTCTCGGACAGAGTCTTGGATTAGAGACTCCCCGCAGAAAAGGCAGTCGACCTGCTCGAATAAATTGTCTGTGGCGGGCTGCCATTTGTTTCTTGGCCCAACAAATGAGAACTCTTCTAATTCACCATCATCACCCCAGATGTAGGTTTTGAATGCCTTTTGGAAACATTTCTTGGTGTAACGATGAATAAGGCCCGCGTATTCTCCGGTGTTTGGGTCATAGACTGCAATGGCATCCCTGTGGTTCTTCTTGGTGAGAGATTCGCCGCAGATGTAAAAGTCAGTTGCACGGTTGAATTTAATCCATTCATTCCTCGTCATTGAATAAGGCTTCTTGTGTTGTAGTTCGTCTCTGATCACTCCTTCCAGCTGCTGAAGGCTGTTAAGAAAGATCGGCACCGCGTCCTCTCCTCTGTATAGATAAGGGCCCTTTGTCTCCCCATCAGAGCGAACAGCTAACATGCAGAACCCGCAGGGTTTATGTACGGATGTCGCAGTTGTGCTGCTCTGTTGGGGATCTGGTATGCAACCGTGGACTTTTTTTCGACAATGCTTTCGAAGTCAGCATAAATAACCCAAGGCTTCTTCATCTGGTTCTGGAAGTTCTCAAAGTGGAGGAAGTTTTCGCCTTCTTTGGGAATTTCAGCTCGTGTCGGCCTGCCTTTGACTCCCCTGCAATAGAAGAGATGATTGGTTAGAACCAGTTCTGGAGAAAAGGCTTGGAGACACCCAGTGATGCATGCGGCGCCATGCGTTGAAATCACTGTGTAGAAGTCTGCTCATGCTCTTGATGTAACAATAATGAAAAGTGTGTTTATCTGTGAGCATCATCAGATTAATCCTTCGCAGATTTGGGTCCTCTAGCTCACTGACTCTGATTACAACCACATTGTTGTTCTTCCAGCCATAAATGTTGATTGCAAGGTTGTTTTGGCGTTCAACCTTGGAAATCTGGCTCAATGGCGTTGGAAAATCAACTCCAGTTAAGTCTAGACCATCATCAATGGGATAACTGCCTGGCCGGTCTGAATGCGCCTCGGCGGGGAACAATGCCGATCTCAGTGCCCAGCGGAGACACTGGTTGTCTCTGTTCTTTACATTGATGATTGCATGCTTCGGCCTGAGGTTTGATGGTGTTGGGATAAATGTGCCGCCTCGTAGAGGCTGGTACACCCCGAACTCAAGGTAAACAGTTTTGATTTTCTCAATCACCCAACCAGAACCCAACTGCTGCCATCTAGCAATCTCTTCCTTAAAACCATTCACAATGTCTTCCAGGATGCCCTCCTCTCGCAGCTGATAGAGATGTGTCACAATAAGTGGGGTAACGCTCCAGAAGAAGCGATCAATTTCTCGTCGTCCGTCATTGCCTTCCATTGAAAAGTGAACATCGAATGACAAAGTGACCTTCACACCGCCAAGCTCTGTGACTTCGCGTGCAATTTTCTGGAGAATGGCCGCCTTATTAGTTATGTAGAATAAATTCAGGTCCTTGATTTGGTAATCATCAGGGACATTCATCTTATAACCATGCAGCCAATTACCGAAGTAATCGTAGTTCCTTGGGTTGAAGTCCAGACGTTGAGCCTCCATGTTATATACAGGGATTTCATTTTCTTCAATTCGTGGTCTCGCATCGGGCCTCTGTGCCATTGCCATGTGGGGTGGTATATGCAGGGTTGGTGTTTCTTCAATTGGTGGTCTCGTACCGGGCCAGCATTCACAAGCTGTGGTTGGGGTGGTCTCGTGCCGGGCCAGCATTCACAAGCACTGAATAGTATTAGGGGTTGGGGCGTTCTGGATCGCCCCCGGAGTTTCTGGACCACCCCAAAAATGAGCCGCCAAACGCCCGAGTTACCGCCCCTACAGGGCGAATGCAATGAGTCCTGTGGGGGCGGTAACTCAGGCGTTTGGCGGCTTATTTTTGGGGTGGTCCAGAAACTCCGGGGGTGGTCCAGAACCCCCAACCCCTAATGCTACTGTCTTTGCTCAGCCTTGTAGCAAAACATACAACTTTACGGTTTATCAAGGCCTACGATGGTTAGTCTTTATTCAGCTTCTGAACTGAACATACACATGATGTCCTAGGCTCGTTAGCCTTATTTAGCTTCCACAGCTGAGTATACAGCTTAATTTCAGTGTTTTGCGGCTTCGGGATGAGTCGCTACTTTAAATTGAAGGATACACGAACTGATGAATGCCAGACGAAGTTTTATTTTGCACTAGATTTGTCCAGATCATCGCTAGACTGTTAGTCCAGGCATTTTGTAATCGGACCCGCTACTAATTGCAACAGAAGCTTTCTCATCATAAACCAGTTAGAAATAACCTATTTATGAATATACTAAAAGTCTCTAAAGATCCAAGCGTGGGAACACCTCCAAATACTGAAATACGATCAACTTCAAACTCGCTCTCTGCTGCAACATGGAAACGAGGCTATAAATCTAAATTCGCTGTTTAGCGTTTTTTATTGGTTAAATCAAGCCATTTTCCTTCAAAACTAAGAACATACTCTTAATACAATGATTCCAGGCCCTAATCTGGAAAAAAGTTCCCATAAAATAGTGACTTAGTAAAATGTTGAGTTATTCAAAGTTTATTAATAATTTCAATAGTTTATTAACAATTAATAGTAACATTACAAAACAACCCTATCTTCTCGCTAGAGAGTCATAATTGTATTTTAATCTACATATGCTATACAAGTTAGTCTTTCGAATCTTCACTTTCGTAGTTCTGGGCATTAGGATAATTAGTGCACGCAGACCCTTCGACTGGCCGCAGGCTGGAGAACACTGCATATCATTCTTGCGACAGATGCACCTCATAGTTCTACAGTCAGGCAAACAGTTGCATCGGATTAACTGAAGAAGCGAGTCTGGGGCAGGCGGCAAGTCCGTCGCCACAGGAAATAATTGATCACCTGTGACTTTCCATCCCCAGTCCTCTAGCAATACTGCTGCATTCTCTCCCTGCCACCACTTTACTTGTAGATAGACGCGCAGGTTGTGAAATCGGGCCGCTGCTGCACTTGGAGGGAGATTCTGTGGCCATATATGAGATGTCTTCGTTGCAAGTTTCGAAGAATCGCTGATACGAGAGCGTCAAGACCAACCCCTGGCTTACCACCGAAAAGTGACACGAGTGCCCGTCAGATACGCAGCCGAATGAAAGCTGAACACGTTAGCTTGTTCTCTGAAGTATGGTACATTCTCAAATTTCTTCAGCGTCGTTACCTTGCCAACTCCATACAGGCGCGAAGTGGTGTCACATCCGGTTACGGCGTGAAGAAACAGGAGATTTCTGCAAACTTCCCTACCCAGCTGATCTTTGACTTTCTTCATATGCCAAACTCGTGCCCCTCTCGCGTTTGCCTTTGGCTCTGGTCTAAAATAGAGATTACAGCCATCTTCGGAAGCATACACTGTAATAGCACAAGAAGACTAGCAAATCTCGAAGCGACGCTGGTGGCCTGCAATATTAGATTGAAATGTGTTATTGCATTTTCTCTATTAGACCACCAAATTTAGGGATAAAACTATTGACTTTAAATATTTACTGTTATGAGTGCTCTGTGCAATGGGGGAATGGATATCTGACTCCGAAATCTCATCAGCTAATACAGACGCTATAGTACTCTCATTACCTGAAAAGTCAATACCTCTATGCTCAATCTCAGTCTCTCTGTTTGCTGCAACTTCCCCGTTCACATCGCAAGTTGTGGTGTTTTCCTCGGAAACTACGATATAAAAAGGTCAAAGCCAGATATGCTTTATCGACAAAATAAATGGTTATTACCTGGGTGCTGTAGATGCAGTACAGGTACTTCCAAAGCGTCCGAATATAGCAGCGCATTCATAGCAGTGTCCACGATGAGGTGCGCACGCACTGCCCGTGCAATAACTTTAACGGTCAACAGACGCATATATCAGTTCCAAGACTTCTCGTAAACCGGACCCTGCCATCAGAAGGCCAATACTTCCGAGAAAGCTGATCTCCTCGTGAAAAGCACCAAGACGCACGATCACATTGCGCAAAACGCTGTTAGCTGGTTCCGTCTGTATTGTATTAAAGGCCTTTAACCACAGGGAATGATCAAACGTGATGATTGGATTCGTAATTCCGTGCTGCTTAGCATGCTCGGAAACAAAGTTCATGGCGGAAGAGATAGACGTGACATCGCTCGGATTCATATCGATCATAGGAAGAAACATAACAGAAGACTTGCCCTGCGCGGTGCCTTCCTTGGTGAACAGATTGCATCATGCTACTCCAAGATGGGCGCGGGGTGCCAAACAGTAGAGATACCTTCCACAGGACGTCGAGGTTAGCAGTGGAGTCTTCCGCTCGTACAAGAACCGAGGGTCTTTATATTCGATCCCCACGTTTAACTGTCTGGGTCCACATGGATGTAGTTCTACCCTTCCAGTTGTCGAAATTTCTTCTGGAGTAACTTTGCGTCGTGGGACATCACAATTGTGTTTGGTGCCAGGTGTAAACGACTGCAATCATGCCCATACCGTGGAAGGTGTTATTGACGTCAAGTGGCCTAGTGTTGTGATCAACTTTGTAGGCCGCGTATTGGACAAACTCCCCATTAAAAGAAGGTATATTAGTTCCCTGGCCAAGCGCAGCATTCTGGTTGAACATTTGCACATCTTGGTTATGATGAACAAACTCCGTGGTGATGCAAGGTGCCAATAAGGAAGCGCGAGGCACACTTGTGGTGCAACTGAACTGCACGCCCAATCTGTAAAGGTGCGACAACGACTCGTGGCCGCGCAGCTTAAACAGTGGCCTGCTCGATTGACGCTACCTTCAACGAGACAAGAACTTCCAGGAATGCTGAAAGTGTAGCGGGAAGATAGTGGGCATGTGATTCGGCATCGGTGGCTATCGCGGGGTAGTTGTCACTTGATGTCGCAATTGATTTGACGTCCTTTTCTTATTAGCTTAGCTGCTGTTTTGATGATGTTCATTTTTGTTCTTCGATATCCACGTCATCCCGCTTCTCGTGAAACTCTTGTAAAATTGCAGCAGCAGTGGTTCAAAAAGTTACAACGTTCGGCTTACCGTTAATAATCGTTATTATGATCTTATCTCCAACATACTCAAGAAGTTTGGTTTTCATGTGGTGCCGTCAGTCACCTTCGCTATTTGTATCACTCAAATATTATTCCATTTTCTCAATTAGGTCACTCACTGTCATCTGCTCGTCGTCATTTTCTTCTAGAAAATTCGTGAATATCAAAAAAGCCTCGCGTTTCTCTTCATCCTGGGGACGACCTACTTTCCTCTTTTTGACAGCAGGTAGCTCATCCGCTTCATAAACTTTAGATAATTGCCTCTTTGTGCAGACGTTTATACTGCAGGTCTGGTGGTAAACCGCGTCAGCAGCAGGCAAATCGTGCACACTTAGCAGCCTAGCATTTATCGTTTCAGACCACTCGCCCTTTCTTTCTGAACAAATTTTAAACATTGTATCTCTCGTTTCAATTGTTGTAACTCTGAATGCTTCCCTCAGACTTTTTCTCTGTTCTCCGAACTCAACTTTGGTGCCACAAAAGAATGAGAAACGTTCTGCTTTGCGTTTTAGAGAGTGACGATTACTAGTTGTTTCAGACGAAACAACTATTTTAGCTCGCTTGATGTTGCTGGGAAGGCAATACTCTCGCTGACAGTTCTGATGCACCTGCTACCCAGGAACCGTAGTGATGGTATAATTCCGCTCTGTGCTCGCCCGATTTATTCCCTCGCTTCCCTTTACGACGACACCCTCACCATCAAGATTTTTTTTAAAAAAAATAACACAGTTTACTGTTTCATCCATGATTCAAAATCTTATTTTCTGAAATTATAGGCAAATTGGATAGTAGCTGATAGTGTAAAAGACATTAAGACAACGATATATTTTTTTGTGCCCATTCGTGATGAAATTTCTATATACAGCTATATGGTACTCGAGAACGTCTAGGTTGATTGCATAAATGTGACTTAAATTGGCTTTCTTGAACTTTTTTAAAAGCTTGGTTTTATTCTTGCCGAACTTATGTCTTCAGTAAGAATGAATTGCATACAAATTGTTTTGTGTTCAAAGCGCATTTACTGTTCGTATGATAAAATTTAAGTTTAGAAAAGGTTTTCATTTAGTGATTTCTAAGTTATGAGAAAAAGATAACACACGAAGCGCGAAGCGATGAGTACAATATCGGTTGTTTTCACTGAGATGAAATTCATTTTGGGATTCACTACTCAGGTCACAATGAATTTTTCTTGAATTGTCGATAACCTTAGCACATAATCGTACTGTTTCTTTTAGCATAAAAATTTCTTTTTCAACTTTTAACTTTGTTCGCGGAAGACAAAATTCTTCGCTAAATGTCTCAGCCAGATAGCTAACAGCGCAGACGCTTTCTGCAAGCTTTGTGTTGTTTGCTGATTTAAGAATTTTAAGTAAGCAATTATTTGATGTAATCTGTACATATATGTAAATGGACTTGCCTAGGAACAAAACACGATAAACTCTTTCTCTCTCTGCTAGCGCATGCTGCACGTGATAAAAACTCATGCGATACAGCAGACAGTTCTTGCAGCTTCGTTTCCATGCTGCATTATATAGGCTTCTAATAAAACTCGTTTTTAGTCATCTTCCCCCACTCAGATTTTCAGAGACTTTTGCTATGTTATGGAGGACATGTTCCTGGACCAAAAGGCGTTAAAAAACCTTCTGTTGCAATTAGTAACAGGTTGACCTATTTTTGGCGATAAAATGCCTGGACTATGTACGTTGCTGGATCGCTAGACAACTGAAGTTAGTCAACTGTGAAAAGGAAAAATAAATGACAAGTTACATTCTTGCACAGATTTGAATCCAAACCCTCAAGTTCAAATCTACAAATCCTAAGACGCACTAAGACGTACTAAACAATTTTCTACTTACAATTCTGTGTCATTCTTATCCACATACATTCAGTTGATCTTCTACTTTGTTACTATTAAAGTGGTACTATGATCAAAATTTTGCACTTCCCCTTCTCTTCAGTTTTGGAAAGTAGAAGTACTGAATACTTACCATGCAAAATTTTAAATTTTTAAACTGAAGCATTATTTTTTATTTCCTTTACAAATGTTTTTTTTTGGACTTTTCAAAGTGATAATAGAAAAGGTGGCATTGCCCTAGGTATGAAACATTTCTGTGTACAATCAGGATAGCATACTCCATTTAAATTTGTTCCTTTTAGTCATATATATGTTTGGATTTAACATTAAAATCTACCCAAAATGAAACTGTGAGACAATATCTCCCAAGGTGGTTTCTTCCAAGCACTTCGAGTGTGTGAGGTAGTGAGCAATGTTGGATTATTACCCAGCCACTTTGTTTGTGTGTATTTGCAATACCTCTTTTCATTGACTTTCCTGTTGATGGAGAAATGTGAACATGTCAGATAACTAATGACCTGCAAAGCCATCATGCTTTCTAATAAAGGTACAGTTGAATGCTATTAAATCTCTTTTATAACAACACTGTTGATAGGGCAATTTTAAAGAAAAAAACATTGGATTTAATTCAATTGGGACAGGGGAAACTGTCTGCAATAATCAATATTATTGTCAGTATTAAGCAGTGTCTATAAAGCAGAGCTCCATATACAGTGTACTGTATACAAGCAAGATTAACTTTTTTGTTAAAAAGCGATTTTATGTAAACAAAACAAGACTAGGATTTTGTAGTTCTAACTTCACTCGCGTCGCGTTATGCAAATATGTCTGTGTATTTTTAGCAATTTTGATTTCAAAATCAGTTTCTTGGGCAATTTTCGATACGCAAAAGGTGTATTTTATTCGAAAATTAGTCATACTAGTTATTCTAGACCGAGAAAAAGTTGTTTTTTGTGAGCTTTTGTGCACTGAGTCTAAATGTACTGCGCAGACGATCGCGTAATACTCTTTTTGAGAATTAGCGAAATTGAAAAATAGCCCGGTCGTCCATCATAATACTTGTGCTTCCAACCTTTCACCTTAGTTAAGCTTATCATCAGTTTTATGTTCAGAGAGTTCCGCTGTTAGGCTAAGCTTGTCTGTATATATTAGTTTTAGTACAATCCCGTATAGATATAAGTAGAGTAACTTTAGTGCCTGCTTATATGGTCTCGGGTATCTTTTGACTCGTAGTATACTTAAGGGTGGCGCAAGTTTAAGTAGTAGTATTTAAAGGGCATTAAAATAGACTGAGAACTGAATAAACACGCAAGGATCATCTTTGCTGCCAAAAACTATTGATACGGTATATTTTTTGTTCTTAGCGTTTATGTGACGCCGTGTAGGCTTAAATCTTCTCTCGTTGGCTTATCAGAAGTTTCGATGAATTTTGTTATTAGTATCAAGGTATACATTTACCTTGGTAAAGTATGTTTTTATGTAATGATGTTAACAAATCAGTGTGCGATGGTCAATGTACTTAATGAAACCAAAATATACCAGAGTGTGGTATTTCACTTGTCCACCAATACAGCACCGCATGCAGCTTCTTAAACGGATTCAAATGGGCACTAGCTTGTTTATTTTTTGTTTTATTTCTCTAATGGTGTTTGAATGAAAAGGGTAAACATAGGTAAAGAATATATGGTCTGTTCAGTCCTTTTAGAAGAACTCATGTAGCTAACTCCACTGTACAAAGGGTTTTAACATTGGTGGGGTTCGTCATCATATCACGTGCTCTATCTTAAATAGACCATTTTCGATATATTAAAATTCATACTTGGCTCCGAGGCTTGGGAGAATAAAACAAAAGAAATGAATAATTCAACGCTGAACCTCGATGTGATTTCTTTTGTTTTATTCCCCCAAGCCTCAGAGCCAAGTATGAATTTTAATATGTCGAAAATGGTCTATTAGGCAGCTTTTGAGACTCTTAGTCATATCTTTAATATCCTAGAGAACGGAGGGCAGTAATCTAGACCCAGGTCCCCGAAAAGCCAAAAAGCCTTGTCTGAATATAGTTAAATATAGGATTGATTTAATTTATTTATTTATCTAGTTATACAGGGATTGATTTAATTTATTGATCTAGTTATAGGGGGATTGATTTAATTTATTTATCTAGTTATAGGGGGATTGATTTAATTTACTTATCTAGTAATACAGGGATTGATTTAATTTATTTATCTAGTTATACGGGAATTAACGTTTGAAATGCAAGGCTAGTACAACGGAAATTAATGGCAGGTTTAATTGCCAATATTTCGACTAGTAGAACTAGTCTTCTACAGGGCCAGCGTACATTTTTGCGGTGCCGCTCGTATTCCGCGCACGGTGGTTCTACGTTTTGATTATGTGTATAAAACCTAAAGAAAGGTTGTTTCAGAAGCTGTTCAGGGTGGTTCTTACATTGAACTTGTCACACACTTATTACTCATGCGCGAAGCGGCATGAGGTAAAGTTTCGGCTCCGTTTTTACTCATGCGCGTAGCGGCATGAGGTAAGGTTTCGGCTCCGTTTTTCTTGTTATTATTTTTATTATTATTATTACTTTTATTTTTGTGTCGCGATTTTGCATGCAAATTTATGCACGCATATTTTAAATTTTACACTTCCGGTTCATAGCTTTGCCACTACACTTCCTGTTTAGTGACTTCCGGCTACTCTCACTTCCGGTAAAAGAGCGTTACTCAAGTGGCACGACAGCGTCTCCTACAAGCCTACTTACATTAGCAATGTTCATGTTTGGTATATATGACAGAGAAGAATCATTCCCTTCATCGTGGTACAGCCTTCATTTCCAAAACAATCAATAGTAAACAAAGTGGTTTGCAGGAACGATGACTGAATGAAAGAGTACTCTTCGCCATGTCGGACATCTTATCATCTTCTTATCTTCTTATCATCTTCTTCTCATCTTCTTATCTTCTTATCATCTTCTTAACTTACTAACGCATGCGCATGAGTATAGGCTCCTAGGAGCCTCTTGTTCTTGTTCTTATTATTTTTATTATTTTTTGTGTCACGATTTTGCATGCAAATTTATGCACGCATATTTTAAATTGCGCACTTCCTGTTCATAGCTTTATCACTACACTTCCTGTTTAGTGACTTCCGGCTACTTTCACCTCCGGTAAAAGAGCGTTACTCAAGTGTCACGACAGCGTCTCCTACAACCCTACTTACTTTAGCAATGTTCACGTTTGGTATATATAAGACTCAGAAGAATCACTGGCTTCATTGTGGTACAGCCTTCATTTCCAAAACAATCAATAGTAAACAACGTGGTTTGCAGGAACGATGTCTGAATGAGAGAAGTACTCTACGCCATGTCGGACATCTTCTTATCATGTTTAAAATATATCATAAAACTTTCTTACGCATGCGCATGAGTATGGGCTGCTTGGAGCCTCTTGTAAGCCTGAGCACTGAAGTCTTCTATTTCCTTTTTAAGATATAAGATATACGGTAGTTCAAGTTTTCTTTACCTTTCTATACCTCAAGGGTTCTTTCAAGAAATGAAATAGTGGAGCTGCCGGAAAGAGTATTCTCCGATCTGACGAGTCTGCAAAGTTTGTAAGTTCTTTATTTAGTGTTGCTGTTAATAATTTGTGGACTATATTTGTCGCGGTGAAAGTAACAGATAGGGAAGAGCCAAACGTGTATATAGTGTGTATAAAGAAAATGCTGTCTTCCTTATCGAATATGTCCCATTTCTTTAATCAGGGACATTGCAATTACCTGTATTTTAGTATTTTACTCTTTGTTCTGGTATAAATAGGAAATGTCCTACCTCTGAGAGAAGTCTTAAAGTGCATCTCTTCAGTATTTGTTTAGAAATAATAGACGCAAAAGGTAGCTTGTTTATTTTTTATTTCTCCAATGATGTTTGAATGAAAAGGGTAAACATAGCTAAAGAATATAGGGTCTGTTTGGTCCTATAGAGGTTTTACATGGCAGCCATGTTGCATGGCAGGGTCAATGAAATGTTTTGCATTAGAAAGAACATTCTTTCCCATGGGAAAAAGAATCTATTGTTCCTGCCATGCAACATGACTGCCTTGCAAAACCTCTATTAGAAGAACTCATCCGGCTAACTCCACCGTACAAAGGGTTTTAACATTTGTGGGGTTCGACGAGAGAAACTATCAGTTCCACTTTCTCCCCCACCCCCAACCTTGTTCCCAGGGTCTCTCTTCTTTCTGCTCCAGGGGGCGGGAAAAAGAGAGACCCTGGGAACAAGGTTGCCCCACCGCTTCAATGGGGTGATGACGACGAAGACAATTTGTACGAAAGAGGTTAAGTGTGACTAATCTGCCGTATGTGTCTAAATCGTTACGTCCGCCATGACCTCTATAGACCCTTGTCGCTTCTCCCAAACGGATGTAAAACCTTTCCCATGAAGAAGATGCAAATGCTTACGATAGCAACGATATGTAACAACAACAACAACGACGATTTATTTTAAAATAACAAAACAAAATATACTGGCAACCCGGAAATAACTAGAGTTAATCGTGGCGGGTTGCTACGCACTAAACAATTACAGAAGCTCACTATAAAATAAATGACTGATAACAATAGATACGAAAATACGGAATGGATAATTAATGATAGTTACAACAACAGATAAATAAATAAATAATAGAAATAAAAATAAATATATAAATTAAGGAGAAGGGGTAATAAAATGCAGATTAAAGTCAATTGAGTGTTGAGTGGTACAAAGAAATTCGACATCAACATAGATATCATCACTCTCCAAGACCTCTAATAGTAATCTGTTTAACTTGGACTTAAATATGCCCATAGGGAATTCAAATTTGGCTGACTGTCAACTTCAGCTTGGGTGGCCTGTGGTTATTTCCATGTCCTGTCGATTCCTATTGTAAGGAACACAACGTATGCAAATTTATCAACTTCGGATTCAGTGGTAAGGTAAAAAATGTATCGGTACCGATAAGATAAACGGGAGACCGTTAAAAAGACGAACTTGATGCAAACTTTTGAACCTCTGAGAAAGTAAACTTTGGTCAAGCAGTTAAGATGAGGAATATTGTATTTGTGGATGGTATTCCTATTTTCTGATTTAATACAAAGCTCAATAGAATTCAATCTGCGGCTATTATTTCTTTTTCCGCCGTCATTTCATGATCAGTTTTGCGATTGGAATTTTGCAATTTTTCTTGTTCTACTGAAAAATAGTTGTCAAAGGACAAAAAACGCTTGCCATACTGCAAACTTGTCTTCAAACTGTTTAATATATTCTCCACGATTTTCTTGCCGGTATACCTAAGATACTTTTCTGCTTCTCCGTATGTATTTTCAGCAAACACATATTATTCCTCGAGTTTTGCGTCGACTTTCAAAATATACGAATGAAATATGGCCATTGCCTTTTAGCCGATTTCAGTGCAGTGTGTAGACCAATGTTTTTCAAACATGATTCATCGGCTATGATCCGTTCGTCAAGGCCCGCTCATGATCAGACAATTGTGAAGGAAATTCACCAACAAACTGAGTTCACAGAGCAAATACTGACAAACTTTCTTTCTGAAATAGTCCATCATGACCTCCATAGAGCCTTGATTAATACAGTTCATTCTATGTTGTTGCGCTGAAACGGATATCAAACCTTTCCTATGAAAATGATGCAAATGCCTAGGATAGCAACGTTATGCATGCCCATAGAGAATTCATACTTGGCTGACTGTCAACTTCAGCTTGGGTGGCCTGTGGTTGTTTCCATGTCCCGTCGATTCCAAGGTGTAAGGAACACAACTTATGCAGATTTCTCAATTTTGCACCACTTCTAGGTCCATTCTCCCGATTGGAACGAGCAGTTATTAAGTTACGGCATCAAAACTACTTTCTTTCCACTGATATACTAAAATAACTTATCATATGACCCGTACGGCCCTGCGAACCTTTTCTTTGCAAAACCGTTGATGAAAGTCCCGTATGAGGGCCGTTCGCTGCGCTCGGTCCGAACGCCATGACCTCGAGAAAGATATTTTCCCATCCGGCCCTCCCACTTAGTCAATAAGTGAATATTATTTTCCTGCAGGTATTTGGAGAACAATAAAATAGAGAAGCTTCCGCCTGGGATATTCTCTAATAACACGTTGTTGGGGGAATTGTAAGTTTGACACATTAGTTTGTTTATACTTGTGAGAGTAGATTGAGTAGCGCTACTTTGCCAAGGTAACTTGCCTACTATTTATCACAATGCTACTGTCATCCTTGTTTAGATAATGTGATAAATTAGCTGCTTTCAAGCAAATAATTAATTGTGCCACATTCCATCATGTCACGAGCGTGAGACAAAGAAAAATCTGAGTCCCCGACAGGATTCGAACCTATGACCTTCCGTTCACCGGTCAGATGCTCTAACTACGGATCTACGAGAAACTCGTGGCGAGCTACGGCACATAATTGATTCATGTATGACATGCGTCCTGCGTACTGCCAGGATCAGCAATGTTCATCTCTGTCCCACGCTCGTAACATGATGAACATTACATGACGCTTTCAACATTGTTGATCCTAGCAGTACGCAGGACGCATGACGTACGTGAACCTAGTATGTGGTATAACTCGCCAAGAGTCTCTCGTAGCTCAGTAGCTTAGTTAGGGGTGCGTATGTGACATGCGCGCGTAGTCAGCGTAGTCCCCGCATTTAAAAACATTGCATCCCATGGAAACTTCTAATGGGTCGCACATGCTCCATCCCCTCCTGGGGTAACTACTGCGAATATTTCGTTCGCCCTCCTTATAAAGGTGCGAATTCTTACAATAAACTCCACACTTGCTCATTTCGTATTCATAAACAAAACTCTGAAAACTGCTTGTCAGCTTCGCCTGAGCTCAGATGCGGAGAAGCTCATAATCCCAACAACTATTTCTCCAATTGCAAGCCCTTCTAAAGTATTGCAGTACCTTGAAATTCATGTGGAAGGAGTTTGACACCAGTAGTAGTCCGGGCTCAACCAGGCCAATTTATTCAAAATGGCGGATCTAAACGAAATTGAGTAAAATATTCAAAATGGTGGATCTTATTAAATATTCAAAATTGTGAAATTGAGTAAAATATTCAAAATGGAGGATCTCATGATTTATTCAACAATGTAAGTGGGGCCCATCCAGTCAAGACGGGTCCCGCCAGTGTAGAAAACAAACGACCAAAGTCGTGTTTTGCTTTCTTTTTTTTTTTGGCGGTCCGAATGGGCGGAGTGCAATGCCCATTGGCCTTACACACACACTGAATACACGAGCACATATACACAGCAAAATACAAAACAAACAAAAACAAACGTTACATGCCATAAGGAGGGTGCACAAGCACGTCAAAACTCACCGGGGGAACGAACCCCTTCTCCCCTTGAGGCCGCCCAGTGCAATGCGACCTAGTGGAAAAACAGACAAAACACAGACAAAAAACGGGTAAGGGTAAACCGCAGAGTACAGCCAGCAAAGGCGACCCCTCTGGAAAACCCAACCCGACTGAAGACATCATGGAGCAGGCACCACGGTCACGCGAGGATCCCAGCGGATGAACCCTTTCGAGATGAGAGTCTCAACCCTCGAGGCCTACCAAGGCGTGAGGACAGAACCCGTCCGACAGTCAGCAAGGCCCTTAAAGGACGAAAGGTACTGAGCGTCAGCCTCCATCAGCGGCACCCCGCGGAACCATCCCCAGATGGCAAGAGGGTACCTAGCGCACGGGTCGATGTCGATGACCAATGAGGCCACGACGGAGCCATCCGAAGACACATTAGATGGGACAGGGGAGTCACCCGGCTCCGGAGTGCACTGGGACTCAGACTCCTGAGAAGCAGAAACACCCGAAGACACAGGGACCTCTTGGGACGTAACAGAAGAAACAGTGGGGGTGGAAACCAAGAGGGGCGCAGAGGTGGAGGATGGCTCCTGTGAGGTAGCAACGACCCTGGACTTACGCTTCATGGAACGGATTTCCTCCCATTGAAGCTCGTCCTCCCAGACCTCACGATGGGATTGGGGGAGACGAGCATCGTCCCTCTCCGGGGAGAGGGCCATCTGCTCAGGAGGAACTGAACCCTGACTGGGAGTGGGAGCACTGTGATGCTCTCCCACAACCCGGTCTTCCCTGTCCTCCACCCTAGAGGGGGACCGGGCCTTACCCATGGATCGCGTGCGCCGTGGGTTGATGGAACCAGGCGGGATGGAACGGGCCACCGCGAGGTTACCTTCCAGAAGGGACGCCTCACTCTCAGAGCAAGAGTCCATATCAACAGACGGCGGGTCAGTGGTTCCGGCATCCTGCTGGGCAGCGGGAGGGGGGGGGGGGGGCACGAACCGTCGATGCTGACCCGGCAGCAGCAGTCCGGCCAGAGGGAGCTGCCGGAGCAGCACCCCAGGCCCTCCTGCATTGCCGAGCTACATGACCAGGCCGATGACAGCGACGGCACTTCCCATGATCGGGACATTGCTTAACGCGATGACCAGGCTTCCGGCAGATGGGACACACGGTAGGCTGGCCAGCGTACCACACCCGGCAATCGAAACCCGCCACGCGAAGGACAGATGGAATTTCCTTGATGACGGCCATCGAGATACGCCGAGTGCCCGAGGAGATACGCGGGAACTTGTTGTGGTTCACCTGGACCACCTTACGCACCACCCCATAAGGCCCCAACAACTCCCTCACGGCAGCGTTAGAAACCTAATAGGGCCAGTCACGCAGGTAGACCAGGCGCGAACGAGGGTCGGCAGACGACACGGGAAGACGAACACCCTTATACTTGAGGTCGCCCTCCAGAACAGCAGAGGCAGAGTCCGCACTCTCGAAAGAAAACTTTCCCCTGGGACAAAAATTGGATGCAGCAAACGTCATCCGGAAGCTCGGGAGCCAGGAGCGGGAGGATCTCGTCGACGCTGGTGGTCTTATACACGTCAGGCGGGAAGGTCACAACGCAACTCCTGGAACAATCCATAGCTGAAAAGCAAAAGTGTCTAAGGACCGGTGCCGACAAGCACAAGCCTGCAAGGACAAGCTTGACGACGGTGGCCAGTAGACAACACGCTGCGAGGGTCAGACCGCGAACAAGAAATGGATGGGTGACCAAAATGGCCGCCCAAGAGCGCAGTGATAAAAACACCAAAAACTCCGGAAACTTCTCACCGGAGCTCGCTAAACAGAGCAATGAACGCCTTAGTACTCTGATCAAAAAGATGTAGAGCCTTCGTGTAGTGCTTTCTTTTCTTTTTTTTTTGGCGGTCCGAATAGGCGGCGTACCACACCCGGCAATCGAAACCCGCCACACGAAGGACAGATGGAATTTCCTTGATGACGGCCATCGAGATACGCCGAGTGCCGAGTACGCGGGGACTTGTTGTGGTTCACCTGGACCACCTTACACACCACCCCATAAGGCCCCAACAACTCCCTCACGGCAGCGTTAGAAACCTAATAGGGCCAGTCACGCAGGTAGACCAGGCGCGAACGAGGGTCGGCAAACAACACGGGAAGACGAACACCCTTATACTTGAGGTCGCCCTCCAGAACAGCAGAGGCAGAGTCCGCACTCTCGATAGAAATGCGAACTTTCCCCTGGGACAAAAATTGGATGCAGCGAACGTCATCCGGAAGCTCGGGAGCCAGGAGCGGGACGATCTCGTCGACGCTGGTGGTCTTATACACGTCAGGCGGGAAGGTCACAACGCAACTCCTGGAACAATCCATAGCTGAAAAGCAAAAGTGCCTAAGGACCGGTGCCGACAAGCACAAGCCCGCAAGGACAAGCTTGACGACGGTGGCCAGTAGACAACGCGAACAAGAAATGGATGGGTGACCAAAATGGCCGCCCAAGAGCGCGGTGATAAAATCACCAAAAAAACTCCCGGAAACTTCTCACCGGAGCTCGCTAAACAGAGCAATGAACGCCTTAGGACTCTGATCAAAAAGATGTAGAGCCTTCGGCAGAACAAAGTCGTGTAGTGCTTTCATACTTTAGCTCCGAATTCTGACATCTCTTTATTATGAGTCAAGTTCTCTTCCATGTGGGACACTTTTGGGGACACTTATGATTTTTTTAGCCAGGACGCGTGCGCAGTTGCGCTTTTTGACGAAATGGGTTCAAATTTAATTACAACCATGATAGCAATGTAGGGTCTCTTCCATGTGGGACATTTTTGATGGGACACTTTTGATTTTTTAGTCAGAGCGCATGCGCAGGAGCGCTTTTTGACGAAAGGGTTCAAATTCAATTACAAACATGATAGCGAGGGTCTATTTCATCTGGCAATGGTATGGGAAGGGTATGAGAATCAAAGACACAAATATTAAGGTTTCAAAAACAAATTTATTAACTTAATATTTACAATGCGGGACGTTTTGGTCTGGGTCCAAGTGACCCAAGTGGCCCAAGTGACTTACAAGAATAATTTCCCTATGTACATTGCTGGACATCAATGCATGGACCTAGTGACCAGTGGTCCAACTTACAAAAAAGTTTTGTATTTACATATCTACAAATCCCACAACATGTTCACATTGTCCGAGCTGATAGACTGCTTGTTCTCCAATCTTATCCCACTTATTGAGCAGTAGAACGGAGAACAAAATTAGATTCCAACGGCTCCTTTAGGAGTTACCAAATATAATTGAAAAAGACAATAACCAATGATACGAACTTAGCAAAACTTAACCATCATGTTCACAATGGAGTTTAACCAAGAGTGGGACGTTGCTATTTGACAGGCTTTATTGGAAGTTGAGAGAGATCCTTCTCTTCCTTCGAACAGTTTGGTGAACGGGACACCACCTATTGTCATTCGACAGCCAACACCACTGTTAGGTACTAAATTCTGCCTAGACAGAATCTTCATGGCAAGGATTAATACTCGCCACATCAAACATTTAAGAGAGCTGATGTTACTAAAGCGCATCGCGGAGCAAGATCAACTTATAAACGAACTGTTCTCTGTTCTACGCCCGTAGATCGAGCAGAAGAACAGAGATCACCAACAGCTCTTTTAAAAGCCACCAAATATCGTAAAAGTCAATGACCAATGATACGAACTTAGCAAAATGGTTTCCAATGCGCATAATTCAGAATTCAAACTAATAGTTCTTTTCTGTGAGAAAACATTTGGAGATCAACTTTATCTTGGTTTAAAGCACTCGTTCATACAAAGATCACAGTTTCTATTACTTGATATTCAAACAAGCTCCATGTCAATTGTCAAAACTAAAATATGCCTCAAATTTTCTCTCGCATTTCACTCGCATTCAAGAAGCAACCTTACAGACATTGATAATCTGCACGATAAGATGGGTTAACATTGGTTTCACATTATAATTGTGGCGTAAATAAAATAAACTCACACCAACACCATCTTGTGTCGAACCCTAGGTCTATTGTGTCGAACCCTAGGTCATTGTCCTAACCCTAGATCTATTGTCCTAACCCTAAGTCATTAACATACTAAATCTAACCCTAAGTCATTATCATATTAACCCTAACTTTAAAACATTCAAAATGGTGGATCTCACTAAATATTCAAACCACAGGACATGAACATTGTCCAGAGTCGGAAGAAGTGATAACAAAATGTAATTTTGTAAAAGTTTAATTTGTAAATGAACCCACTCAATAAAAGTTTTACATTCTAACATGGCGCAATGGTGTTTGTGATTGACATGACATCCACAATCTAGGGTGGGATCACTCGGGGTTAAAATGCGTAAAGGGGGACAATGACACAATTCTAAATTACAATGCGGTATTTCTAAAAAAATTGAGCAAGTCTCTTTCAACGTGGCCACCCTTGTAGGCAATCACAGTTCGTTCGGGGGTTCTAAATTCTTCGTAAAGTTCCAATACTTTGATGTAAACATCTTCTTTGCTTTTCGCCTTTTCCAGAGGTCTGGGATAGAAGGGGAGGCCATGAACATATTTTGTACAATACGAGACGGTTCGTCTGTCTTTGTGATCCAGGTCTCTGTGT
Source organism: Cladopsammia gracilis (assembly GCA_022457155.1). Classification (NCBI taxonomy): domain Eukaryota; kingdom Metazoa; phylum Cnidaria; class Anthozoa; order Scleractinia; family Dendrophylliidae; genus Cladopsammia; species Cladopsammia gracilis. The sequence goes on from JAJGOT010000009.1 coordinate 687,490, forward strand.
GTCCAAGGATGTTTGTAGTGTTCGTATCCGTAATCAATGCCTGACCAATCACACCATCCGAGTTCCCTGATGACAAAACGGTCGAGAACAAAGAATCCTTCGAGGTCAATGCAAAGGCAAATGTTACGTACAGATGCCATCAAATGTCTGAAAAAGAGAGAGAGAGTTTTCAATCGTCCTCGTCACTGAGTTGATCGAGCCACTTTTGTCTCTGTTTATCCACGTGCCCGTTTTCAATGGTGTCTAATATATTCTCTAATACAACCACTGGGGCATAGTCCCCGTAGGCTTTGGTCACATTCCCTTTTTCCTGTTGCTCCAATGCATAATTAAACGAATCGAGTTTGGTGACGGCAATGGCTCGGACTTCGTTGAGGGTGAGGAGGCAATTCAATTCGTCCTCTACTTTCAATTTTTCTCTGAGTGCTTTGAGTTTTTTGTCTTTTTCAATGAGAGGGGCCTCTTCCTTCTCCACCTCTTTGTCAGCGTCTTGCAGGATGTATTTGGCGGGTCTGCATGTCATACCGTACAAGTTACCGATATTGCAATTGCTGTCGAGAAACCAGGATAACCCTCTGTCATCAAGGGTGTCATCCAGGTCGTCTTGACAATCCTCGCACAAGTACACTTCTACCAATCTACGGGCACGTCTCCGCCAGGCTCGACTTTCTCGGATCGCTTGTTGCGCTTGTTGTTTCCAGTAAGTCGCCATGTCCTTTTCAGGATTTTCCATTTCCCACTTTTCGAGTCCACCATAAACTGTTTTGTCTTGCCCTACAGCCATGCTAAATGGTGTAAACGTCTACACGTAGGACACAAGTCACATTCTTGACTCAAGTAGCCCTTGAGAATCACATGTGGAAGAAACTTGACAATTTGTAAGGTCATAAAAGTATAATAACCTGAGAAATACCTTCTTTGACTTGAATCTCCGTTATAAGCGGTTAACGCGCAGCACTCGCAGCTCATGTCCAGAATAAAACAAGCTCGCCAATCGGGGTTTTTATCTTGTCTTTGTAACCATATATGGGCAAAGCGTCCTTTTGATGCACGTGGAGGGTGGAGCCAATTCTGACCAATCACGAAACGGTATGACCCTATTTGGGCAAAGCGTCCTTTTGATGCACGTGGAGGGCGGAGCATTATCAACACCCATAAAATCAGCGACTTTTTCGTTCACTTTATTCACTGTTTTCCCATCCAGAAGGATGACCACTGCGAAGAAGATGCGAAGCAAGAAGAGGAAGGAACCCGCTAAGAGTGAAGAAGGATCCAACTCTATTCAAGACCTAATGAACGCTACACTGTCCATGGACCAAATCGTGCAGACGCCACCAACGACGGCAGTATGTCCTTTTCCCGAAAACACAAAATTGATTAGTAGACAGCACGAGAGCGGATGCTGTTACTTTTTCTGCCCTAAAATGTCCTGTTCGGTATTTGGGCAGCGGGATAATATGGTTGAAATCCTAGAATTCTGCAGGACAAAGACCCATCCATCGATTCGTCAAGTGTGGGACCAGCTCGTATGTTTTGACGATACGATCCCAACCACGAGAATCAGTCGAACCCGCAAGAATCCTGGACGTGTGTATTTGACCCAGCGCAATGAGGAACGTTTTGCCACCAATCCCAAATTCTTCCAGTGGTTGGATGTGCCACTCCGCAAGGAACTAAACTCTACAGCTTGTAAAAAGATGAAAGGGAATCCTGAAGAGGGCGAACCCCAGTTCGTACTTCAACACGCTGGTCCTGTGGCGTACGTGATCTCTCCACAAGAACTGATGGGGTTGCAGTATCGAGTGTGGATGGATGATGTGTACCGTCAGTACAAGAGACAAGCGGCTCGTCCCAAATACGCACTGCAAGCCCTGGATCAGTTGAGAAGCTTGTACGAGCAGTATGGTGTCTCAGAGTACCAATGCATGGAAACCATGCGACACATCATTCGACTGTACAGAAAGAACGTTGAACAGGAAACAAACATCCCAGATACGGATCCCACAGACCCCCTCTTTTTCAAGAACGTTGTTGAGTTGGGGCTGGGGGAAAAAGAACTGAAGATGAGCAAAGAGAAGATCAAAGAACAAGAACAGTTTTGAAGAAGAAATCTGTTAGAATTTTTTTTGAACCCTCAACCACAAACCACGGCGGTTTCTTTTTACTTTTAAAAGAGAAGGAGTAATAAAGATGAGAAGTTGTAATGAGGTTTTGTTTAATAAATTGTGTGTAAAAGTCATTTAAAGGTCGTTAAAATCATAATCATGTTTCCTTCGTGGAGAAGACGTGTTGAGTGGTCTCTCTTATATTGGCTCTCTCGCGGGAACGGGTCCCTTATTTAACCCACTCATCATCATCCCCTTTCCGTGTTTTTGAAAACGGACATTACCCCTGAAAGGATAAGACGTTGGGTCGTGTTTGGTAATTGGTTGAGAAAGAGTTGGCCCAAATCAGCCAGTGGATGGTACCAGGTCATCCAAGATTGTCAACCCCAAACCATCCCTTCCATTTGAATGAAGAAACTGAACGTTATATGTTAAGCAGCTCGGAGCTAAACATAAGATGTTGAGTGTATTTTTGCTTTTTTTATAATTCCCAATCAATTCGTCTTTTCTCTAACTTGATGACTATAAAAGTAAGGGAGGAAGATGTATATCTTCAGTTATGTTGTCAAAATGAACAGGTTATATTTCGTCTTGGTTCGTGCTTGCGCTCGACGTTGTTTTTCACGATATTTATTCCAACCCCTGCCATGCGAAAGTTGGTCAGTTCTGCTTAATGAGTTACAACCCATGAACACTGGTCGCCTGCTGAGTTTTTATTACTTCATGGATCAGTGTGAGGTATCCTTTATAGAACAATACAGATTTCATGGAGTGTTATGTGTGGCGTATCCAACACACTATCCTACTGTCTGGTGGATGCTTTGGCAGCTTATAAAAGAGCGCGTGGATAGATGTTATGTAGTCAGTTGTTTTAAACTATGGGTAGCGTCACAAGTCGTCTTTGTGCTAATTCATCACCTACATTGGCTTTAAGTGATATATGTCAGAGGATGCGTTGTTTAGTTGCATGTTGTGGCAGCGAAGTATACATCGATTTGAGAGATGCGACAGACGAGTACCAAAAAGAAGCCCCAGAAGAACATTAAGAAGAGGAGCAGCAACCAGAAGAACAGACTTTTAGAGAAACTGTACAGTGAACTAGACCGTCCTTCAGCTTTGGGTGGTGTGGACAAACTGTATCGGACGGCCCGTCGATATGGAGTAACTCGCTCTCAGGTGCTTGAGTGGCTGCAATTACAACCTGGTTACACACTACACAAACCTGCAAGAAAACACTCTCGTCGCAACAGAGTTATTGTGTATGGGATAGATTCTCAGTGGCAGGCTGATTTAGTGGACATGCAAAGTTTGAGTCGATGGAACCGTGGTTACAAGTATTTGTTGACTTGTATCGATGTGCTTTCTAAGTTTGTGTGGGTGGTACCTCTCAAGACTAAAACCGAGAAGGAGCTTGTGGTCGCATTCAAGAAGATATTTCGACAGGGACGTAAACCTGAGAAGTTGCAAACAGATGCTGGAACTGAATTCAAAAACAGAGCTTTTCAAACATTTCTTAAAGAGGAAAACGTGCACTTTTTTGTGACATACAACGAAACCAAAGTCCAAGTGGTTGAGCGCTTCAACAGGACTCTCAAGCAATTAAAGTGGAGAATGTTTACCACGACCAGTCCTACCACTATTTGGACAAACTAGACGGTTTGGTCAACGGAAATTACAATCAGAGTATACACCGAAGCATCAAAATGAAACCGGCTGATGTCAACGAGTCTAATGCACAAGCTGTTTGGAGAACCTTATATGGTAAACAGTCAGCCCCCACCAAGTATAAATTCAAGGTAGGAGATCAGGTGAAGATCAGTAAGCACAAGCGAATCTTTGAGAAAGGTTATCTGCCATCCTGGACGGAGGAGACATTTATCATTGCCCAACGAATACCCCGAGATCCTCCAGTGTATCGCCTAAAGGAAGCAGACGGTGATTTCATTCAAGGCACCTTTTATGAGCCAGAGCTACAGAAAGTAATAGAAAAGCCAGATCACTTGTTTCGCATTTAAAAAAATTTAAAGTATCGTGGAAAAGGTGCTTCCAAAGAAGCGTTGGTTCATTGGAAAGGCTGGCCCAAGAAATACGATAGTTGGATTCCTTATAAGCAGCTGGTGTCCTTACAGTAAACATGAAACAGGATGGAGAGTTTTACGCTATACTTCCCAGTAATGCCAATACGAACTTATTTCCTACCAACTCAGCTTCGTATTACCGTGTTGCATTACCTCGTCAAATTCATCTACCAGACGAAGAAGATTGGGAAGTTGGACTTCATCATGTCATTTATCCATTCTCTTGGTTCGAAGTCCCTCACCAATGCGATCACCCCCATCTCATGTTGCGGCGATTCAGAAGTCAACACATTGAAAAGTTCACCTTACCTGTGGGACGGTATCGAACAGCATTAGATGTGGTAGAAGGATTGTTTCAATGCACGAACAAAGCCCCCACACCCTGGCACTTGAACATAGCTATTGATAATGAGTGGAACATAGCAATCACATCGCAAGACGTGTGGATAATGGTGACAGCCCCTGTTGCCCAAGCTCTTGGATGGATAAACAGTGAAAACAAACCTCGCCAAGTAGACACGATGGGAGTAAAAATGAATCCTTCATTGGCCAATGATTTTGGATATACGTGGTGTGTGTGCTGCCCATCCGTAACTCTATCACCTTTCCAGGTACCTATGAAATACCTCAGACAGTCTCTCTCTGTCGCTTTAAACACAGAACAGTCCAAGTACACACGAATATGATCGAGCCTTGGAAGGTCGGTGACACAAGGCTGCATTTGTTGCACGAAATGGTACCCCACGGTTCAATCCGACAGACAGTTATGGAGCAGCCTGAACATTTAATCTATCTACCCTTGAGAACCAAGGCATTTCAAACGATTGACATCTATTTAACAAGTGGATGTGGTCAGCCTATATCATTTCAAGGTGGAACAGTGAACGTTGTACTACATTTTCGGAGAAGAACAAGATGAGTAGTAGCTTTTACGTAGTGGTAGCCAGTGATGCAACCATAGATCAGTATCCTGAGAACACACCTTCCAGTTTCAAAATGCAACTCCCAAGTCAAGTGCATTTGAGTGAGGATTGGGAAGTGGCCATGACGCATATTTACTCACATACTTGGGAAAATATACACAGCAATCAGGTGTCCTATCTTTAAGTTTACAATGGTGAAAAGGAATGGACCTTACCGATATATTTTCCTCGTGGCACATACAGAACAGTCGAGGATTTGATCAGTGGTATGGTTGACGGGGCTGCACAGTACATTTCCAGACATTTTTATCAAGAGTGGAAAGACGATCAAACGTCTTGGAGGCAAAGAATGTTTCTGCATTCACAAAAAAGTCCAATATTACTATGAATTGTACCTACCCCCAGGATTTCAAGTGACGTTACCCAAGAACCTGGCTCGAGCTTTAGGGTATTTGAACGATCAAAATCTCGTAGCAGCCCTTTATCGGACCAGCAGTCCTACATCTGTTCAACTGAATAAGAACCAGAGTGTGACCCTTACAGCTACCACCACCACGATACGACGAAATGACGAATTGGTATGGGGGAATGTTAAGCAAGCATTCGTTTCAAACCATGTACGTCTACTCTGACCTAATAGAGTCCTTAGTGGTAGGGGATGTACAAGCCAATCTGCTGCGTATGACATTACCTCGCGGCCAACCGCGTGAAAAGGTAGCAGACGAAATCAAACGCCCTACCTATCATCGATTGCCAACATCCATTTTCTCCTCGGTGGAAATCAATATAAGAAGCGACACAGGTCAACTGATATCATTTGCGTCTGGTGCTGTCAGAGTAACATTACACTTTCGACGAAGGACAATTCTGTAAGATGCTTCTACCAATGAACCACCAATTTTATCCTTATCAGCGCTATGTGATACCTATTGCGCAACGAGGTAAAGGAGATATTAGTATCTATGGAGGAACACACCCGTATGGTCAAGGTGGAAATGGATTGGGAGGAATGTTTCGTTCTCTCTTTCGAACAGCAACGCCTCTTCTCAAGACCGCTACAAAGAAAGTGGGAAAACAGTTACTGTCCACTGGATTAGATACAAGAGTGCAAATTGCTCAAGATGTTATGAATGGGCAATCACTGAAGAAAGCAGCGAAAACGAGAAAACGAGAAAAGCTGCCGGAAAACAATTTTTCACTGAGGCCTTTCGGGACATGACGCAACAACAAGGGCGTGGAAAAGTATATAAACGCAAACGAAAGGCGAATTCTGTCAGTACAAGACAATTCAAGAAACCGAGAACATCATCAGCAACGTTCAAGACTATTTTTGACTGAGTATGGCTTCAGCACATCCCTTCTCTGCTCCAGGAGTTAACTCCAGTTTGCAGTTATTCGAAGTGCCGGTCACCGATGTTTCTATTGTCAAAAGTAAATGGATTCACTAGGAACCGATTCAGAGTGGAACAAATCCCATTGAATTTGTTATCAAGCCTCTATCAGATTACATCGATATCAACAAGACTGAACTGCGGTTAGTGGTGAAAATTATAAAACGAAATAGAGGAGAGACAGGAGCCGGAAAGAAGTATACGTTGATCAACAACGCTCTTCATTCTATCATCAAACAGTTCACTATCAAGATCAATGAAACCCTTGTCACAGAACAATCAGACACACAAGCCTACAATGCTTATATCAAGACCTTGCTTAACTTTACTGATCAGGCCAAGAAATCTTACTTGACAAAAGCATTGTACTACAAAGACGCTGCTGGGCATATGGATGAGGTGGATAATACAGCAAATCGAAATTTGGGTCTAAAAAAGAGAGGTTCTTTTACCACTGGAGATGCTGAAGTTGGAATGGTAGGTGTACCCCTGTGTGATGTATTCAACATTGATAAGTTACTGTTGGATGGATTGGAAATCAAAATCAAGATAGATCTAAACAGCAATGAATTTGTTCTGATGGGTGGTGAAGATGCCAACGATTGCAAGTTACAAATTGTGTCAAGCACGCTCCGTGTACGTACCGTTCATGTGGCAGACAGCACTAAATTGGATCACATAAATACCATGATGGGTCAGAAAGCGCTTCCTGCAATCTATACACTAACAAGAACCCCTACGCATGCTAGGATCATCCCCAGAGGTGTATTAAATCACACAGAGACCGATCTATTCAATGATCTCATCCCCCAATGCATTATATTTAGAATGATGCGGAACGATGCTTACAATGGAAACTTGGGGAGGAACCCATTCAACTTCCAGCTGTCTGATCTGAATGCTGTTCGTCTAACAGTCAATGGAGAAGAAATGCCTTACTGAGGCATCGACTTGATAGGTGGCAAGAAAATCGATGGCTACAATACACTTTTCTCAGGCTGTGGTGATATGAACTGTGGTCATGGTATAGACATTGACAGAGAAGAATGGGAGCAGGGGTATGGTTTATTTCGCTTGGACACAACACCAGCAGGAAGTGGCCATCCGGATCTGCTCATCGCAGCGGAAATGTCAACTTGTATTTTAAATTTGGCACTGAGACCCCTGCAGTTCTCAATTTAATTGTGTAACGCAGAATTCCAGAATCATTTGGAGATTGATCGTAACAGACGCGTGGTGTACGACCTGTCGCAGGGCACTTGAAGAAACAGAGATGCACACTACCTTTGAGTTATGGCAAGCTGCTTTACAAGATCCTATGGTGGCCTCCATTATGCAAGGAGTCTACCCCAGAGACAAACTACCTGTTGTTAACACGTACCCATCGGGAATGATTGCAAATACGGACCCTCATGATCAGCTCGGGACACATTGGGTGGCCATGTACTTTATCTCTCCGTGGGAGACTGAGTTCTTGACAATTACGGGTTTCCTCGCGATACCTTTGGCATGGATGGATACATAAAGCGAGATGTTACGCGATACAACAATAAACCGTTCCAGGGACTTACTTCAGACACTTGTGGAGACTACTGCTTATTCTATTTATTTCATCTAGCACGCAATGTTAATATGAATGCAATTAAAGCTAAATTTAAGTCGCACGATACACAGTGGAATGATGCACAAGTAGCCGAATTTGTACACAGCTATGTAAAATCGTTGACAAGTGTTAGGCAGAGGTCACTGTTCTTTCAGAGTGAACAAGCTCCTCCATTTTGAATATTTTACTCAATTTCACCATTTTGAATATTTAATAAGATCCATCATTTTGAATATTTTACTCAATTTCGTCATTTTGAATATTTAATGAGATCCACCATTTTGAATAAATTGGCCTGGTTGAGCCCGGACTACTACTGACATCAAAAATGATGGAAACACAGCATCGCGGATTTAAGCAGGTTTTTAGAGCATTTTATGATATTTACAGAGCTAGTGAATCCTTTTTAACGGTTCGCACCATTTGCAATCGGCTTATAATTCAGATTTAGCAAGCATTGGGAAGGCTTCTCCTAGAAATCTGGGTTCGTAGATTGTTTAGTCAAAGAGCATGAAGTATTCAAAAATTTAAGAGAATTTTGGGGCTAAATTGATGGCGTTAATTCTTCAGCATTTCTGCTCCAACGATTTTGCTAAATCTTGGTAAGGGAATGTATTAAGTCAATGTAAGCTGATTCCAGAAATTTAACACAAATATAACAGCAAAATTTTTCACAGTGTACGACTTTGTTCAAAAAGTGTGGTTCATTTAAGCCCGATTATCACTAAATATATTTTTCCCATTAAAATCGAATTCTATCATATTATTGCTAGCTGTACGTTTTCGCAAAGTTTTAGAAGCATTGCTTTAGAGCCGGAAAAGTTATGAGATAAAGTTTGTAATAGACGAGTGCACCCGAAATAACAACGGAGCGACCTTGAGTGAGTGGATGAGTCAATCAGAATTGATTCTTGTAAATAGAAATTAAAATCAATAAGAACTGCTAGTACGGGTTTGATAAAGTCATGGTAAAGTCAAATGTATATAATCTCAGGGATTTCAAGAGCATTGTGTGACTGTAGTACTTTTATGTGTAATACAGAACTTAAGTATTTTGCCTCACAAATGTAACTGTGTTTTCTGGTACAACAGTTAAACTTATTTAGCGCAATGTCCACCAAGTACAGTTGAATCCCGATAACTCGAACCTTCATTGGAAATCCAAAAAAGTTCGAGTTATCGGCAGTTGGGAACAAAGTACTGTAAATGGTGTTAGTTGTTTTTAAAAGTAAAAGACACGAACAGCCCAACTAAAAATCGCAAACTGAGAATGAACGAACGGAAGGCCAGCCAAAATGAGGCACAATTGAGGCACAATTGAAAGGACAACTGAGCCCATGAATGACCTGAACAACAAGGTGACCGGCAACTGAACGTAAAAACCAGCAAGCAAAAGAGAGAAGACTGAACGAATCCTTCGTGCTAGAAGAAAAAAGAATTGTAGCAAAGAAAGAAACCTTAATATGTGGCTAATGCTACCATTTATATTAAAACATTAGAGTTTTACCCCAAATGTTTTAATACCTGTTGCAAACCTTTAATTTAAAATGTTTGGACCATTGGGCGAAATAATTCGTTTGTGTTAAACCGTAACATACAACAGAAAGTCCAACTATGTTTTTCAAAAAAGTAAAAGACACGGACAGCCCAACTCAAAATCGAGAACCGAGAATCAACGAACGGAACGACAGCCAAAATGACGCACAGAAAATCAGGGAACACTTGACAGTTCAACTGAACCCATGAATCACCGAACGACAAGATGACCGCCAACCGAACGCAAAAACCAGCAAGCGAAAGAGAGAAGGACTGAACGAATCCTTTATGTTTGACGAAAAATAATTGTAGGAAAGAAAGAAACCTTAATATGCGGCATATGTTATCATTAAAATTAAAACATTAGAGCATTAGATTTTGACCCTAACTGTTTTAACACCTGTTGTAAACTTTTAATTTATAAAATTTTTTTGGACTACTGGGTGAGATGATTCGGTTGTGTCACACCGTAAACATACCAAAAAGCCAAAACCAACTTTAAATTTGAAGAATTAAAACCTAACTGGACGAACAGAAGATTGCAAAAACTCGAACGACAACGGAACAGTTTGGTGACAAATTTGGATTTCGAACTAATGTGTTGTGTCTAAACATTCAAATTCATAAACAATCACTTTAGTGAGCTCACTAAAACCTTATTAATAGACAACATAGATTGATAATATGGAAAACATTTTATCGGCTCAGAAGGTCTGTCATTCTCGTCAGGGGCACAGTGAACAGACCCAGTAGAGAGATTAATTTTTAGGAAGACACTCCCGAAGTAATAATTAATAATAATTAAACCGGCTCGAAGGACAAATTTATGTTTCTCTTTAAATTATATTGATCCCACCAAAATGTTCACGGGATCCCAGTCTCTTCAAAACCGAGTGTGGATGTTGACATTACGCCTATTAAAATGAGTTATACCGCTAAAAGCGATGACCGCGCGCTTGAACTCCATACAAGCCTTTATGTGACATTGATTACTTCGATGTCAAAATGACGGGACTTTTTTCCTGAGTTATGAAAATATTTTAACGTTTTCAGATAGAATAATAACCAAATTACTGGAATCCGAGTGTGGATTTCCGAAAAGTAATTCATAAATGGGCGAAAGTTTGATTTCCTCTTCAAAAAATGGCGTTTTGGCTATGATTTTCAGGGTCAAATTGGCTTTCAGGGGACGATTTGAAAAATTAGAGAGAATTGCCATCCAATTTTTTGCCATGGTACCCGATTTCGCTACTTTACGGTGGGGGGGGGGGGGGGGGGGGGCATTTAATGCCGTCGAGATCACTTGTAGAAACGACAACCTTGGCGAAATTTACCTGCTTGGCTATAAAACTTGTTCGTGCATTAAATGAATGAAATGGCTACTTGAGGATCAGATAATGCTTATAACATTTTTTGATTTAATATCTGTAAACAACTGCTGACTTTTCTCTACCTTTGACATTTATAGATATGTTTCTGACAATGAAATAGTGGAGCTACCGGAAAGAGTATTCTTCGAACTGACCAGTCTACAATATTTGTAAGTTTTGTTTTGAGTGGTAGCTGTTGATAATTTATGGACTATATTTATTGCGGTGAATGTAAGATATCTTGGTTACATGCCACAATGAAATAGTTGAGCTGCCGGAAAGATTATTCTTCGAACTGACCAGTCTACAATATTTGTAAGTTTTGTTTTGAGTGGTAACTGTTGATAATTTATGGACTATATTTATTGCGGTGAATGTAAGAGATTGGGAAGAGCCAAATGCATCGTTGCTTAAACACGCCGCGACACTATCAAAGGACATGACACGCCCCCTTTCCAGCACTTTGGTTAGTTTGATTTTCAAACGGCTAATTTTCCTTCTTTCCCACCGTGATTTCCTCACTAAACTTCGTTGTTTCTCCAAATCAATGTCAAATTCAGTCAAAATGTCAAATTCTGTCAAATAATTTATGACGTCACAAAAAAGACACGCGGTACAAAGTTTCTAATTTTGTATCACCAAATATATCATTTTGAAAGAGCTTGATTTGGGGACTAATACACCGAAAACCGTAACTTGCAATGGCAATTTATTTTCGAGTTACAACGATTTGATGAAATTTCGATCAGTGTCCCTCAAGAAAAGTTCTTAGTTTTGAAAAAAAAAAATGGGATAATTTTAAATTATATAAAAGTAATTGTGACGTCTCATTTTATGATGTCACACAACTAGGTTTCTGGGGTTAAATATATATGGTAAGAAAAACTATGATTCTCATTTTTTTCAATTATTGATTTTGTTCAATTATTCTCTCCTACTTATCTAGGACAATCAATCTGCAACACAGCTAGAATTTCTGGCAACAAAAACAAACTCATCATTATATATTTACTTTGGAAAGGCTAGGTCGGGGGGCACACTCTTCTCGGCAAAGTGTTCTTCAAACTTCAAATTGTATCTTATCTAATACTCCTGATATCATTAAACTGTTACCATTTATAACTTCACTTGTTGTCCTCTTTCGAAAACACTAGAAAAGACATCATGATGACTGTGACGTCATAATTTGATATTTTCTGTGAATTTAGATGTCAAAATAATTTGGCACATTTCCTCTCTTCGCTCGCCCAGCTTGGTAACTAAATATTCAATGCATTTAAAGTACGTCATTTTCCCTTGGAGGGCCGGGGTGGTTTGGCCCCGCCGTACGCGCGTCACTTAACAGAAGGGACCCATATTCTTTTTTTAATTTTTTTTTAATTTTAAAGCCTTAACGCAAAATATGCCGTCAGCTAATTAACCTTTTCTGCACAACCTTTATAAATCTTAACGGAAATTTAAATATTTTAATCGCGAAAGATCCAGATTCAAATTTCGCATTATTAGAAAATTTGAACAATTAAATGTAATTTATTTAACGGCTATATACACCGCTACAAGCACGTAACTTAATTCATGGAGTAACAAAGTACACAATTTTAAAAATGCGTATCCGTAATGTATTGGGCTGCGAACAGTCTCCTTTTCCGATTATGTTTTACTGGAAAAGTCCTTGAGAAGACGAACGACTTGAGTCAAGAGACGCGCGGGCGCGGGAAAAAAAGGAAATAGAAAAGTTCTATAATAATATTTATAACAACAATGTTCAAACGGGGAGCTCACTTCACCGAAGTGTTATTCAGATAGCCCCTTTAATTTGTAACTGCAGTGCCGGACAAGATAACAAGATACCTTGGGACACAAGGAAATACTATGTAATGACAAAGCCTTTCGAACTCATTCCCAGGGTCTCCCTTCTTCCGCTCCAGGGGACGGGAAGAAGAGAGACCCTGGGAACGAGGTTGCCGCACCCCCTTCAATGGGGTGATGACGACAAAGACAATTTGTAGGGAAAAAGGTTGTGTCACAAATCTGCCATATATATGTGTCTACATCTTTACCTCCGCCATGACCTATATGGACCCTTGTTGCTACTACAAAACGGGGTAAAACCAAAACCTTTCCCATGAAAAAGATGCAAATGCATAGAATAGCAACGATATGTATGCCCATAGGGAATTCAAACTTGGCTGACTGTCAACTTCAGCTTGGGTGGCCCGTGGTTATTTCCATGTCCTGTCGATTCATATTTTAAGGAACACAACCTATATATGCAAATTTCTCAATTTTGCACAACTTCCAGGTCTATTCCCCCATTTGGAATGATTAAGTTACGGCATCAAAAATACTTTCCTTGCACTGATGTACTAAAATAATTTATTTCCCTGCAGGAGTTTGTCGAACAATAAAATAAAGAAGCTTCCGCCTGGGATATTATCAGATAACCCGTTGTTGATTGATTTGTAAGTTTGGCACATTCGTTTGTTTGTTATTATGAGAGTAGATTGAGTGGCGCTACTTTATGCATTTGTCAAGTTAACATACCTATTTATCACATTGCTGTTGTCATCTTTGTTCAGATAATATGATATATTAGCTGCTATTTGCTTGAAAAATTAAGTAAACTTAATTTACGTAACCCTCGGATGTACAAGGGGGAGGTGGTTAAGGTTATTCTCCGGTATTTTCAAGACCATTTTTAGTAGCTATTCATGCCGTTCATGCTATTCATGCCGTTTTTAGTAGCTATTCATTTATCCTTAAGACACATTTTGGCTCCCATGTATAATTGACTGGGATGATCATCGTAAATGTTGGAGGTAACCTTTAAATAGTACCAGAAACCTGTTCAATGGCTGTAGCTCTCATTAATTTTTTCCTCTAAGAGACGCTAGTCTTTCCTGAAAAGTTGACTATGTTAGCCTATTATTTTCTGGCTTCATATCCTGAAAGGTATCAATAACTCTGAGTAGTAGTCATTTTCATTTCAAATACCTTTGGGGTACCAACCACAAATTTTAATACCTTAAAGGGAACCTCGGCTGAAAAACAGTTTTAGATCCAAAGTATTCGTAATGATTATATTTAACTCAGGCTGGGGTTTTAAGTTGGTATCTCCGTAACTGGTTACTGAATGTGAACTGTTCTTTTTTCAGTTTAAATTTCCCGCGGGCCGCCATGTTTTCTTTGTGGTAATTTATGACGTCATTGCGTTGTCGAAGATGTCAATATGGAGTTTACAGAAGAAGATTTCGCGGTAGAACCGTACAATATTCAATCAAAAATGCATTAAAAGCATATATATTTATAAAATTGATGTTGACTTAAACCGTCGTATTGAAAGCTCACGACAACGCAATGACGTCATAATTTCCCATCAAACTTGCGAAAACAAACATGACGGCGCGCGGGAAATTTGAAAGCAAAAAATGCAGAAACAAAATGCCCAGTATTCAAGAGTTAAAGGTTTGTAATCACCTTCAAAACCCGTAAACCAGTTTAACAATGACACGAACTAATGATCTAGAAGAAATATGTTTTCTAGCCGAGATTCCTTCTAATGGTATGATGATCACTCGCATCACATTTATATGGAAGTCCCCTCTCCTCCCCTGGGTGATATCTGTCCCTTTCACAGTAAGCCCTTCAATTACTACTGATTAAAAACCTTACCTTTAGAAATATCTCATCACTATGACCTTTCCATGACCACAAAACAAAATTACCCAACTGTGCCTGAATATCATGAGCTCAATGCTGAAGCATGGTTTGAAAGTCCTAAAAACTGCTCTTTTTAAAGCAACGTTGCAGTGTTTTTAATAATTAAAGACATTTTCAAAAACTGTGTCAATCTTAGCTAGAGGGAAGCCAATTCCCTGACCTTGAGAAAAAATGGTTGTCTCTAGCTTTCCCCAATAAAAGGGCTGAAAGGGCTCTTTTAAGCTCCATTATAAAAAGAAGACTGCATTATAGAATGTCACTGTCGGAGGTACAATTATTAAAAAAATAATTTTCACTATTTAGTATTTGACCAATTTCAAGTCAACCTCTATAAGACTAAAGACTCTTTCTTTCCTGCAAATTCAGGGACTTTACATAGATATGTGCATCATTCACATTACAGACCGGTGAACCTTGAGTCTTTGAGTCCCAATAGTGATCAGTATCTAATTTCTCCTCAAAACATCAATGCATGTTATGACTGTTATGATCAAGCAGACAGGTCATGTGAAATAGGAAAACAATCAACAATGATGAAAAATTGAATATATTTATTGTTTGGGGGGCACAGCGTCAGAGAATACAGCAAACTAGGAACTCTTTCCTCGGTATTCCACAGAAGTATTAAAGAATGTTAATATTACAGCAACAGCAACAAAGAAATACCAAACAACTATCATAAAAAGTTTGAATATTAAAGATCCCAAACAAGTTATTGCAAATCCTGACAAGACTGGGCTGACTTTTTTATGAAGTTCTATACTGTATTCATATCTTGAACAAGTACATGTTGACCATTTGAAAGATATCCTTTCGCCCATAACAGACGAATGCCTGTCACCATTATTTAATCGTTTAATAGAACTGTGTGGCGTTGGGTTTACCTTTTTAGATCGAAAGCTTGGAGTGCATAAGTTCTATCCTTTTGGGGTCCCCAGTGAATCCCGCAAACCAGACTGTAACTCAATTCCATTCCCACAGACAGACAACGGAGAAGAAATAAGAACTTACAAGGGTAATTTCAGATCCAAGCATAGTTCTTTTTTCCTGAGTTGTGTTTCTAATGAATGCCTTCTGTCTATTTCTAAAAGTCGATAAAATGCTTCGAAGTTATTTGTTTACACGCATTAGCTTGTCGTAACTTCTCAGTCTACAACACAACTTTGGACGTTCGTCGGTTTCTTTCACAGAAACTCCATATCTTTGAGATAATCCTCTTTAGCTGGATTGAAGTAAATACAATTTTCTCAGTATTGTTTCCACACAAGCGGCATCTAGTTGTTAAAACATTGCACGATAATTTTCTTGGAGTGTCCATGTTTACATGTTTTCAAAGTCCGTAGTGCGAAAAGCCGCATCACAAGAAGAGTGAAGGAAAGAGCCAATCACAGAGCATATTAAAATGGTGCACTCGTTTCTCAGTTAACCAATGAAAAATGGCGTTATATCGAAGTTTACCAGATCTCACTTTTCAGTACACCAAAAGCACGAGTGAGATCTGGGTACGAGATTACCCTCCCCCCCACACACACACACCTGGTACGTCCGAGGGTTAAACAAAACATAGCATAATTGAACAGAACAAAACAAAGCAAAGCGAAGTACAAAAACGGTATGGCTCAGACATGCACCAGTGAATAACTAAGTTCATTTGAGCGACGATCCATAGAAAGTTATCAAATGCCCAACATGGCAAAATGTGGCTGCAAATAAATGAAACAACGATCCTTTGAGTTTGATATTCCTAAACAGAAGCTTATCATATGATAAGCTTCTCTCCTGACAGAATACTCTAGCTTAGATTAGTTACTGTGGTATGTGAAGGGATAAGGGGTTGTACCTGGGTGGAGACTTGCCATTTTCTCCCCATTTCGCTTCTTTACTGGGTGCCACCATTTAATACCGAAGAGATCAATAGTAGAAAAGAGAACTTTGGCGAAATTTACCTGCTTGGCTATAAAACGTGTCTGTGCTTAAATTGATTGAAATGGCCACTTGAGGATCAGATAATGCTTAATTACGATGAAATAGTGGAGCTGCCGGAAAGAGTAAGTAGTAGGAAAAAGGGGGTTTCTGGCTCATTGCCATTATCATCTCCTTTTCAAATCCCCTTTGCTATCAAAAATCCCAAGGTCACCATTTTCCAACGCCGATTCCAACGCCAATGTTAGCAATCTGCGTAACTTAACGTAGCCAAAATAAAAAAAAAGCATCTTCAGACCTGTTAAAATTTTGCTTAACTCAAGCAGAAACCAAAAATTCAGCAGAAACAAAAAAAGTGCCATCCCCTTTTCTCGCTTGATTTAAGGACGTTCGCGCCCATTGCCACTGCGCATTCTTTCGCGCATGTCACGCAAACGTTAAAAGCCCATGAAATATCAACAGGAACGTACCGCAAACTTTTTCCACTTTATAGAATGGAACGTAAAGAGCGTGTAGTTTCATGGGATAGCTGTGGAACCAGGCCTTCTCGGAAATGTCACGCAATAACGTGACAGTGCGAATAGATGGTCGCTTTGAGAACTTTGCAGCCATTTTACTCTCTTGGATGCCCGGTGATCCCCATTTTTTTTACCGTAGATCACTTCCTTTCCTAATTTTCTCCATTTTAACAAAAAACAGAAAAAATCTGTACGTGAGAAGTTACAAATATTTCGCCTTTTTAGCTCTTGTGCGACCAAAGTTTTCTTCGAATGTGGACGGGCAAGACTAATATGTTTTCTTTTTCAAGGCCTACTCTTCCTCAAGGAACGACATCAGATGCAAAAGTTAACGTAATAGACTTAGTTGTGTTGAATTAAGTACGTTTACCTGATCTAAATTTTACTAAAGTAGCTTCTTTTATTGCTAATAGTTGTTAGCTAAGATCGTCTTTAAATAACGAAAGCTTCTTAAAACGCATGGTCTTCAATGCGCCTTATCTCGAGAACGAGCACGGTGACCCCCCACTTTTTTGGTCATTTTGGCAATAGTTGATCTTCACCTTACTGCATGGCAAGTTTTAAAAAAATCTGTACGTGGGAACATTTTGGACGTGAACGTCCTTAAACTCAAACTCCTTGTGTCCATAAAAGTGCTCTAGAATCCAAGACCAAGATTCTATTTGAAATCTCATTCCTTAAGCGCCAATGCCCCCAAATCTTTTATCGCCATCAGCACTCAAAGCAATCTTATTAACTGTTTCCGAGAATATTTCATGTTTCTGGCTTCGATTTACATTCATTTTTCCCATTTGCTTTGTTTTCGTTAACAAGCTTTATAGTCTTCATGAGTTATTTTCTTCTTTGTTGCAGCCTTTGATATTCTTTGCATTTCTTTGTTCCACCTCCTTCAAACATCAAGCATGTTAAGGCTTGGCTTGAATCCTTGTCCCTTACCCCCAGCAGCGAACCTTGCGGGTTGACCCGTTACAATCTCCCAAGCGGGATGTGATAGGGAAAACAAACATGGCGGCATAGAAATGCATCTTGTTGTGTTCTTAATCCTCGGTCGTTTTAGTTAGCTGGGCAATTTGCCGCTCCTCTAAAACGTTTTTTAAAGAGAAAGGTATTGGCCAGTTTTGTGGAGGATTTCATGTAAACTCGGCAGATAAGAAGCTGGATTTCCGATTATTTGTGTGCAGCGCTGGCAAATCGACGAGGCCTGCTAGATGGCGATCGAGATCACTTTTAATGCTGGATGCTTGTGAGGGAGCCCGATGAACATAATAAAATTGTCATGGAAGGTAAGCGAATATGTTTATTGCTTCTTTTGTTTAAAATAGTCCTCGAATAATGAATATCTCGATGAATATCCTTCGGCAACAAACACGTTTTCGCATTTGAATTTTTATTGCAGAAAATGAATAATAGTATTTCATGTTTTCTGCAAAAGAATACGAGTATAGCTTAAATTAAGTATTTTCCTGTAAAAGTGTCGATTTCAGATGCCAAAACACACAGTGTAATTGTAATAGTCTAATTAAATAAGACGTCAATATCTAAATTCTCCTTGGAATCTCCAAGAAATATTATACGCCTTCAAAGAAGAATTTAGCATTTTATCATCGCGAGCAATTTCTTTTCAGCAAATGCGCCCCAAAATTGCCCTTCCTGTCTTTCATATCAGAGTAAACGCACTCTCCGACTCAAAGTCTATCTACTAATGCATTTTTAAAAATATTCTTTGTTCTAAACAAGTGATTTGAATGCATTTGATATTTACATATAATTATGGAAACTAACAGGACACATGTATTAAAAAGAGAGATTTCACAAAACTTGATTCTTTCATGCTACTAGTCCAACAAATAATTCTTATGACAATTTTGTACATTTTGTGCACAAATATTATGCAACATGATGTATATTTGTGATAATATTCTTCCAGCTGATTCATGCAAAGCTGTTTTAAATTACCGGTGGCATACACCATTTCATAAATGGCTGCCTTGCAGTTTTGAAAAGTTTAAGATGTCTGCAAATAAATAAAGAATTGAATAACGAGGAACATTATCATACAGGTTCACGAGGCCAGTTCTTCACATCTTCCAAAAGCTGTTCAGTGTTCCCGATGACTTCTTTAGGGATGTCAAAATGCTCCTTCATTCCAGGTTTTTTTTCTAGTCTTGTTTTGGCTTGTTGTATTGTTATATTCTCATTTGAGGAGAAGTTATAGGCAATTGAATTCCGGCTAAAACATCAGTGAAAACGAGTCTAGTGAGGATAGGTTATGACTTCCCATACAAACGCCTTAAATTGGAATGAGCCATAACTTGAACCAAAAACATTGAAACGTCCCAAGATAATAGTGCTTGGCAATGTGAAAACTTGAATTACTTTGAAAACATACCCGGTAACCAAACAAAAATTGTGGGGCAGACATTTATAAATATTGTGAATGTGACTGAGTTTTGTGAAATTTTCTCTA
Organism: Cladopsammia gracilis; assembly: GCA_022457155.1. NCBI lineage: Eukaryota > Metazoa > Cnidaria > Anthozoa > Scleractinia > Dendrophylliidae > Cladopsammia > Cladopsammia gracilis. The sequence continues at coordinate 707,124 of JAJGOT010000009.1, forward strand.
ATAATATCCAAAGCATTTAGTTGTTTCTACAAAAGTTGAACTGTAATGTTCCATGACTCAAGGAGCTTCAAGGCTACTTTTTTCCTTTGAGTCAATTCTTTGAAGTGGCCATCACTAATATAGTCACTGTAATTTGGTATTCTGCCATGAGTTGCCAGAAAATTCTCATCCCACTATTTTAGCTGGTTTTTGACAGATCTTAGTTCCCTTAAAACACAAGTTTGCATGTTGCTAAGAAGCGAGCCATACATATTTCTGTAAAAGTGTGCCTTGGGGTTTTTTGCAACTGTTTGCTTCAGTCGATCAATCTCGGAGACCATTGGTGTTTTCCCTAAAATTAATTCTAAGGCCTTTGCGGTCTTTGACTGAACCTCCTTTCCTTTTTTGGTGGTATTTCTATTTTTCTTGCTTTCCTAGGTGGCCCCGTTTGGCAGTCATTTTCAGAAATGACTGTTTGATGTATGCTTGAGTTATCTGCTATAATCACTTCAAGATCTCCTGATGATTCTGCATCAGGCTGCTCATCTGAATGCAAATCCATTGCAATAGGGTTGTGTTCTTGTATTTCAAGCTTCCATGTTGATCTTCGAAAATGATCGCAGTTGTTTCATCGCCATTTTCTTTTCTTGCGTTTTCTTCCTGTTCAGGATACAGTGCAGCTGCTGCATCTTGCATCAGTGGGAGATTTTCTGGTTCAGTTTTAGCCTGAACTGGATCTTCAGACTCCCTGTGGCAGATTAGTTTGCCATCTTCATCCCTCATTTTGTAAAGTGGAAGCTGGCCAGGCTGACTAGCACATTCGTTCCAGGTTTTCTCCAAATGGTGGCATATCTTGCTTATGTTGTTTGATCTGAGGGGATGAAGTTGAGGACCTTGTGCTCTGTTGTCTTGTTCATCTGGTGCATCAAAAAACTCAATAGAACCATCTTCCCTCCACTTCCACCAAATCTCAACCCCAGGTTTCAGAAAATCACGATCTTGGATCGATGTGCTTGTCATGAGTTCCTTTGCGAAAACTGAGTTGGTTGGCTTGGGAAGACCTTTTTGCAAGACAAGAGATTTATTTTTCTTGGCTTGCAAGGGTTGTCAAACTGTTTGTCTCTGTTGCCATTGCATCTTCAGCTTGAATGTGCAGGTAGGCATTTGGCGCAAGGTCTTCTATGTGCTTGGTCCAAGTCTTTCTGGTGATGTCCTGAATCCTGTCAAAATACTTCTCAAAGAGCTCAGCACAGATGGAACGGAGACAGACTAGCCTGTACAGCAGTGGTGAATGATCAACAACACCATGATAATAAATACCACACAGCTTTCGCAGGGTTAATTCATTTGGTGGGGTGAGCAGCTTCTGGATGGCTTGACCATGTCTAAATGAGATATTATAAAGGCGTAGCACTGATCTGGGGCTTTTTTCCCATCGTTTTCATGATAAATGCCCATCATCTCACAGAAAAGGAGAATGATTTCTTTCTCGTCTTCTGCGAGGAGATTCTTGTTGGATAGGGCAATGGTCACCTTTAAGATGGCTCTTCTGTAGTCAGTTGCTCTCAGTTTATCTTTCTTCAAGGCCAATAATGTGATTTCTTTAAACAGCAACAGGGCATCAACATCTGTCATGTGTAGAGGCAACTCTGTTAGAATGTTGGCTTTGTGATTGAGCCACGTGTGGAGAGGTTCGAAGAAAAGGACTTCATAATCTTTTAGATTAAGCTGATCAAGTGACTGTTTCTGTGATCCAAACAGCAAAGCAGGTACACGGCTTGTCCCTCTCAGCAAATCAGTTAGCCTCTCTGGAAGTTCCTTTTTGTTCACATTTGCATCAACTCCTCTTGATTTTAATTCTGCTCTGATATTTTGAACTTTGAGGGATTTGAAGGGGCCAGTAGCACCTGATTTTCCAAATTTTCCTTTCAGCACTAGGCTCTGCTTTTCTTCAAGGTTTTGGTACTTTTGGTGAGCCATGTAGTGATACTCGCAAGTCCGTGTCATGTCTCCACCACATCCGGAGCAACCAAAATGCCCACCCTTCTGTGTACCATCTTCAAATTCTACTGCTGGATTGTCACCATTCATAAATCGCATCTTTTCTTTAAGCTCCACTGTTTCCGTTTTACCTGGCACCTGAACTTCAGTGAAGTTTAGCTCTTTTAGACACTCTCTTCCGGTTGGAATGAAGGCAAGTCGGTCTGAATCTTTTGCTCCAGCAGCACCTAGCATGTAGAGGTGTGGGGCCTCTATTACTGACTGCACATCCACTCCTCCCCCCCCCCCCCCCCCCTTGTTTCTCTTTCTGTTCCTGGTTAGTGAGATGAACAGCAGGATCGAACACTTCTCGCACTAAAAACAACATAAAACCTGAGCTAGCTATACTTAACGGTCATGCCATATGAGCCAGTGTCGGGTTCACTCACACTTCTTGAGATGTTGGCGGAGTTGGTCATCGCTCATGTTGTCACTGTACTCACGGAGACAGCTGTAGTCTTGTCAGCTGCTCTGGTGTCATGCTGTTATACTCTTGATCGGTTGTCAATCTCAGTAGATCTTTGTGCATTTTTGCACTTTGTGCACAGACTTCTTTCAGTGGGTACTTTTTGGCAGAAACTTTACAGACTTTCTTTTCAATGTTTCCCTCTGAAGTGAGAACTACCTTTGTATTCGTCGTCTAGCACAGGGATGCCAAGATTGAATTGCCCCGCTGCAATTCTTTGTTTTGTCTTCTCGTATTCCCTGGTTGGTACGATTGATTGATTCACTTTTATTTGAATACAGTAATTTCATAAGTTACATAACTTCTTTACATGAAAGCCATATAGAAACAAAAGTAAATACTGTACAACTACACTAAAAATATGTACAAATAATAAAATTTAGTGAAATGTAGTCAACAGTTTGCCTGCCTACTAGCCAGTTTTCTTTTAAAGATAGCTGTAGATTCGGACGCTTTTATGTCATTTGGTAATGAATTCCACAGCATTCCTCCTCTGTATGAGAAATACCCTTTACAATATTCTGTTTTTGGAACGTAGTCCAGTACAACATTATATTCCGTATTTCTTAGCATAGACTTATAAGGGTTGTTCTCACAGGGATAGGAACAGAAACTGCACCACCAACTTTAAGGCTCTCCTCACACGACACTTCCCTTGGTAAACAAATAATAATGTTTTATACTTATATTTGTAGATTTTATTTTTTATGGGGGCAGGGGTGAGGGGGGGGGGGAGATGAGGTATAAATAGTAGTCATATAATGATAATATTCATCTAGTAGGCAAGCCAAACAATTTCAAATCAGCCTTACATCCAGTGACAGGCTGATTTAAAAGAGTAATCATGACTACCCTGAATTCTATGACCGGAAGTTCAATTACAGTCCACAGGTTAGAATAATAACATTGTCATTATATTTGTTTATTTCCTTTTGTGTTAGGAAATCGAACTGGACTGCAAATTGAACTGCACTGCAAATGTGTCACTGTGAATTTTGTTTGTTTTTTGTATTTAAAACAGTAATTTATTTTTGTTCATGCATGAGTGATAATTATATACCTCCACTGGCTGGCTCGAAGGGGGCTGTGTCTATTCCATTTGACTTCAAGAAATCTTTTATTATTTGCCCTCCTTTAGGTGGGGTGGTATCACTGGTATGTCCTCTGATTTGATATTCTTTTACCTTTGCAGACCAGCAGACAGGTTCATGAGGTCAGTTCATCACATCTTCCAAAAGCTGTTCAGTGTTCCCGATGACTTCTTTAGGGATGTGAGAGCGCTCCTTCATTCCAGGTGGGTTTTTTTTCTAGTCTTGTTTTGGCTTGTTGTATTGTTTCGAAAGCTTGATAAATTCTTTGTTTTTCTCTCGAAGCCAAAGATGCTCTCTGAGCTAAATGAGAGTCAATATCATTTTCTTTCCACACAGCTTCAACGTAGGTTTTGAACTAGCGTTGTTTTTCCAAACGCTTTTTTTTTTCTTTCATTTGGGCTTTGTTTCTTTTGAAGGTTTAGCTGTGGTACAACAAGCAGTACCTCACTAAATGACTTGCCCAGAATTTCCTTGCATGTCTTTGATATGTTGAAAAGGTCATTTCTTCAACAGCGTTGAGTTCTCCTTTGGTTGCTTGAGCCTTTTTGGGGACATGGTTTGCTGATCTGTTTTTAATTTCAGTAAAAGGGCCCTTAGGTTTATTTTTGTTTTGTTTGCTTTCAGGGAATGTTCCACTGATAGATGCAAGGAAACTTTTGCAGCACTTGCAGCTTTGAATGCTGTGCAGATTTCGTCTAGGTGGTGTTATTTTGGACCATTTTACAGAGGAAAACTGTGCAAGATAGGCCTGTTTGTCCGTTGCTTTTCTCCACTGCGATATTTTGTCATCAGTGATTTTGTAGCTCTTCAGAAATGCAACTGTTTATGTAATTTTTACAGTAACTTATGTTAAAATTTTGCCATTAAATATTGATGAAAGTGAATGAAATGCCATATCACTGAAGTTTATATTTACCTCTGTCGAGTAACAGTGGTTTGTAGTCTCTAAACTGCTCAATGTAGAGGTGAAATCTTTCAGCCTCAGCTGGTGGTTGATAAGGTGCTTGTTCAAGAATTTGTGTTTGTATTTCAGGAATTGGTTGGTCCAATTAGGTTTCAGAGGTTTGCCTCTCAGAGGTTTGCCCCTCTTTATTTGCCCTATCAATGCATGCCTGGAGTGCGGCTCTTGTTCTATATTGACTATACCCTTTCAACCCCCTTTCTTTTGCTTTGGCCCTCATTTCAGGTAAAGTCAGTCTTTTCTCTGGTTCTTCGCCAGTCAAAAGTTTTAATAATTCATTCCTGGTTCTTGCTCTAGAGCGGCCAGGAATATTTCTTTCTTTTGCAAGATTTCGTAGTTCCGAAACTTTCATATTATAAGCCAACACAAAAAATAACTATAAAAAATATATAATATATAAAATGGAGAAAAACAGAATCAAAATTTCATCGATTGATATGGAGACACAAGTATTTAATAATTTTTCAAAAGCAGCCAAAGAATGTGGAATCCATCTTCCAACTCTTAAATATGCCATCAAATACAACAAACCATCAATTACAAGACGAAAAGATAGAAAAGTGTTCCTAATTGAAGCCTGCATTGAGTCAAAAGATGCAACCATCACTATCAATGGAAAAAACTTTAACTCAGTAAAAGAAGGAGCTGATTTTTTCAATGTTAGTATTCATGTAATTTATCATGCGCTCCGCACCAATCAACCATTTCGCAAAAGAAAAAAACACAAAAAGCAGTTCATTTTAGACCGAGAACTGACTGAAGAAGAGAAAAAAGTGATGATATGCGTCGGGGGCGTACCCGCTGGAGATGAGCAGTGGTTCTATTGAAGAAACACGTTTGAAGTATTTTATGACATCCCCATCACAGAAATTCCAAGAGAGGATGGAAGATTCTGGATTAATGGGGAAAAATATGAAATCTTTTATCCAGAACGTAGCACAATTTCTAAAGAAGAATTTATTGAATGGCAAAAGGATATAACAAAGAAATGAAGCTAAGGTAAATTATTTGGCAGTTTTTGAAAGTTTTATATTTTCAAAAAAATTTTGCGTTTCTATATAGAATGATAACCAAAGAAAATTACGATGTCAACCATCTAACAGTGAAGGAGCCATAACAGAGAAAGTCAGGAAACTTCTATTATCTTGTTCTTCAAGATTAATATGACGAAAAACCATTTGACCTATGTCTTAAAGGGAGAATGAAGATATGGGAACACAAGAAGGATGACAAGAGTTCATTTTCAATTGGTTTCACCGTAAACGATGAAAAAACCACAGAAATGATCCAGAAAATTGAAGCAAAAATCCAGGAACTGGCAAACCAATCAAGATCAGCAATCAAGAAGTTGAGCCCAGAATTGAATGTTAAACTCAACGATCTTATCCTGCTTAAAACGGATCAAAGTGATTATCAAAAGATTTATGCAAAGATTTCTGTCCCATTTTATGAAGTTCTAAGTGAACGCACAAAGAAAAGAACCGACCCGCATGATCTCATCGGTGTTCCATTTGAAGGGTCACTGATTGTGAGATTCAGAAATGTTTTTCTAGGTAATACCCAGACGTTGCCATTGATAACCAGGGAAGTTCTTGTAAAGGAAATAATCCATCCACCCAGTTATTTCGATGAATACGACGACATTGAGGAGTGACGACTTGGAGGCCTAACACAGGAAATTATTAAAGGAAATCCTTTAATAATTCAACCTTCATCAGATTCAGATTCATCACCCCAAACCATAACTGGGTTTTCTGGAGTCCAATCTGGATCTGCTTCTACATCATCTTCTGGTTGCAAATCTGAATCCAATTCTTCGCTTAAGTTTTCATCTTGTGAATCATACCAACTCGGTGAAGCCGGACTCAGTGAATCTGGAATGCTTTTCTGTACCACCAACAGCGTTTATGATAGAAAGAATAAAGTTTTTTCAATTCATCAACTTTGTCTTCCGTAAGAGTTGGGTCAATGTGGTTGAAATCGTATATCCGGCTTTGCCGCCGGCTCCCCCGCATCCAGCTTCTGTTCTTCATTTTTTTAGTTTTCAAGAAGTTTCAAACACAAGAGAAAGCAAAACTCTTGCATCTGGGTCAATTTTCAGCCCCTTTTGAGGAAAAGGACTGAAATAAGTCATTTCTGGAATTTCAACTCTATCTCCAAGGTCGTATTTGAAACTTTGCCCGGCTCTTCCATTCAAAGTTGTCACTTGCTTCCGCCCTTTCACTGTCATTGACAAAGAAATATCCAATCTCGGTGTTTTGCTCAAATATTGGAAGAAGATTCCAGCTTCAATCAATCTTGTTTTCACTGGAAAGAAACGAAATTTCGTAGTGGATCCAACAAACGTAAAATTAAGTTTATTGTCTGAATAGCGATAGACACTAGTTTCAACAACTCTTCCTCCATGCAATTTGTGCCCATTCATATCCAAATCCGTTTGAATTACCATTCTCTGATTTTCAAAAACGAAAGCTTAATCATAAACAACAGCAGGAACATCGGAATGAGAACCTGCCACGCCATAAATAATCAGATTTGCATCTCCTTTATTCGCGTCTTGAGAGATTCCTTGCCATTTCAGATCCAGATATATATACTCAGGCGGGGAAATCTTCCATTTATGTATGTAGATGATGGATCTTGTATAATTCGATGGTGGAAAGAGGTAAAGAACCTATCTGGTGTCTCGAGTGCCGATGGTCAGTGGTTCCACCAACTCATTGGTGAAACTGAGTCAATTACCTCGCTATGTGAAAGAATTAACAGCTTCTTCTGTAGCCTAACGTCAGTGTTCGATCCCCTCACCGCTGACGACGTACTTGGGATCCCCGTGGATGTGTCCGAGATACCAGCTGACCTGTTTGTAACAGCGCGGGAAGCTGATATTGCCCTACGGTCGATCAAGCTGAGGAAGGCAGGAGGCCCTGATGGGATCCCAAACATCATTTTAAAGACCTTTTCATTTGAGCTCGCACCGGTCATTGCTGAGATCTACAATACATCATTACGAGAAGGCTACCTCCCGCCTCTACTCAAGTCTCTCCCATCCTCAAGGAAAGACCACCAAAAGCTATAGATAGCGACTTAAGACCTATATCACTAACATGTCAAATTTCCAAGGTGCTAGAAAGTTTTACCTTGACTAGAATGCTTCCTAAGGTGGTCGCTAAATTAGATTCAAGTTCAAGTTCAAGTTCAAGTTCAAGTTCAAGTTCAAGTTCATTTATTCACACTTATCCAATTATTACAATAAACAAACATTAAGGAAATAAAAAAGTAAGAACAGAGCTAACTAGACATTGAATTAAACATAACAAAAGAAGAGTGTGTAGTAGCCAAAGGAGTCAAGCTTTCGAGTTGGCTACTACCACAGAGCAGTTACAAGTGGGTGGAGATTATAAAATACTTTTTATAACTAGTTGTTATAATAACTATTTAAATTAAGTAATTAAATAAATAGAACTAAATAATAAATTAGAGTTGTTTAACATGCTTGACTATCAAATAGAAAGAGTTTGTATTCTTTTTTAAAACTATTAAAAGGGAGACACTTAATTTTCATCGGTATTGTTTCCCAGATTGTAATCAATTTGCAGTCGCCGGGCGATCTACAGACCAAGCCCTTGTTTACCTGCTTCGCTTGGCCCTCGAAGCACTAGACAGAGGCAATTGTACTATCCGGTTTTTTTTTTTTGCCGACTTCAAAAAGGGCTTTGACTTAATTGATCATAAGATTTTATTGTCAAAGCTGCCTTGTTTCGACCTACACCCTAGCCTAGTAAGGTGGGTCGCTGCGTTCTTACTAGAAAGGTCACAGTTCGTACAAATAGGCTCGTTTTTATCTCCGTCTAAACTCCTTAATGGGGGTATCCCACAAGGCACGAAACTAGCGCCCTTACTATTTGCAATAATGGTAAATGATCTTGTTAGTGACTGGAGGCTTAGAGCAAAGTTTGTGGACGATCTAACTTTATTAGAGGTAATACCTAGGAACTCACCATCAGTAATGTGTCATATTGTATCGGATGTTCAAGAATTTGCTAGTAACGACAACTTGCAGCTTAATCCGAAAAAGTGTAAGGAGATGCGTGTTAGCTTTCTTCACTACAATAGCTGCGAACCTCAACCTATTGCCACCGGCGGTACCTATATCGAAGAAGTGACGTCATTCAAGTCACTCGGAGTGTACATCTCTGATGATCTTTCATGGGCTGCCCACTGCGGGTACGTAGTGAAGAAGGCTAACAAACGCCTTTACGCAATTAGACAACTCAAGAAATGTCGTGTCTCGCCAGTAGACCTGGTCGGCATCTATTGTTCTCTTGTGCGTTCTATTTTAGAATACGCTTGTGTTGTGTTCGCCAATCTTCCTAAATACTTGTCACAGGATCTTGAAAGGGTTCAGAAGCGCGCTCTAGCAATTATATTTCCTTTCCTACCATATGCAAGCGCGTTGGCTAAGGCTGGGATCCTCACTCTAGAGGAGCGCAGGGACATGGCATGCGCCAAGTTTGTAAGTAAAATCGCCCCCGGAAACCCCCTGCACCCTGTTATACACTCGCAGATCACTGGACAGTCCCCTCGCTATAATCTGAGACCAAAAGCGCATACCACTATACTATACCACTATACCGATTTGGCAGTTTTGTCAGCGTAAAATATGCGCATAGAGCGCTCGTCATCTAGTCCTCGGTTATTTCTTCATACATTCATGCGTGTGTGTGTGTGTTATAGAGTAATTTATTATCATATTAAATTATAGAGTAACTTACTGTGAAACTATCTATTTGTTAGTATATATTTATTATCGACCTACACTGTAATTCAGCCATTTGGCTGCGAGAGTGATAAATAAACAAATCATCATCATCAAAACTTCTTTGTTGATTGTTGTTTGATATTCAGGCTTATGCTCACGACATTAACGCTCACATTATTCATAGAGGCAGGAAATAATTCAATGCAAATAGTGTATTCTCCTTCTGGAAGTTTATACATGTTGAAACCAAGTCTCCCAGAATATAAATTATTGCCATCTTTAAATATTTGCAAATCATATGCCTTCTTATTGAGAAGATGAGGCGAACTTGAAAAATCGTTTATTCTAGTCACCCTGGTATCTTCTTCAGAACTTGATTCATCCAAATCTTCCATCAAATACCGGAATTCATCTTTCGGGCGAGAAGTTGAAGTGTTATATGATTCATTGACATATATTTTTTTAGATTTTCTTCTGTTTTTATTAGTTCCTCTTTCACATTTGTTATCTTGATATCGACATATTGTTTTAGTGATGCTTCACTGGGTGTTTTTGGATCAGGAAGACCAATGATTGTCTTCGATCCCATATCAAGAGTACCAGTCATTGTTCCGCCTGCAATGGAAAGCTTTTTGGCTGCTTTAGCATCAACATATTTTGTATTGACTGCTTGGTCAATTTGTTCAGGGTCTTTCACATTCGTAATGATATTGTTGTCCATATCTAACCCCTTTTCCATTGAATACATTTTTTACGGGAAAGAAAGATGCTTTTGACATCGTCGTAAAAGACGAAGTTGTCATAATTTACTGCTAAATATTCAAAACTTTGTTGTTTTGAGTTTTTCACATTGAAAATTTCTTTCAAATCAATATCTTTGGTGACTTCATGCATTGGTGCAGGTGCATTTGGATGGAGTTTTTTCAGAGTTATCATATTGACAGCTGACAAAATCATTGTTTTCATCAGTGTCGATATTTGTGATCAGTTTGCGATTCATTTCTATGCTTCCTGGTTTGATGATGTTGTACCCTCTGACGTCAAGCTCTCCAGTCATATGCGAGGAACCATCAACCTGGAGTGAATCTGCCCTCAATTGCGTCAATTTTCTTTCGAGATTTGTCTCAAGCGTGTCAACCTGATGTTTTGTGATTGCATCATCATTGCCAACTCCTTCGGCAGCATTGGCCAGCCAGTCGTTTTTGTTGGATATCATAATTATTGTTGGCGTCCAATTTCAGTCCACCACCATGTTGAACTTGCCTGTTGAAATTTTTTTATGTATTCACTCAAGTCAACATTAGTGAATCTTCCCACATTGTTGAATATTCCCATTTAAAAACGTTTCATTAAAGTTTTGTTCAAGGAAACAGTACAGGATCATGATCAACACCATATCTCTCGCAAATCATTTTATGATGAGCTTTGATGATGATGTCATTCAAAACTGACCCCTTATAGAGAAGAAAAATTGAACATCTTCATCCAATGGAACCGTTGTTGCTGGATTTATGTCTCCAAAAGCCATTTTGTTTGATCCTGGAGAAGTTGCTGCGCTGATAGTTCTCAGCATCTTACCATTCACCCAACAACTTGATTCTCCATTGCCTCCAGGCACATCCCAATGCAAAGAAAGACAATGCCATTTGTTCAGATCAAAAAGCGTTGCCTTTGGTTGATAGTGCGATGAATTGACTTCAATGAAGGTTGGTTCATCAACGCCTGCAACCACCAAGTCTCCATTGATTTTGAAACAAACAAGTTTGTCCCAACCCCCATTGTCGTGGCCAAAAAGACCGTTTCGATAAACTGGATGTGGCCCATTGAATGAATTCAGTCGAAAAAGAATGAACATGTTCACAATATCAGCTGCGCCTCTTTGTGGATTTAAGTTGATTGTTGAAATCATTTTGTCATCTTGTCAATCAAACTCAACAATGAATTTCTTGGCATTCTTTGTTGTAGAAAGAGTTGGTCTTTCGGTTCAGTTTGTTTGATTTCTATCCAATTCTGAATGAGTTTGATCAAAAATTCTTTCGATTCTTCTGCTTCCCGATTCACGAATGACTTCATGGCCTTTTTCAATGGAATAAAAGCATTCAGCATTTCTTTAAGCTTAATCAAAGTGTATTTGGGAATACAGATGGTTAAAAATATTATAAGCGCGACGTTTAGGTGTCGTACTGACACCATTATCAAGCGAAAGCGAAAGATTGAAAAAGGACGCGTTTACAAGCGAAAGGAGATCTGCATACTCTATACAAAAAGCTTATCCCTGAGGGAATCTGACTGTTTGTTTAGGGATGGCTTGTGCTCTCTAATCAGGAGCCTTTCATACAATAGGCAGTCAAATTTAGTTTGGCACTTTTTCAAGACACTAAAGTTCTCCGCCAACATAGTTAAACGCAAACTACAAGAACTTAGCTCCAAAATAGGGCACTCTGTTCAGCCTGTATTCGTCAGCAAAAAGATCGATGAAGACCTTAAAGTGAGAGAAAAGAAACCACCCTTCGTCAATCAGCAACATGTAGCATATAAGTTCAAATGTGACTCTTGTGATGAGAGTTATATAGGTTTTACCTATAGACACCTACATGAAAGGATTGAAGAACACAAAGGCACTTCATCTAGTATAGGGAAACACTACCGCACGGCGCACGATTTAACACCTAAGGACATTACAAAGAACTTTAGTGTCTTGAAAAAGTGCCAAACTAAATTTGACTGCCTATTGTATGAAATGCTCCTGATTAGAGAGCACAAGCCATCCCTAAACAAACAGTCAGATTCCCTTAGGGCTAAGCTTTTTGAATAGAGTATGCAGATCTCCTTTCGCTTGTAAACGCGTCCTTTTTCTTTCTTTCGCTTTCGCTTGATAATGGTGTCAGTACGACACCGAAACGTCGCGCTTATAATATTTTCAGCATTTCTTTGATGAAGGAATCCACGTATGTTGATGTTGCTGCTGAAAGAAAACACAACGCTATTCAAAAACGATCTTGATCAAAGAATTCTGGACTGCCAATTTTGACCCATTTTAATACCTATTTTATACAGATTACACATACTCTCTTTAAAGCATTATCGATAACATACAGCTTTCCTTTTCACTTCATTTTATTTCGTTTTTCTGATACTTCGTTATAGCTGTACATTATTTTTCTTCGTATTTCCCATAATTTCCGTAATGTTTTCATGGCCATTTAATTAACGAAATTAACGATTTTTAATAACCTTTTATCTAGTTAAATTCGCTGCATTCCTTACACCCGTTATAAATCAATTTTTATGAGGTCCTTTTTTCTTTAAATTTAACCAGATTTCATATACTAGCAATAAAACCGCTAAAACTGTCTATAGGAAACGTACTAACATCGTGGTAATGTTTAGGAAGTATAAGAAACGAATGAAATATGCCCGGTACTGATTCGCGTGCTCAAAGTGGTATACGAAAACGACATCATGAATATTATATGGTACCACAGATCTGAGGTATGGATGTTATACTACAGATCTGAGGTATGGATGTTATACCCCAGATCGGAGGTATGGATGTTATACCCCAGATCTGTGGTATGGATGTTATACCCCAGATCTGAGGTAATTTTAGAACTTCCACTTCAAAGACTAAGACGCATACATGTACTTGTTTTGATGCCAACGATGATATTTAAATGTAGAAGCTTTTGAGAAATTCAACAGAGATAATTCGAAATTGCAAATCGGTAAGAAAAAAATTGTCATTCCTTAAAAGTATATCTCATTATAAAACCTAAGCCGTAGTGTATAATTTTGCTGATGACGGAAATGCTTCTTCAGTTAAATTCTCCGACAAAACTTTCACAGACAACAGATAAAGTTATCCCGATCGGAAAGTTATATTTAATAGGCAAAACGGTTTACAACGATAAACAAAAATCTTTTCGAATAAAGGTACACGGATTGGTAATTCCAAAAGTACACTGCACCTGAAAATTAATAGAATTGTAAACATAAAGTCAATTTTGTGGATTGGACGCTCAATTTAATACGTTTATATATAATACTACGTTACTATCTAATTGACGTACAGTCGAACTGTTCAGTAGAATTTGCCCGCTGAATACACAAATACCTAAGGAAGCCGAGGAGGGACACTATCCCATTTCCGACTTCACTTTTTTTTGCCATTTCCGACTCCACTTTTTTTCGATTTCCGACTTCACTTTTTTTCGATTTCCGACTTCACTTTTTTTCGATTTCCGACTTCACTTTTTTTTTTTATTTCTGACTTCACTTTTTTTTTTCAATTTCCGACTTCACCTTTTTTACGATTTCCGACTTCAGCTTTTTTATTCCGATTTCCGGCACTTTTTATTAGAATTGGATACAGGAGCTGCAGTGACTGTGATCTGAGAAAATATGGCAGAAAGATTTGGGTTCAGTTCCCTTACAAAAGTCTAATGTGACATTAAGGAGGTATTTAGGCCATTTGATACCAGTGTCTGGGGAAACCGCTGTTCATGTTAAGTGTGGTTCCCAAGAACTTGATCCACCTATTATAGTCACTAAAGGGAAAGGTGTTGCTCTCATGGGAAGAGATTGGTTGTCCAAGATTAAGTTGAATTGGAATCAAATTAATGCTGTTCGACAAGCAAACCAACCAAAACCCAAGTTAGAAAACATAGTACAACAGTACCGCAAGTTGTTCGATGGTAAATTAGGTACCATCACCTGATTTACTGCTGAGCTCAAATTGAAAGAGAATGCTTCACCTCAGTATTTCAAGCCCCGTCCTGTGCCTTATACACTCAGGGAAAAAGTGGAAATGAGCTTAAATGAGCCTGGCGAAAGAAGGAGTGATCAAAAAGGTGGAAAGTTCGGACTGGGCTGCACCTATCGTTCCCGTTCTTAAACCAGATGGGACAGTAAGAATTTGTGGCGATTTCAAAGTCACCATTAACCCTTATTTAGATGTCCCGGAATACACTATGCCTACGCCTGAGGTATTGTTCACAAAGTTGAATGGAGGTGAACTATTTACTAAGCTGGACCTCAGTCATGCCTACCAGCAAGTGGTCCTGGATGAGAAGTCCCCGCCCTATGTCACAATTAATACCCATTTAGGTTTATACCGGTACACTAGACTACCATTTGGTGTGGCAGCTGCGCCTGCAATATTCCAGCAGATCATCGACAAAATGTTAGATGGCCTGACCCAAACTGGTGGAATACTGGATGATTTAATCGTTACTGGTCAGAACGATGAGCAGCATATTAAGAACTTGCATCTTACCCTTAAGAAATTTGAAGAATGTGGAGCGAAGTTCCAGATTTCTAAGTGTGTTGTTATGCAACCTAAAGTTGAATATTTTGCCTTCGTGCTAGACAGCTGTCGCCGCATCGCGTATTCAGAGATGGGCAATACAACTCTCAGCATACCAGTACAATATCAAGTACCGTAAAACCAAACAAAATGCAAATGCAGACGCGTTATCTAGACTTCCGTGTAAAGGAGCAAATGTGGGTTTACACCTTGACGAGGAATCCGAAGATGTAAACAGGATTCAAGTAGCCAGAGTGCCAGTCAATGCTGAACAACTTCGGAAAGATACAGCCCGAGACCCTGTGCTGTCGAGAGTCATTCTTTTTTCACTTTGTGGATAGCCAGACAAGTCCGAGGTTCTAGACGTTTTGAACAGCTACTTTGCTAAACGAAATGAGTTTACAGTGGAGGATGGATGCCTTTTGAGAGGAACGAGAGTTGTGATCCCAGCGAAGCAACAGGAGACTGTATTGGCAGAGTTGCATATAAATCATCCTGGAATTGTGCGAATGAAAGCCCTAGCTAGACTTCATGTTTGGTGGCCTGCGTTAGACACAGATATTGAGCAGTTAGTGGCAGACTGTGAGACCTGTCAAATCACACACAGTAAAGCACCTGTAACCGCCGACAATCCCTGGATGTGGCCACACCGCCCCTGGCAACGAGTTCATGTTGATTATTGTGGTCCATTTCTTGGTGGATTCTTCCTGGTTGTTGTAGACGCGAAGTCAAAATGGCTAGAAATAATACCCATGTCAAGTACAACAGCTCAAGCAACAGTGGACACATTACGCTTACTCTTTGCTATTCATGGTCTACCGGAAGAGATTGTTTCGGATAACGGACCTCAATTCGTTGTACAAGAGTTTAAAGATTTCCTAAGATAGAACAACGTTAAACAGATTCTCAGCGCCCCATACCATCCAGCATCCAATGGCGAAGCGGAGAGGGCCGTAAGAACCTTTAAGCAACCAATGAAAGCAGCCAAACATGAGCCTGGTACCATGTCACAGAAGATTTGTTCATTTTTATTAAGCTATCGTGCCACACCGCACACGGCAACAAGATGTACTCCCGTTGAGTTGCTAATGAATCGAAGGCTACGTACACGCCTAGATCTTCTACGTCCAGATCTCAGAAAGAAGATAACTAAACCCTCCAAGCTACTACCTACGGCACCTAAGAAACAGCTTTGTGTAGGAGATCCTGTTTTGGTACAAGATAACAGAAAGAGTCAAGATCCTTGGGTCAAGGGAGTGATAGTTGCGAAGCTAGGACCTGTGACGTATCGTGTACAGGTGAAAGAGTTCTTTTGGAAACGACACATCGATCAGTTAAAGGACCTATCAGGGACAAAGATCCACCCCCAGTGGCAGAAACCACTTGAGGACTGTGAAGTGCATGTACCACAGTCGTTTGCAGAGTACTCGCCAACAGAATCGACAGTCATTTCGCATAGCGAACCAACACCCAACCAGACTCAACCACGTGTTACGGAGGCGAAACCAGGTTCAGAACTACATAGAGATCTTGAAATCAGGAAGCATCAGTTTCGTGCAAGAAGTCTGATCGACGTGACCTGTCTGTTTTTCCAGCTCAAGTAGATTAAGGCCTGGTCCCTTTACAGATTTTCAAATTATATAAAGGGGGGTGGTCTATTGTAAAGTGTTTTCAAGGTATCCTACGACTAATAGTTCAAGGCTAATTATAACCAAGAGTTCTTCAAATTTCCGGTAGGAAAATATTTATAACTGCATCACGTGACCAGTCACGCCCTGTTTTATCAAAAATTTCTTTGACTCGAAAGTCCCACCAGTTAGAGAGCAAAAATCGTCCCATCTATAGATCCAAACAATGGCCACTAATAGTGTTCTTGTAAAACCGGTCGGAATGAGACAAAGCCATTTAAAGTCTTTTTCCTGTTCAAAATTTTGTTTAGAGGAGGACTGGCACTAGTCAATGAACACCAATTGCGCTAACAAATTGTAACGTTTCCTCCCGTTCCGAGCTGGTTTCGTAGTCACTTTTTAGGTTCCTTCTTTTGATACAGGGAAACTGAAGCTGTAGTGTAGCAAGTGGTGGGAATCGTTGGTTGCAATTTTCAAACAATAGAGGGCGTGGTCGATCACGTGATGATGTAATTAGAGATTCTTTTTTCTAGTTTTTCTGTTTTGGTTACTTTTATCATTTGCTATTCCTCTTAGATGCCTTAAACTTTGATTTTTGGAAAATGTGCTTAAGAATCACAAGTGATTTAGAATCAGGCTCCTAAGAGTCAAACCGTGAATAAGAAATGCTGACGTGCGTTTTTTTTAAAAATTAAACATAAGGATTTTTGACAAACGCAAAAAGAAAAATACAGTACATTACTTTCATTATGTTCAGTCCAAAGACGAAAGAAAAAAAAAAAAAAGAACGGCCCGAGCGCGATTAAACCTGGGCTTTTCGTCTCTAAGTCCGCGCTTTACACCACTCGACCACCGTGACCACTGACTTGAAATGGAATAAATTTTATTACTTGAAGGTAGAAAAGCATCGAAACGCGTGTCTCGGTTGAAAATTCCTTTTAGATCGATTTTAACGTTGCATTAAAGACTCCAAATGCGAAACATCTTTAAGCTTATTGTTGTTTATATTCGTTTACACCAATTTAGTTATTGTTATCGCTGGATTCACGCTGTTCTTGTTACAAAACGCATTCGTAACAAAGCATTACGCCACAAAGTTTATAGCTGATGGAAGGAGCGAGTGAGCGAGAGAGTGCTCGTATGGCTCAGACATGCACCAACGAATCACTAAGTTCATTTCTTTCCTTAAATAATACTCTAGCTTAGTTAGGGGGCTGTATGTGAAGGGATAAGGGGTTGTACCCTGGAGTGGAGACTTGCCATTTTCTTACGATTTCGTTTCTTTACCGGGGGTGCCACATTTTAATACCGACGCTAGTAGACACTAGTAGAAACGGAAACTTTGGCGAAATTTACCTGCTTGGCTATAAAACTTGTCTGTTCTTAAATTGATTGAAATGGCTACTTGAGAATCAGATAATGTTTATACCAACTTGTGATTTAAAATCTGTAGACAACTGCTAACTTTTCTCTACCTTTGACATTTCTAGAGATCTTGATCACAATGAAATAGTGGAGCTGCCGGAAAGAGTATTCTTGGAACTGACCAGTCTGCAAGATTTGTAAGTTTTGTTTTGAGTGGTAGCTGTTCATAATAATTGGACTATATTTATTGGAGTGAATATAAAAGATTGGTAAGAGCAAAATGCATAGTTCCTTAAACTCGGTGGAACACCATGAAAGGACAGGACACACCCCCCTTTCCAGCACTTGATTAGTTTAATTTTAAAAGGGCTAATTTTCCTTCTTTTGCACATTTCCTCGCTAAACTTCGTTGTTCTCCAAATCATTTCAATGGTAAAACAAAATTCAAAATGTCAAATTCAAAATGCCAAATGCAAAATGCCAAATTCTGTCAAATAATTGATGACGTCACAAAAAACACGCGGTACAAAGTTTCTAATTTTATATCACCAAATATATCATTTTGGAAGAGCTTGACTTGGGGATTAATACACCGAAAACCGTAACTCGCAATGACAAATTATTTTCGAGTTATAAAACAACATCCCCTAGCATTTGATTAGTTCTGTTGTGGAGTCATTGTTCATGTAATCAAAATAATTTTAGAAATGATCAGTTTTTAAACTTTAGCAATAACTTGTATTAATACCTTATTATGATAGGAAATCAACATTCAAAATTAACATGGCTTAAATGTATGCAATTTAGAGGGTTAATTTCCTATAATAAAATAATTAAACCATGCGCATCATTTTTTTTTTGTTGATCTACGACAATCTTGAAAAGTGTTTCATTTCACAAGATTCCATGCTTGAAAATGACAGTTAGCACTGTGCATAGTTATCTGATAAAACAAGGTATTATAAGTGCTAAATAATAAGTACATGATAATGAAAATTTAATATACACTTAAGACCCAGCGAAATGGATGAAAAATATCAAAATAAACGTTTCAAAACCTTGAAGATACAGTCGTAATGATCGATAGTGGTCAATTGCAATGACGCCGCATTTCCTTTTAACATAATGAAGTAATCTATTTTCAGACATATCCTGATTAACTTAATAAGCCTATTACAGTAAACTTGACCAAATACACTTGTCATGCACAGAGGAAACCTTAAGTTTTGTCAGCATAAGTAAAATAATTCCTAACTCGATCGATTGGCTCAATGGCTGAATATCTGAACCATAAGATATCTTGTAATGACACAAAAAACCGTTATATTTAAAGAATATTGCTATTCAGCTGTAATTAATATTTATCCACACGCGCCATTTTACACTCTTTCTCAGCATTGTTTACAGTAATATATATATATAGATAGCCCAAGTCTAACAGCTTAACTAAGGTGAAACTTAACTAAGGTGAAACTTAACTAAGGTGAAAGGTTGGAAGCACAAGAATTAAGATTGCTCAATTTTAACAATTCTCAAGACCGTCTGCACAGTACATTTTTATAGACCGTACAAAAGTTCACAAAAACAACTTTTCTCTGTCTAGAATAACTAGTACCACTAGTTTCCGAATACAATACAGTTTTTGTTTGTCAAAAATTGCCCGAGAAACTGATTTGAAAATCAAAAATTGCAAAAATACACAAACATATTTGCATAAGGCGATGCGAGTGAAGATAGAACTGTACTATAAAATCAAAGTCTTGTTTTGTTTACATAAAATCGCTTTTCAAACTATCTAATGAATGAACAAACACATAAAAATGGACAACACGATCTTCTTTCGAGAAAATTTATTCAAATCTCCATTAGTTTACGTTTAAAAGCAAAACGCTTACCATTGCTAAGCTTACCAACGCCACACCGAGAGACACTGAGAACACTAAGAAGGAAATATGCCGAGTTTTCAACCTGAACGGGCTGCAAATAACGATTGAAGCCAACAAACAGATCGTTAACTTCTTAGATGTCACCTTCAACCTAAACAACAGCACCTTTCAACCCTTCACAAAACCTAATACCGCACTTCTTTATGTTCACCGTGAGAGTAATCATCCACCCACAACCACAAAGAACATTCCCAACAACATCAACAGACGGCTGTCATCCCTTTCATCGGACAAGGCATCATTCGACCAAGCTGCGCCACCATACCAAAAAGCACTAGACGAAAGTGGATACAACTACACTCTACACTACGAACCGATCACGACCCCTAATCGCAGAAACAGACAACGTAACAACATCCTTTGGTATAACCCCCCGTTCAGCAAAAATGTCAGCACAAACATCGGTCACAGATTCCTTGCTTTAGTAGACAAACACTTTCCTAAAGACAACGATCTCAGAAAAATCTTCAATCGAAACACCGTCAAGATCAGTTACAGCTGCATGAATAACACCAAACAAATTATTGACAATCACAACAAACGTGTTCTAAATTCATCTAAAGTCACTGACAATACCGCAAATAACACTACTCACACCAAATCATGCAACTGTGCCCCCTAAACGGAAACTGCCTTTAATCATCTGTCATCTATCAAGCTAACGTCACGCGAACCGACAACAACATTTCCCAATCATACATCGGACTTACGGAAAACGACTTCAAGACAAGATATAGAAACCACACTTCATCATTTCGTCACGCAAAAAACTCCACTGAACTTAGCAAGCACATCTGGTCACTTAAAGACAACAACATCGAGCATTCTATCTCATGGCGTGTAATTTCTAATAGCTCCTCATTTAGCAGCTCAAGCAAAAGATGCAATCTCTGTCTTAAGGAAAAATTCTTAATCATTTGCCTCCCTGACCTGTCATCACTTAAGGAACGTAACGAACTTGTATCTTCTTGCCGTCACCGTAACAAAGCGTTGCTATGTAACAACTAAACATCCGAGCATTCAAATTTTGTATATAAGCGATGGTTATGTTTATTCTTTTATAAAATTCACCGAAGAGTGAGCAATCACGAAACAGGCTTGTAGGGATACAAGTGTAGTCTTTTTCCTGTTTTATATATATATATATTGCAAACTGCTGTATATATATATATATATATATATATATATATATATATATATATATATATATATATATACAGCAGTTTGCAAAAATTTTGCCCCCCCCCCCCTAAAATATATCATTAGATCCCTGCTCTCTTACAATGCTATATATCTGGATATAATGATATATTTTGGGGGGTGCAAAATTTTTGCAAACTGCTGTATATATATATATATATATATATATATATATATATATATATATATATATATATATATATGAATGCGAATATATGAAAATCATATATTTGAACTGCGAATAAACATGAGCGAAATTTGCGATCCTCGCAGTGTGCTCTCAACTTAAGCAGTTGAGAAAGGAACCTGAAAAAAAATCAGGCTTGAACGGGATTCGAACCCATGACCTTGCGATACCGGTGCAATGCTCTAATGATATATTTGAACTGCGGATAAACATGAGTGAAATTTGTGATTTTCATATATTCACATTCATATATATTCACTATCATCGGGTATATTACGAACTCGCAATTGACCATTTATCCATGTGGCTTGATAGCTCAGTGGATATCAATGCCAGGATCATGCTGTTTGGTTTTCGCCATGATGAGCTGCTTTGTGTTCCGCGAGTGTTTGCCTACCTACTCGACGCTTTAAAATTTCTCGTTTGGTGGCAAAGGAACGAGTTTCGTTTTCGTGGGGTGCGTCCCTCTGGGCCTCGACTTTTAGCGCAGCTGAAGGCACGTGTTTCTTTCTACTTGCCGCTTTTCTTCAAACGTTTTCGTTCCTCACGTCGTCGTCGGTACTTTATACGACAGTGGGCCGCCAATGGTACTCTCGGGACCCTCAGTGGGGAGACGTTCAGAGTAACTCTATGATTTTCACCTGTCTTTCTTTTTTCTGCCGCGACCTCTCTCTTTGTCTTTTCCCTGGTGAGCATGGTCGCCTTCGTTGGTAGTACTGTGTGGGCCGTTTCTTTATGCTGCTTTCGTTTTTGGTGAGTATGGTCGTCTTTACTGGTAGCACTGTACGAACCCCCCCCCCCCCCCCCCCCCCGCCCTCCAGTTTTTTTTTTTCATTTGTCTTCGTCTTTGATGAGTATGGTCGCCTTTATCGGTAGCACTGTACGAGCCTCCCTGTTTTTTCTTTGTCTTGTCTTCTGAACGTCTTACCCTTGTATTGGCCTTGTTTGTTCTCGGCAAGGGCGGTCGCCTTCAGTGGTTGTACTGCCTGAGTCTCTCTTTGTGCCTTATATCTCTTATAACTCGCTTTTACGTCTATAGCTTTTACCCGTATGCAATTGGCTTTTATCAAATTGTTTTTTTAACCCGTATGTAATTGGCGTTTACCAAATTGCTTTTACTTCCTATTTCTAGTCAATGTTTTTACCCCGTATTGAATTGGCTTTTATCCAAACTGTTTTTATCCCAGCTAGCCTAGTTACTGTAGTTAGTATAGGCGGTGCTCTTTTTAATTTCTCGGTGAGGTGCGGTTCGATTCCCTGGCGAGTTTGGTGAGCTGGTGCTCCCTCACCGTGGCGTTCTCCACTCCCTATGTTTTTATTTCCCCCTGTAGTTAATGACCCTAGGGCATTGCACTTCGCCTTATGGAACGCCACAAAAAAAAAAAAAAAAAAAAAAAAAAAAAAAAAAAAAAAAAAAAGCTCAGTGGATAGAGCATTGCACCGGTATCGCAAGGTCATGGGTTCGAATCCCGTTCAAGCCTGAATTTTTTTTCAGGTTGCTTTTTCAACTGCTCAAGTTGAGAGCACACTGCGAGGATCGCAAATTTCACTAATTTAACTATGTTCTGATTAAGCCGACATGATTCTTTTTTGAAACACATTTAGTGATTCAAACAATAAATACGAAAACTGTGGTAGAAAAGCCATCATATGGTTTCTCCATTCCTCCACTGTGACACTGTCAAAAAGGTTTAAGATGGATTTCAAATAATGCAAGTTACTGTTAAAGATATACTAGCACACTTCATATTGTGTGTATGCGTGTGCATGCGCCTGTGAATGTAACAGCTGCATTTGGCGACCAAAACAAAAGAGCAACAGCCAATGCAAACTATCATTAACAAACTAACTAAGTTCTCTTCTTAAACTTCAGGAACTTGGGAAACAATCTTATAACCTCTATTTCAAATGACACCTTTGCGAACCTCGAATATCTCGAAGCGTTGTAAGTACTAAAAAATAAGAAACAAATAATGTGATATGCAAAATGCATTATGTTTACTGACCTGTTGTTAATATATTGAAACATATTATTGATATATAGAGTAGGTTGCTCCCCATTCGCTGCAATATATATTTACGATCCTTTATTATTTTATTCTTGGTTGTCCATACTTTACTTTTCTCTACCAGTGTCCCTTCTTGATAGGTGTAGTCTTTGAAATTATGCTCCGCATGTATATAAACTGATTTTAATTTCAAGGGACTCTGCCACAAAAAAGGAACACATTATGTTTGTCTATTATGCAGCTCCCCGTAACATTACACTATCATATTTCGTTTCAAGCAACTGTGTCTGTTGTTTGCCTATTGCGCAGATCAATACAGTGTATTTTTTTTTCTAATAAGGTAGGGCCATTGGTGAATTGAATAGTAAAAATATAAAGAAAGAAATTAAAAAAAGAAATGGAAAAGAAATATATTGCAATCGTTACAATTAGTAATAGGACAAAAGTTACTGTTTAACAGTGGAAGGGTAAAGTTAGATTTAAGAACCTGGTTTCACATACATCACATAGAAAGTAACTAAGTAAATAAGTAAGTGATAAGTAAGTAAGTAAGAAACTGTAACTATCTGGACTAGGTGGGTTAAGAGATTGATCGTTTAATTACGAAAAGTTTGCCCAGAAGTCTTTCTAACACTCGGACGTACCTCGCAAACATGAGGGTTGTCCAATACTCTGACAAATTTATTCATAGCATTATATTGTATTATGTGATCATAACAATAGTTTAACAATACATCCCAGAACGGCACAAAACAGCACAATGTGTTACAGTACAATGCTATGCATAAATTTGTCAGAGTAATGGACAAGTATGAATAAAGTAATTATTATGGGTTACGGCGCTGCTGGGGGTTCGTGACGTCCTCCAAAATGGCCACCAAAAATTAAAATTAAGCTGGAAAATGCGGAAATTGCGAATATTGTTTTTGATAGATATGTAAAGTATGATATAATTAAACATTTTGCTGCCTTTGTTAGTTTCACAGAGAAATGGTGAAAACTGTGCATTTTTATTCAAAAATGGCTTGACGTCATGCTATTTATGACCTCATTGCTCGTTACCATACCAACTGATTGTTGCCAAACTTTACCAAAATGTGCCTCAAAGATAAGCAAACAGGTACTGAAGATGACATGAGATAAGAAGAAATGCTCTTGAAGAAATGGAAGAAAACTTTAAGTGGAGGGGGTGGGGATCCAACCCCATCCCTTTGTTGCACGTCCGATGGTTACTACAAATGAACAGCGCGTCTGATAAAAGTAAGAGTGTCACTAAAGACATCTCGTGGTTCCAAAAATGGTGGTCAGATCCTTCGTCTTTTACACGTGAATGCGCGCAAACGCAATGAACGAGTTATTTGAGAGTAGTGGTAAATCACTCCATTGCTCGAATGCAAACTTTATATTAATTTCATCGGAAATTATATATTCACTTTTATATCTTCAGCCGCCATTACGAAATAAATTATCGAGGACGACGCAACACGACGTATAAAACATTCTAGAAAATAACAATTTAGTAGAATTGTTGTCTGCTAAATCCTTTCATAAGAGAAACTAAGGCATGAAATTCCTTTTCGTGACATATATGGCTCGAATTCGCCGCGCGATCGGTCGGTGAGACTGTAAGGACAATCGTTATTTTTATTTGGCTAATCAAAAATGCGACACTATAGGTTGAAAAGTGTCTCCAATTTTTGGAGATTCTTGGCCGAGATTATAGAACGCGGTAAATGTATACCTTTTAGTGGCAGAGTGTCTCGGTGGTTCGCCGGTCGAGTTAAAGGCTTATTGAAGGTAGAGGCTGCATGTTTTACATTTTTAACGGCTGAGCGACTAGCGTTTATGGAACGTGAATTATATATATTGGTTTATACATTTTAGTGGATCGCGGGTCTGAGACCGCTGCCGATTATAAAGCGGAGAGTGCGGAACGCTAGGGCAGTTGTACGCGGATTTCAGTTTTAGGCCTAATCCAAGAGAGAAGAAGACTATATAGTAGTCTTCCTGTAAAATTACCATTTTCGACTCTCTGTCTAGTTGATTAATAAACACATGTAACCAAACTGAAATGTAAAATATCATTTTACCTGTTGTCAGCACAAATGAAATCCATAAAATAATTGGTTCGTTCCAAAATTTCTTAACCGCAGTGAATGAATGGCCAATGCAAAAGGAGATGACAGCCAGAAGGCCAAGCAGTACTGTCGTTTTTCGCTGCTTGAAAGTTTTGCCAAAGGGTACACAAATCTATAGGAAAAAAACAAACAAACAAGATAAAGCATCGATGCCTTGAACACCAATGTGTTCACAGCACGGAAATCCATAGCACGTAACAAACCAAAACGGTCATACATGTACTTTAACTTCGATATGTATATTTGTATCTCATGTAATTTATCTGGTAGAAGTGTCCAATCCACATCACATCGCACTCGTAACATTTTTTTTAAATCTAGGTTCAGTTGTTGAAAACGATTGTTAGTGATTACAAGTAGGAATAAACTCGCCGTAGAGAACAGAACGGCACAAACACGAGATTATGTTCATATGCGGTTTGCAGAGAAGTGAACTTGTGTTAATGATAAAGGCGCATAGCGTTGTCTATTGTTGGGAAAAACCAACGGTTATTGTTTGCCTGTCAATGTTTGCGGGTTATTGTGAGACATGAAATTAATGGGGAAACTGGCTTCTGAAACACAGCAATGGTTTTGAAATCGGTAAAGTTTTGAATTCGAAGACACTGCTTGGCGCAAAAAGTAACAAACAGGGAGGATGTCTATTTTCTCTTGACGATCATGTCAAATCAAAGGGCTCTAAGAGCCATCTCGTTAATGCGAAACATGGTAAGGTTAATTTGAAAGACAAATTAAGGGGCCAGTAGTTATCATAAAAAAACGACAAAGGAAGTGCAGTTATATTTTTTATTTTTTATTTTTTTTGGGGTGGGAGGGTTAGCAAACCGAATAGCGGCATAAATGAACATTCTAAAGAGGTACGAAGAGCTTATGTCAGTACATGACCATGAAAGCGAGAGGAGTTATTTGAGACTTTTCGTCAGTGTTAATTTAGTAGGTGCGTGAAAAGTGTTAACTTTCAAACTATATTTTTACTGGTTAATGAGAGTTTGATTACTTTGATTGGTTTTGTTTTGATAGCGTGGATTGTTACAGCGGTGATTATATTGGCGTGAACACCTAAAATATGTCTGGAATGTTTATTGTGTTGCAACCAATCACCGACGAGATCATCACACCACAGAAACCACAGGCAACGAACGGTTTCCTATCTGTCACGGAACAAATAATTTTCATTTTGTTTTAACATTCAGTCTTTTACAAGTAAACAATTGCTTTTCCTTCCTATTTGTTTACAATATTTGCTGTAATAGCGAAGAATACAGGTTTGAGCGATTTTGAAATAAATTACAAAGCCGATGCACGCGACGGTTTGGCGCGCGAGTTTTCAAACTTTTTGTAACGATCGAAATCTGTAGTTACAATGTTGCAAGGTAAGCCGCTAGAGTTTTCCGATTTCCATCACTTCGCAGCTAATGCAGTAAGCGTAAACACTTTTTTTGTAAGGTGAGGGAGATTTACTATTTTGGTAATTTATGTTTTTTTTGGTAGCTAATGTACGCGTGAGGGAGAATCGACATGGCCAAATCTACGACATGGGGAAACCTTATCCTCAAGTTATCCGGGAAAACGTTTAAGATCTTCACAACAACGGTTTTTCAATCAGACAAATAAGCGCTCAAGCACGAGTTAGTACCGGATTTATCACGAAAGTTATAAAGGAATATAATGAAAACAATTATTCTGTCCCGCGAAGGGCTCTAAGTGGACGTAAGGAGTCAGTTCTAACCGAAAATGTGCGCTCTTACCTGGAAGTTGAAAAGCTATGCAAGCCAAGCTCGTATAGTAACGAGCTACAAAGGAGATTATTGTTGGATGGTGTCAGTTTACCAGGGGAAATACCGTCAAATGCATCCGTGAGAAGATTTTTCAACAAGGAACTCATAATGACTAAAAAGAACATCACGCAGGTTCCTTTAGAATCAACTGAAGGTCCAAACGTTGACAGTCAAAACGCATTCCTTGCAGAAATCAGCCAACTCAATCCCAGCAGCTTGCATTTCTTCGATGAAACAAGCGTGATCCGAACCGAGGGAAATCGAAAATACGGCAACTCGTTTATCGGAGAGAGAGCACTTGAATATCAAAACTACGCCTCTAATGCCACCAACACGGTTAATTTACAGCATTCAGCCTTGCGAGTTGACCATTACAATATAATATATGGCCCCTCAAACGGAAATGAATTGCTTCTATTTTTTGAAGATGTCCTAACTATGGACAACCCTGACGGGAGCGCTGTTTTAGAGAGAGGAGATACAGTTGTCATGGACAACTGCGGATTTCATCATGAGCATTTTACAGAGGGTATGCTCCGGGATATGTTTGATGAATATGAAGTACGTTTATTGTTTCAGCCTGCTTATTGTCCCCACTTAAACACCTATGAACTGTGTTTCAACCAGTTGAAAACTTTCCTCCGTCGCTTTACCCTTTTCGCTCAGCAAGAAACCCGAATTGCCATCGCGGAGGGTATTTCATCTATAACACAGCAAAACTGTGTAGCTTATTTCAAGTGCTTGTGACTATGACAATTGATGTGATCCATGATAGAGTCACTTTCGGGTATAAAGTGAGCAGTATCAGTGTATTCATTATACAAGCAGAAAGCAGCTAGTTCTTATAATGTTAGGGCTTAATAGTCAGGCATGAGCCAGGCGCAAATACCATAGATGCGTGTAAAATTTGGTATATTAGTAAGTGATCTTTAGGATCGCAGAACAAAATGTAATTACACGGCACAATGATGCCGCCACTTGGCTGCCACATCCAGGGCTATGGTGGATGACTTGGTAAAAGTAAACTTGTTATTTGGCTAAAAAGGAAAGAGAAAAGGTACAAAGTCATCAAAAGGCATACCGAAACAAAATAGCTTCATTCTGGATGGAATAAATAATCCGTGATGACATACTCCTTTCAATCAGCTCAATGTCACGTAGGATTGAGTTTATTGTTTACTAAACTGACTTGTCAAGCGATATTGTCTGCTTCTACTTGATGTTTGAATACTTACCACAACATTACTAATTTCCCTGGAAAACGCGCGAAGAGGTCCGATACGTAGTCGCACAAATTTTACAGGAACGTGTCCAATGACTTCATTTGAAGCGCTTCGAACGGCAATCGCTTTCGCGTCGTTCGAATTATTCGTTTCTGGAAGGCACTCGTAAGTATCTCCCAAGCTTACGGCATGTTCGTAGACGTGTTGCCCTTTCATGACACAGTTGTTTATCACAACTTTGCGCTCATGTTATTCCCTTATTAGAGAGTCCACTCGATCGCTTTGGAAAAATAACACTGCGTGACTAGACAAACAAAAACAGAGGAAAATGCCAGAGAGCTTTGACAGCTGTTAGCAAGTCTAATTTTATTTCCCGCCTTTATCGCGTATCTGAAAATACCGTACGTTGCAGGTGCGTGGGAGAATTGCTCTAAAGTCGTGTTCAGAAGAGTTCTGAAAAATACGGAAATGTCAGAAGTAAAACAGTGGCTTATGTCAATTGGAATACCAGGAATAGAAAGATTGGCGGATGAATTTGAATCCCGGGGATTTTCGACTCGCAAATCCTTACGATATCTTCAAGATGGCGATCTCGACTACATATTCTCGTCGCCAAAACGTTTGCTTCTCACGGAGAAGCGAGTACTGGACCACGAACTGCGACAACTTAAGCTTAAATCACAAGAACCTGGCAGTACTGCACATTTCATGCCGAAGCAGTTGCAGTTTAGCAGTAACGAACCACAAAATTGGCCAGCCGAAGGAGAGACGGCAACTGCATCAAACTCAAGCAGTACTACCACACGCAAGATCGATTCTCCTCTAGACCGCCGTAAGCAAGAGCTTGTTGAAAATGTCAGTTTTTTTGGAGGCACAGATTTCAAGTGCAGAAGACCACTTGGCAAAGCTTAAAGACGAAAATGATTTGCTCCAAACCGTTTCCCGCGGGAAAATTTGTAGTCACTGTCATCAGTCTGGCCATAACAGGAACAATTGCCGGGAAATTGCATGTGATTCTCACAATAAATGTAAATTAAAAGACAAACATCCAGAACTGAGAAATTCAATCAGTGAAACTCAAAAAATGCTAACTGTGCTAAGGAAAAATAAGGAAACGGCCAAGCAATCTCTGGAGCAATTTATGTTATAGCTTCAGTGATCGCGCGGGAATTTTTTCGCCGTAATGCGTCCACGCTTGAAACGCCTAAATCCAGTAAAATATCTGAATCGTCAACAGCTTGATAAAGATCTGCTTTACCTTCATAACGCGCTTGAAAACAAAGTACCACCGGAATCAAAGGATTGGCGCTTACCTTACCTGATTGACAACTGTATATAAAGGCCAAGTAAGTTCTTTCAAGGAAAGTGCTGCGTTACTTCCCATTTCTTTGCCTGCTAATCCTCCCGAAAATTCATTTTATAATGGTTTCGGTGTAAACAACGGGTCAAATTCAACTTCAAGTGTGTCAGTAAGATTCCGCCCATATCAATTGTAATTCTTTTAGGCTTATAACACCCGCGTGTAACAGCTATATATGTTGAAATGTTTTGTATGTCATTATGTTGTTGTTACTTTCACTTGGAGCCGAGATACATCGGCAAAGGACATAAACGTTGTTTTTTTACACTGATAAGGGGGAAAGTGTTGCAGATACTTTTTTCTGTCACCCTACAAAGTTGTACATGTTTCCTAGTCTCACACGTGTAACTAGCAAGCATAATCATGAAGGTTATAATAAAGTTGAAATTCGAGAATTGTTCTTGTCGAATTCTTCTTAGAAAAATACATTTTTAAAGTATACATTGAACAGTATAAAGCCGTTGGGTTGTAACATGTGAGTATTCGGACATTCACAGGGATTCTTTTGGTAAGAAGAACTGCGATCGGAGATAATCATATATTTTTCTTTTGCGCGCAAAATGTGCTAATTGGGATTTGAAGTCTTCTTGGCTAAATCCTCTCATAACTAGCTTCCTATAGCATGTAATCCCCCAGATATTAAATGCGTAAATGCTTTCAGAGAAAAGCAAAATTATATGTTGGAAGGAATACCGAAAATTGGACTGTTTACTTTGCGTGATGTGTCAATCATTCCATATAAAAATTATGTTGAATTTGGTCGGCGGTCTTTCCAGTTTGCGACCTTGAGATCAAGGGACTTCTTCCAGCACAGTAGTTCGAAGGTTCAAACGTTAGTCCACACAAATCGAATCCCCTTGTTCTACCAAAAAGATCTTAGCAAGGATAATGCTATCAGAAACGAAAACATCACGATTGTTTATTTTGCCTTATTGTCTTCATGTGATATGTCGTTACATGGTAAGCTGGTCGCCGTCGCGTCGCGTTGGCTTCTAAAACTTTTCTTCCTAAAATCGAACGATGTACTGGATGCGGTCCTCGGCACTGATCTTGGGGAACTGCGGTGTTTTAAATTCCTAATAAGGTAGTTTGTATCCTTAAACAAAAATAATTTGTTCCATGACCGATAGGAAACCGTTCGTTGGCTGTGGTTTCTGTGGTGTGAAGATCTCACCTGTGATTGGTTGCAACACAATAAACATTCCAGACATATTTTAGGTGTTCACGCCAATATAATCACCGCTGTAAAGTAGTACGTTGGGGCTGGTTTGCGTTAAAGGTTAAAGGTTAAAGGTATTTTGACAAAGTGGGTAAGATTGGCTAACTGAACTAGTTTGGTTTTTATTAAACTCTTGTTCTTAGGCGATCGTTACTTGATTAATGTGAGGCAACGTGTGAATAACAAATGCTAACGCGTAACACATTTTCACACTGACACGGTTCAATATTTTTTTAAAATTAAACGTAAGGATTTTTGACAAACGCAAAAAGAAAAATCAAAGGCTCCTTAGAACCAACCCATGAATTTGAAATGCTAACGCGTTACGCAATATTGCGGTAAGCTTATGTTTTCACTCTGTCATGGTTCAATATTTTTTTTAAATTAAACGTAAGGATTTTTGACAAACGCAAAAAAAATAAAAATAAAGTACATCACTTTCATAATGTTCAGTCCGAAGAAGAAAGAAAGAAAGAAAAAAAAACGGCCCGAGCGCAATTCGAACATGGGCCTTTCGGATGTAAGTCCGCGCCTCACACCACTCGACCACCGCGACCACTGACTTAATGGGATTATTTTTTTTACTTGAAGGTAGATAACCATCAAAGCGCGTGTTTTAGTTGAAAATTCCTTTCAGATCGATTTTAACGTTACATTAAAGACTCCAAATGCGAAACATCTTTAAGCTTATTGTTGTTTATATTCGTTTACACCAATTTAGTTATTGTTATCGCTGAATTCACGCTGTTCTTGTTACAAAACGCATTCGTAACAAAGAATTACGTCACTTAGTTTAGGTATATACTCTGTGGTAGCACACCATATAGTCGCCCTCTTATATAGTCGCCCTCTATTGTAGTGTTACAGTGATGTTGTGTACTATGTTATGTTGTATCCGTTTTATTCTTGTTTATCCCCACACACCAATCACTGACCTTACCTGTCCTTACAAGTCCTCATCTGTCCTTATTCATCCCTTTTTGTCCTTATTCGTCCTTATCTGTATTTTTCTGTCCTTATTCGTCCTTATCTGTCCTTTTCTGTCCTTATTCGTCCTTATCTGTCCTTATTCGTCCTTATCTATCCTTTTCTGTCCTCATCTGTCCTTATTCGTCCTTATCTGTCCTTTTCTGTCGTTATTCGTCCTTTTGTGTCCTTATCTGTCCTTATTCGTCCTTATCTGTCCTTTGCTGTCCTTATTCGTCCTTATTTGTCCTTATTCGTCCTTATCTGTCCTTTTCTGTCCTTATTCGTCCTTATCTGTCCTCATCTGTCCTTATTCGTCCTTATCTGTCTTTTCTGTCCTTATTCGTCCTTTTCTGTCCTTATCTGTCCTTATTCGTCCTTATCTGTCCTTTGCTGTCCTTATTCGTCCTTTTTTGTCCTTATTCGTCCTTATCTGTCCTTTTCTGCCCTTATCTGTCCTTATTCGTTCTTTTCTGTCCTTATCTGTCCTTATTCGTCCTTATCTGTCCTTTGCTGTCCTTATTCGTCCTTATTTGTCCTTATTCGTCCTTATCTGTCCTTTTCTGTCCTTTTTCGTCCTTATTTTCCCGGTGAGGTGGGGTTCGATTCCCTGGCGAGTTTGGCGAGCTGGTGCTCCCTCACCGTGGCGTTCTCCACTCCCCATGTTTTTATTTCCCCCTGTAGTTAATGACCCTAGGGCATTGCACTTCGCCTTATGGAACGCCACAAAAAAAAAATAATAATAATAAAAAAAACCCTCAGTGGATAGAGCATTGCACCGGTATCGCAAGGTCGTGGTTCGAATCCCGTTCAAGCCTGAATTTTTTTGTCAGGATGCTTTTTCAACTGCTCAAGTTGAGACCACGCTGCGAGGATCGCAAATTTCACTAATTTAACTATGTTCTGATTAAGCCGACATGATTCTTTTTTATTACACATTTAGTGATTCAAACAATAAATACGAAAACTGTGGTAGAAAAGCCATCATATGGTTCCTCCATTCCTCCACTGTGACACTGTCAAAAAGGTTTAAGATTGATTTCAAATAATGCAAGTTACTGTTAAAGATATACTAGCACACTTCATATTGTGTGTATGCGTGTGCATGCGCCTGTGAATGTAACAGCTGCATTTGGCGACCAAAACAAAAGAGCAACAGCCAATGCAAACTATCATTAACAAACTAACTAAGTTCTCTTCTTAAACTTCAGGAACTTGGGAAACAATCTTATAACCTCTATTTCAAATGACACCTTTGCGAACCTCGACTATCTCATAGTGTTGTAAGTACTATAAATAAGAACAAAATAATGTGATATGCAAAATGCATTATGTTTACTGACCTGTTGTTAATATATTGAAACATATTATTGATATATAGAGTAGGCTGCTCCCCATTCGCTGCAATGTATATTTACGATGCTTTATTATTTCATTCTTGGTTGTCCATACTTTACTTTTCTCTACCAGTGTCTCTTCTTGATAGGTGTAGTCTTTGAAATTATGCTCCGCATGTATATAAACTGATTTTAATTTCAAGGGACTCTGCCACAAAAAAAGGAACACATTATGTTTGTCTATTATGCAGCTCCCCGTAACCTTACACTATCATATTTCGTTTCAAGCAACTGTGTCTGTTGTTTGCCTATTTTTTTCTAATAAGGTAGGGCCATTGGTGAATTGAATAGTAAAAATATAAAGAAAGAAATTTAACAAAAAAGAAATGGAAAAGAAATATATTACAATCGTTACAATTAGTAACAGGACAAAAGTTACTGTTTAATTAACAGTGGAAGGGTAAAGTTAGATTTAAGAACCTGGTTTCACATACATCACATAGAAAGTAACTAAGTAAACAAGTAAGTGATAAGTAAGTAAGTAAGAAACTGTAACTATCTGGACTAGGCAGGCTAGGCGATTGATCGTTTAAGTACGAAAAGTTTGCCCAGAAGTCTTTCTAACACTCTGACGTACCTCGCAAACTTGAGGGTTGTCCAATTCTCTGACAAATTTATTCATAGCATTGTATTGTATTATCTGATCATATCAATAGTTTAACAATACATCCCAGAACGGCACAAAACAGCACAATGTGTTACAGTACAATGCTATGCATAAATTTGTCAGAGTAATGGACAAGTATGAATAAAGTAATTATTATGGGTTACGGCGCTGCTGGGGGTTCGTGACGTCCTCCAAAACGGCCACCAAAAAATTAAAATTAAGCTGGAAAATGCGGAAATTGCGAATATTGTTTTTGATAGATATGTAAAGTATGATACAATTAAACATTTTGCTGCTTTTGTTAGTTTTACGGAGAAATGGTGAAAACTGTGCATTTTTATTCAAAAATGGCTTGACGTCATGCTATTTATGACCTCATTGCTCGTTACCATACCAACTGATTGTTGCCAAACTTCACCAAAATGTGCCTCAAAGATAAGCAAACAGGTACTGAAGATGACATGAGATAAGAAGAAATGCTCTTGAAGAAATGGAAGAAAACTTTAAGTGGAGGGGGTGGGGATCCAACCCCATCCCTTTGTTGCACGTCCGATGGTTACTACAAATGAACAGCGCGTCTGATAAAAGTAAGAGTGTCACTAAAGACATCTCGTGGTTCCAAAAATGGTGGTCAGATCCTTCGTCTTTTACTCGTGAATGCGCGCAAGCGCAATGAATGAGTTATTTGAGAGTAGTGGTAAATCACTCCATTGCTCGAATGCAAACTTTATATTAATTTCATCGGAATTTATATATTCACTTTTATATCTTCAGCCGCCATTACGAAATAAATTATCGACGACGACGCAACACGACGTATAAAACATTCTAGAAAATAACAATTTAGTAGAATTGCTGTCTGCTAAATCCTTTCATAAGAGAAACTAAGGCATGAAATTCCTTTTCGTGACATATGGCTCGAATTCGCCGCGCGATCGGTCGGTGAGACTGTAAGGACAATCGTTATTTTTATTTGGCTAATCAAAAATGCGACACTATAGGTTGAAAAGTGTCTCCAATTTTTGGAGATTCTTGGCCGAGATTATTGAACGCGGTAAATGTATACCCTTTAGTGGCAGAGTGTCTCGGTGGTTCGCCGGTCGAGTAAAAGGCTTATTGAAGGTAGAGGCTGCATGTTTTATATTTTTGACGGCTCAGCGACTAGCGTTTATAAAACGTGAATTATATATATTGGTTTATACATTTTAGTGGATCGCGGGTCTGAGACCGCTGCTGATTATAAAGCAGAGAGTGCGGAACGCTAAGGCAGTTATACGCGGATTTCAGTTTTAGGCCTAATCCAAGAGAGAAGAAGAATATATAGTAGTCTTCCTGTAAAATTACCATTTTCGACTCTCTGTCTAGTTGATTAATAAACACATGTAACCAAACTGAAATGTAAAATATCTTCTTACCTGTTGTCAGCACAAATGAAATCCATAAAATAATTGGTTCGTTCCAGAATTTCTTAACCGCGGTGAATGAATGGCCAATGCAAAAGGAGATGACAGAAGGCCAAGCAGTACTGTCGTTTTTCGCTGCTTGAAAGTTTTGCCAAAGGGTACACAAATCTATAGGAAAAAAACAAACAAATAAGATTAAGCATCGATGCCTTGAATACCAATGTGTTCACAGCACGGAAATCCATAACACGTAACAAACCAAAACGGTCATACATGTACTTTAACTTCGATATGTATATTTGTATCTTATGTAATTTATCTTAGAAGTGTCCAATCCACATCACATCGCACTTGTAACTTTTTTTTAATCTAGGTTCAGTTGTTGAAAACGAAGAATATATAGTAGTCTTCCTGTAAAATTACCATTTTCGACTCTCTGTCTAGTTGATTAATAAACACACGTAACCAAACTGAAATATAAAATATCTTCTTACCTGTTGTCAGCACAAATGAAATCCATAAAATAATTGGTTCGTTCCAGAATTTCTTAACCGCGGTGAATGAATGGCCAATGCAAAAGGAGATGACAGAAGGCCAAGCAGTACTGTCGTTTTTCGCTGCTTGAAAGTTTTGCCAAAGGGTACACAAATCTATAGGAAAAAACAAACAAATAAGATTAAGCATCGATGCCTTGAATACCAGTGTGTTCACAGCACGGAAATCCATAACACGTAACAAACCAAAACGGTCATACATGTACTTTAACTTCGATATGTATATTTGTATCTCATGTAATTTATCTTAGAAGTGTCCAATCCACATCACATCGCACTCGTAACTTTTTTTTAAATCTAGGTTCAGTTGTTGAAAACGATTGTTAATGATTACAAGTAGGAATAAACTCGCCGTAGAGAACAGAACGGCACAAACACGAGATTATGGTCATATGCGGTGTGCAGAAAAGTGAACTTGCGTTAATGATAAAGGCGCATAGCGTTGTCTATTGTTGGGAAAAACCATCGGTTATTGTTTGCCTGTCAATGTTTGCGGGTTATTGTGAGACATGA
This sequence comes from Cladopsammia gracilis, assembly GCA_022457155.1. Classification (NCBI taxonomy): domain Eukaryota; kingdom Metazoa; phylum Cnidaria; class Anthozoa; order Scleractinia; family Dendrophylliidae; genus Cladopsammia; species Cladopsammia gracilis. The sequence goes on from JAJGOT010000009.1 coordinate 743,218, forward strand.
AATTAATGGGGAAACTGGCTTCTGAAACACAGCAATGGTTTTGAAATCGGTAAAGTTTTGAATTCGAAGACACTGCTTGGCGCAAAAAGTAACAAACAGGGAGGATGTCTATTTTCTCTTGACGATCATGTCAAATCAAAGGGCTCTAAGAGCCATCTCGTTAATGCGAAACATGGTAAGGTTAATTTGAAAGACAAATTAAGGGGCCAGTAGTTATCATAAAAAAACGACAAAGGAAGTGCAGTTATATTTTTTATTTTTTATTTTTTTTGGGGTGGGAGGGTTAGCAAACCGAATAGCGGCATAAATGAACATTCTAAAGAGGTACGAAGAGCTTATGTCAGTACATGACCATGAAAGCGAGAGGAGTTATTTGAGACTTTTCGTCAGTGTTAATTTAGTAGGTGCGTGAAAAGTGTTAACTTTCAAACTACATTTTTAATGGTTAATGAGAGTTTGATTACTTTGATTGGTTTTGTTTTGATATGATGTTATGATCGAGTTTAAAGGTATTTTGACAAAGTGGGTAAGATTGGCTAACTGGACTAGTTTGGGTTTTATTAAACTCTTGTTCTTAGGCGATCGTTACTTGATTAATGAGAAGATTGGATACTTAGGTATATACTCTGTGGTAGCACACCATATAGTCGCCCTCTTATATAGTCGCCCTCTATTGTAGTGTTACAGTGATGTTGTGTACTATGTTATGTTGTATCCGTTTTATTCTTGTTTATCCCCACACACCAATCACTGACCTTACCTGTCCTAACAAGTCCTCATCTGTCCTTATTCATCCCTTTTTGTCCTTATTCGTCCTTATCTGTCCTTTTCTGTCCTTATTCGTCCTTATCTGTCCTTTTCTGTCCTTATTCGTCCTTTTGTGTAGTTATCTGTCCTTATTCGTCCTTATCCGTCCTTTGCTGTCCTTATTCGTCCTTATTTGTCCTTATTCGTCCTTTGCTGTCCTTATTCGTCCTTATTTGTCCTTTTTCGTCCTTATCTGTCCTTTTCTGTCCTTATTCGTCCTTATCTGTCCTCATCTGTCCTTATTCGTCCTTATCTGTCCTTTTCTGTCCTTATTCGTCCTTTTCTGTCCTTATCTGTCCTTACAAGGACAGAAAAGGACAGATAAGGACAGATAAGGACGAATAAGGACAGAAAAGGACAGATAAGGACGAATAAGGACAGAAAAGGACAGATAAGGACGGATAATGACAGAAAAGGACAGATAAGGACAGAAAAGGACAGATAAGGACGAATAAGGACAAATAAGGACAAATAAGGAAAGATAAAAACGAATAAGGACAGAAAAGGACAGAAAAAGACAGATAAGGACGAATAAGGACAGAAAAGGACAGATAAGGACGAATAAGGACAGAAAAGGACAGATAAGGACGAATAAGGACAGAAAAGGACAGATAAGGACAGAAAAGGACAGAAAAGGACGAATAAGGACGAATAAGGACAGATAAGGAGGAATAAGGACGAATAAGGACAAATAAGGACAGAAAAGGACAGATAAGGACAGATAAGGACGGATAAGGACGAATAAGGACAAAAAGGGATGAATAAGGACAGATGAGGACTGGTAAAGACAGGTAAGGTCAGTGAAAGATGTGTGGTCGTTTCCCAAATTTCCTGTTCCCTTTCACGTTTTGGGCTTAATGTCTCCAACTAGCCATTTGATTGTGCGTTTATTCGTCGATTGGTAAACGATTGATGGGAAGCATGGAATTTTCACTGTGTTTAATCTAACTTGTGGGCGGCACGGTGGTCTAGTGGTTAGCGCGTCGGACTTTCAACCTGAAGGTCGGTGGTTCGAGCCTGGTCTCTGCCGTCGTACACCACCCAGGTGTATAAATGGGTACCGGTGACAAAATGCTGGGTGTAACTCTGCGATGGACTAGCATCCCATCCAGGGGGGAGTAGCAATATTCCTAGTTGCTTCATGCTACAGAAACCGGGTTAAGCTCCGGCCGTGTGGGCCATCGTGGCCCGTGTGCGACTTTACTACTACTTTAATCTAACTTGACGGTATACTCCAATTTCATGAGCATTACTTTGTTGGATGTTCTCGGAGAAAAGGGAACACAAAGAAAGGCCCAAGCCATTCCTATTTCAAGTTAAAGTGCAGTTTCAAAGGAACACATTCACTTTTCACTCGCCGTATTTTTTTAAAAAAAATTAATAATCAAGGATTGAACTTACATTTTGATGCGGCAGTTCACCAGTGGGCACGTTTTTCAAAATACGGCGGATTTCACGGATTTGACGGAAACCTAAGATCTCTTCAAAAAAATTATATACATAATATATTAAACTTATTGATATACTTACAGTTTAAATGAGAAGTATTAAATAATATAGAATATCTTAAATCCAGGATGATAAAGTATTTGAAAGGACAAAAAAGAGACCTTTCAGCTAGAAACCCAAACAAACATAATTAAGTAACAATTCGTGTAAGAAGTAGGCAGCCCAAATGCACAGAATGCAGAAAGGTGTGCATTGTGCTATTGTTGAAACCGTCCACCTCATTGGCTAAAACATGAAAATCTACCATAACTTCATCAGGCAGCGCATTTATTTATCTCTAGTTTACTAATTGATTCCCTTTTAGTGAAAACTATTGTGATTTTTAATGCAACAAAAATTCTATGTGAGGAACATGGAAAATTCGAAGTCTTTCTTGGCCATTGTTTTGGAGTCTCACGATTGGATGAAATCTTGTAACACAAAAGAAACATTGCTTTAAAAATAAAGTTTCAGTAAATTTTATTTCAAAACCATGTTGTCCATAGGTTGACGTATTCTCAGTACGAAAATCTAAGCATTCTTATGTGGAGAAAGCGAAATGCAGCCGAACAATAGAGAATTGCCTACTTCTTATACGGATTGTTACTTAACATTTTTTCTTTGTATTATCCCAATACTTCAGTGTACAGTATAGTACAGTATGCTTCATAAATATAATTCAAAAGAAGTGAAAGCAATTTAATGACTGTATGTGTCCATTATGTTTCATTTGTTTTCATTTAAGACCTAGTATTGTCCATTTTGCTTCACGTGTCTCTGTTGTTGTTTTGGGGTTGCACAAGTGTGAGGCATCTATTGTTCAGAGGTGCGTGAAGCATAATGGACAATACTGCCAGTGCTGTCAAAATTAAGGTTTCCAACCCTGTGTTATGAGCTATTATGTATATAATGCCTAACAAGAAATCTCCATTGTCTGTGTCATTGGACACCACTTGGAACTGTGGTTCTCCAACAGCGACAAGAAATTTTATATGGTGCTAAGAAAACTAGCATGCATTGTAAATGAACTGGGTCACTATTGTATTAAAATTGACAACATCCCCTAGCATCTGATTAGCTCTGTTGTGGAGTTATTGTTCATGTAATCAAAATAATTTTAGAAATGATCAGTTTTTAAACTTTATCAATAACTTGTATTCCTTCCTTATTATGATAGGAAATCAACATTCAAAATTAACATGGCTGAAAGAGCATGTGTGGTTTAGGAATGAGCATGTGTGGTTTAGGATTGAGCATGTGTGGTTCAGGAATGAACGTTACAAGAACGCAACTGAATTAAGTAAATATATATGGAGCCTGAAGAACAGAAAAGTCAATTATGAAATTAAGTGGCGAATTGTGAAACAAGCAAGATCGTATTCAAACATTAACAAAAAATGTAATTTGTGTTTATGGGAGAAGTACTTTATAATTTGTAAACCGGAAATGTCAACTCTCAACAATAGAAATGAACTGACGTCGTCCTGTAGACATCCAAAAAAATTACTATTGAACACCGTATTAGTTTAAGCTGATCACCAATTGTATCTTGACACGTCACGCTAGAAGGTATTGTTCCTAATTTTCAAATTTGTATATCTTGAATGTATCCGTTATTTTTGGGCAGTTGCCTGATGATTGCTTCGTGAAAAGCATGAAACTCGGAGTTGCAAATATATGTGTTTGAATGTTGTACTGGATTACGTTCCAAAAACAGAGGAGGAATGCTGTGGACTTCATAACCAAATGACATAAAGGCGTCCGAAACAAAAGCTATCTTTAAAAGAAAACTGGCTAGAAGGCAGGCAATCTGTTGACTACATTTTACTATATTTTATTATTTGTACATATTTTTAGTGTAGTTGTACAGTATTTACTTCTGTTTCAATACGGCTTTCATGTAAAGACGTCATGTAACTGATGAAATTACCGTATTCAAATAAAAGTGAATCAATTAATCTCTCTCTCTCTCTCTCTCTCTCTCTCTCTTTCTGTTAAGTTATGTGACTTATGAAATAACCGTATTCAAATAAAAGTGAATCAATCAATCTGTGATGTACGCGGATGGGAATCAAGCACGTTGAGTAAACACAAACAGCACGAATTTTCAGTTCTTTATGTCCTTTAATATTCGTCGGCTCATTCAGCGCTCACCACGAGCGGAATACATCGCCTACAACTTTCCATTCAAAACATCTGTGCCACCGCAGCAGAAAAGTACAAAACAGGAAAACATCTAAGGACTACATCGCTAGAATCGACAAGAACTTAAAATTTCGTGGCTGAACTCTAGAATCTAAAAATCACGTGAGTTACAAAACAAAGAAAATAAATTATAATAATTAATCTTGGCGGGAAAAGACACGACATAGCGGCCCCACAAACGGGCTGTAAATTACGCAGTTCGTTTGTTTAAACTTAACAAAGCGTCTTTTAACTCAACGAATTGTGTCCTTATGTTACTTGACAGTCAATGATCACTTATCATCGTTAACTTCCTCAAGTAGGCATATCTTGGTAACAGGGCGGTGAAACATGCCGCCTGCTGTCTTGACTCTGGCAGACCATACTCCTCCGTCTTCTCCGGTAAACACTTCTATTACGCGACCCATTGGCCATCTGTTACGCACCACATTATCTTCTGCCAGAAGCACCAGGTCACCAATCTGAACATTTCTTCTTGATTTGACCCATTTTGGTCTTCTCTGAAGACTCGGCACGTACTCTCGTATCCACCTCTTCCAGTAGTGGTCTGCAAGGAACTGCACCTTTCTCCACCGCTTTCTGGAAAACGAATCTTCTTTCACAAATACTCCTGGAGGGAGTTGAGTAGCTCTCTGCAGAAGGAAATGATTGGGTGTCAACGCTGAATAATCGTCAGGATCATCCGAAACAGCAGTAATGGGGCGGTTGTTAACTATGGACTCCACTTCAGCTAACAGTGTCCTCAATTCGACGTCATTAAGAAGCCCATCTGCAACTGCGCTCTTAAGGTGCTTCTTCGTAATCTGCACGAGACGTTCCCATACTCCTGACATGTGAGGGGAAGCAGGTGGCTGAAAGACCCATTTGATGCCCTTCTGTTGCAACTGCCGCTCAATCTTTTCTTCATTCCAACGGGCAATGGACTCTTTCATCTCTATGTTAGCGCCTACAAAGTTAGTCCCCCGTCAGACCAAATTTCTTTTGGCGGTCCCCTTCTACTTATGAAATGGCGAAGAATCATGATGAAATCATCAGTTTCAAAGTTTCAAGCGACGGCGTCACCTCCAGGTAGACAGCACGAGTTGTGAGGCAGGTAAATAGACATCCCCACCTTTTCGCGGTTCCGCGGCCCCACTTAACAGTTAGTGGTCCAATAGGTCAACACCAGTAAAAGTGAATGAAGGGTGGTATTCCTCGAGCCTTGCTCTTGGTAGCGACCCCATAAACTGCTCTATAGGTTTATCATTCATTCTTCGGCACCTGATGCAGCTCCTAATAGTCTTCTTCACTAGACCCCTTCCGCTAATGATCCAGAACATTCTTCTCAGCTCGCACAACGTTTGTTCTCTTCCACTGTGGGCAGCAGACTCATGGTAGCGACGAACAATCAACTGGCTCACATGATGGCGTTTAGGTAGAATCATTGGGTGTTTCTCCTCCCAAGAGAGTGTCACAGCTTTCTGCAATCGTCCTCCTACTCGCAGGATTCCGTCTACTAAAACAGGTCTTAGGTTTCCTAGCTTGCTAGTTTTCTTGACCTCTTTATTCTGCTTCACATGCTTAACATCTTCAGGAAAGCATTCATTCTGAGCACTGCGAACAATAACCTGAGTTGACTGATTAACCCTAGTCGGCCTGGGCTTTTTTTGAGTTTCTGAGCCTGGGGGGGCACATTGTGCCCCCCCTTCGTAACTTCAAGAACATTAAGGCTATGACAATGAAACCTAGAGGGTACATAGTACGTCCAAAACTGTCTCCTTTGCGGTCCGCACAATGGAACGATGACGTCATATGAGGTAGTTATTAGGTAATTAGTTATGCGGCCGCCATCTTGGATCCGCCATCTTGGATTTCTAAATTTTTTAAAACCTCTTAAAAACCGTCCAAATTCACCCAAAATTAATGAAAACAATAAATAAACGCTAAATGACGTAAAAATTCAAAAGTTATACCAATAGACATTGTTTTTCTTCATTCAAAGGTATAAATATGCAAATTTCAAAGGTCACGCGATCAAAAAATTGCCATACGAAATTGTTGACAGATAAATTTTAGGAAAAGTCACAAAGGTTGATGGCGTTTGAGTACATATTAATGAAGTTATGAATGTTGAAAGTTAGCGCGGGCACTTTGTGCCCCCCCAGGCCGAATAGGGTTAAGTTCCTCTAAAGTCAATGGTCCGGTAGCACAGGCAACCCTCTTATCCGTAATCCACCGACAAAATCGTACTATCCACGCAACACGACGTTGTAAGATTAGCCATGAGCTGCAGCTCTCTATAAGCTTCATTAGGCCTCCGCGACTGCCTTTTGGCGCATTGCTAGTTTCGATACAGTCACTGGAACAACTGTCAATACCATGTATTCCAACACTGATAGGGTGGACATTTGCTGAAGTCCGCACTTCCGGGTCGCTGTCTGGGACATCTCCATATCTTGCACTTGGCCAGCATTCCTCTGCTTCCCAAAGGAAGTCGGGTCCCCTCCACCGCCACGTGAAGCGTCATCAGCAGGATTGAGCCTCCCTGGGCAATGCCTCCATTGGTCGGCCGAGGTAACTTCACGTATTTCAGCTACACGGTTTGCAACGTACGTCTGAAATCTCTTGGTCTCATTCTTAATATACTGCAATGTCGTTTGAGAATCCGACCAAAATTAACCTTGCTAATCTTGTACGTAAGCTCATCAATAAGCACTCTGTACATCTTCACAGACAAAGTGGCTGCTTGCAACTCAAGCCTTGGAATTGAAATTGGTCTTACTGGTGAACTCCTAGGGGGTTGCATTTGGATTCAAACCAGACCCTTTAACATTAAGTTCCGATGATGCTGCTCCACCTGGAGTTGAGCTGAACAATGGAACTTCTGCGGTTACTAATTTCTCAGCCAATGGTGTCTGTAATGCTGATTCTTCATCCTTTAACTTGGGTTTACATTCCGTAATGTCCAGCTCTTTCAACTGATCCTTTGCCTCCTTAAAAGTGAGTTTGAGTTTAATATCGTTGGTTTGCTCCTCACGCACTATGTCCTCCACACTATTTGCTCTGCTAATGGGATTTATATCGGCATCTTCCAGCTCCTCATAAAACTGGACCTTGGTCTCAGCTAGCTCTACAGCATCCTCAGCTTCTGCAATTTGGTTATCTAACTTTAATTGTTCTTCCTTTAATCTTCTTGCTATAGCCCTTTTCAATTGTTCTACTTTCTTTTCAGAGAGAACCCTTTGCAACTTTGCATTTTCATGTGCTACTGTACTAGATCGGGAGACACTAGACCTTCGTGAACGGCCAGAACAAGTACTTCGAACATCATCCCCACGAACAGATAGTGGCAGATTAGCTGAAATTATTTTAGTGAGCTCCATCATGTCATCATCTGCTAGAGCGCCACCACCGTTGGTGGCACCCGAAATCCCTTCCTCAGAACCAATCATGTAAAAGTCAATGGCGACGATCATGAAATTTTCAATCACATAACAGGTCACGACGGGAATGATTATGAGCACCTGGAAAAGTTCCTCATTGACGATTTTAAATATTTCTCATTGGCATATGATGATCTTCATCCCAACAGAAAAAAAGTTTCTCAATTTCAATCAAGTTCTTTTCGCCCTGTTGAAGAAGAACGGTTTCAATCCAAATGAAGATGATTTCAAGCTTCTTATTCTCCCATCAAAAAGGGCAGAACAAGAAAAATAATCCAAACCATCTTCAAAAAATTAAATTGGAAAGAAAATGGATCTTGAAACAGACAGTGACCATGAAAATTGTCTTACTTGCTCAGAGGAAGAAACAAGAAGCGAAGATGAAACCCCAACATCATCTGACGAGGAATTTATTGTTTCTGATTCGGAGATGGAAGAGGAAGATGAATTTGAACTCCTCTATGAATCATTCATCATTCTCCAAGAGGAAAACAAGATTCTCAAAAATGAACTCCAAAAGCAAAGTTTCATCCTCTGGGAAATCCACCGGGAATTGAAAGAAAGCGGTGTTTTGAAATCATGAATATGAATGGCAAACATTCATATTCTGGCGCGTCTTCTGGGCATCACTTATTTTTTGAGATAAGTTTTGTAATGCATCACATCTTCACATGTTTGTTTATATTTTTTGATTGTGAGAAAATTATCGCATGTTCTTTTGATTTCTTCCAAATAAGATGCTCCTGGTAGTCTTTGGAGAATTGAGTTGAGATAATTCATCGTTGCATGTTCAATCTCTTTCATTTTTTCATAATTCTCAGAAAGTTGGTCTTCATTCCAGCTATGAATATGACAAAGCTCGCTAAGACCGACATTTCTTAGAAAATAGTTTTCATTCCCATCAAATCGGTGCTCGACATTCATTATTTTAGAAGAAAACATTAAATAATTTTAATTTAAATGATTGACTTATTTTTAGCCAAGCTTTTCCACATCACTCAGCGGAACCCAAGAATTGAATTTATCAGGATATCCTTTCCATTTAACGAAAGCTTTCTTTTTCTTCTGGTCCCGGCGAATAACCTTTTCAATGCGGAAAATATTTTGGTTTGGTCCTTTGGAGTTCTGCCTCGTAAAATGATCCAGTTATTTTTTCTCCCAACAGATCGACTAATTTATACGTTACAGGGTTTGTGTTCAATATTTCGTCGACGACAGATATCTCTTCTGTCCAGTTCAGGGTGAAACCTTTGTCAAATATCTTTCGTTTGTATTTTGAAATTCGAACTTTGTCGCCGACTTTGAATTTAGCTACACCATGTTTAGCATAAATTAAATCTCCGTATAAATTAGCGAACACTTGTCTCTCATTTTTCTGTTTGCTCGCCTCTGCGGGTGACATCTTAACGCTTGAATGATAAGTGTTATTATATTGATATAGTAACCTGACCAATTTGTCAAAGAAAATTGTATTATTGTTAGCGCTAAACATCTTAAAGAGTTTCTCCTTCATCGTCTTATTCCAACGTTCAACCACAGACGATTTCTCTTCATTCTCTGTGGTATACAATTTTATCCCATTCTTATCCAGGGGATCCTTCATTGTTCCATTGAAAAATTCACTTCCTTTAACAGTCCAAAGCATCTTCGGTTTTCGCGCCTCCGCAAATATGGAACGGAAAGCATCGGCCACTGTTTGCCCTCGCTTGTCTTTCAGGGGACGAATCCAACCGAACTTTGAGAAAACATCGATCACCATCAGGAGATATTTGATCCCTTTGTTCCACTTCGAAAATTTCCCCATCTCGACTAGATCAGCTGCCCAAATGTTGTCAATCCCATATGAAATGACTTTTCGTTTTGGGAAACATCTCCTTATTGGCTGGTGAAGTTCATTTGCCAGAGTTTGAGTCCAGCCTTGACTCAAAATCTTTTCCCGTTTTTTGGGGCACCCAAACCAGCGGAGCGGGTCGAGCGGGTCACGTTTCTTGCCAAAGCATGACCCCACTGTCTTTCATTCCATGGAATCGCATCCAAAGCGGCAACCATTTTCCTGTCTGCTTTATTTTTTCATTTGCGTGGATCCGCTTTATTTGCGCAGACTGAATAATCCACATCATGTTGCATAGCAACTGCGTCTGTTTTTCCCGTGGGTTGCTGATAAATTTCGAAAATCTCTCCCGTGTTTTCATCGAATCTGACTTGTTTATCTAGTGGGTTATAAGGGCCTGTATAGTTATGCCCTGGGAGGGTGAAACCTTTCTTTGGTCTTGGCAGTTTCCCAATTAATTTATGAACATCCAATCCGCTGCCATCTAAATCTTTCCGATCTGTTTTATATATTTTTTGTTTGGTCTAATTGCCGTGTACAGCTCATTCAGCATATCGGAAGAGGTTTTGGTAAGAAATGGTTTCATCTTGTCCAGGGCAAAATCCAATGCTTTCCTTTGAGCCTTTTTGTTTCGCAACAATTCACTGGCTCCATAACGACCCATTTCAACTGTTTTTTTCCCGAGCCAGGGAAGAGCATGCGCGACACCAGTCAGCGCAAGTTCACCAAAGCTCCCACCTTGTGAGGGCAGATTCAGTTTCCCGAACTTTTCACAAATCTTGTTTTCTTGATCCCACAGGAAGCACAATGGCAAAACCACATCTTTCTGCCATTTTTTGCTTTGAAATACCCAGATGGCTCCACACATTCAGTTTGTTTTTTTCTGCTTCATACAATATGACTTCATTTTCAATCGAAATATTCTTTTATGAATTTTTCATTTTGCGTCGTATCAGTCAGACTGAGAGGTTTGAGAATATCATAGAAATCTTTCCCCTGCGACCATTGATGGAGGAAATAAAGGCAATAATACCCGCAAAGGACACTGTTGATGTTTTGATACTGACTGCTGTTCCAGATCACCGGTTTGCTGCTTTTGAATTCTTGGGGAAATCCCATTCCAAAACTATTGAAATACCACGTGAATTTCTGTCCGCAGCACACCCAGTGAGTTCCTGCATTTTCGAACGAATCAAGATTGATAATGCAAGGGCTGTGCCCGCGGCCCATGAATTGATCTCTCGCGAAGATCCCGTGGAAATTGGGAATTTTCAGAAAATCAATCCACTTCATGAGATCAACATTGTTCAGGGGTTTGTTCACGAATTTCGGTTTCATGCTTCGCTTCACAAAATCGCCCCGAGAATTGGGATGTTGTTGAATGGACTTTTCGTCCCTAACAGAAGTCCCGCTCCTTTTTTTGATTTTTTTTTTACCCATCCCAACAGTATTTCGTCCTCAGGTTCCGACGAATGGGGGAGGTAATGCCCAAGCTGAGCGAAGCGAAGGGGCTCCCAATCTTGGAGCGCCTTTTCCTTTTGGTCTGCCAACTCTTGGCGCTCCTTTTCCTTTTGGGCGTCCAACGCGTGGCGCTCCTTTCCCAAACATGTTTTTAACCATGTCAAGTGCTAGTGGAATTCCGATGGAAGCCAGCACAGTTCCCAACAATCCGCCTGATTGTTTTGCTGATGGCTTCACCACCAACTGTCCTCCTGATTTAAGGGCAGTCAAAATGTCCTGTTTCTGTTTATTTGTCAACAAATGTTTATTGTCAATCAGTTTTTGAATTTTATCTTGGGGAATGAGAAATCCACCCGTTTGCCCGCTCCCACTTATCTTTTTCACAACTTGACTCGCTCCTTCACTCGCCAAACCAGCCAATGCTGATAGCCCAAGTGTTTTTGCCAGGGTGGGTGCCAGGGAACGAGCCAGGGGAACAATAGCAGAAAATAAACTTCCACCCTGCCGCATCACCTTTCTAACCTGCGTTTTCGATATTTTGATCTCAACTCCCTTTCCCAAAGCCGCAGCTTTGCCGATTCGTTTTATTTGATTGCCTGTTAGCATCAGCTCATCACTTCCGCTTGTTTGATTGCCACCCAATCTCAGGGTGATGGGGCTGTTTGTTCTGAATGCTCTTCCAAGCTTCACTTTTTGCCCTTCAGATAAATTTACTTTATATGGGTGATATGTTGTCATTTTAAATGATAACATATGTTTTCAGATCACACTTCACACGATCACCAGTTCATTTCCAATCTTATCAATTTTCACCTCTTCTTCATAGAGAACTACCGCATGTACATTGAAGTTTGCAGCTGCATCTGCGCTCAATCGATATCTGAATATCAACTGCTTGGGATCTCTTGTTGGTTTTTCAGTTTGATAAGTCAGATCGAAATAGATCAATGGGAAAAGAGACTTGAAATTGGACAGATTCAGCTGCGTTCCAGTGTTGTAGTCATTTTTCCGCATTGCATAAGTCATGACATCCTGGAATATTCTTACTTTTGATTCACTGTCATACTCTGTTTCCGGGTAGAAAACACCATTTCCATATTCCACTCGACAGTTCAACAAGGATGAGGCGTGATCTGCTGCATTCAGCTTGAAAGTGTCCATCAGATATGGGTTATCTTCTGCAGGGTCACCATTGGGTGGAGCGGTTCTTTTCAGCCAGCCAAAAATATGCCTGACATTGTCAATGCTCGCTGAGATCTGGAAGAATCCTGATGATGTTGCGGGAGCAGATTGCTGATACATTTCCCTCAGATATTTCCATTGCGTTTTTTTCAGGAATAAGCTGACAAATTTGTCATAACCCGAATCTTTTGGAGTCAATTTTGGCACCCAAAGCAAAAACCGGTTCACAACAACTCTTCCAGCATCAACGCCGTTTGCCATATGAATGAGTTCCCCATCATTTTGAAGCTCAATCTCAAATTGCAGCTGCATAGGCACAAGCATCTTATCTTCCAACTTTTCGAAAAAGGAAAAACGATTCAGGGGAATAATCACGTTAATGTTCTTTGCACCGCCGGTTCCATTGTTTTGAACTGCTTGAGATTGCTCCCGCCTTTCTTCAAATCCAGCATTCGTATTAGCGGTTGTTCTATCCACATCCAAATACCAGAAACTGTTCTTGGCGACTGATCTGCTGAAGTCATCTGAGTATTCCAGCAAATTCTTTGTGAAACAAGCCTTGTGCAGATTATCAGTATCATAAACAATCTTTCCTGCAGATTTTATCGTCAGGTGCTTAATCAGGGAATGAGCTCCATTGATCACTGTGATACTGTCAGCTGCTGCATAGCCAGCACCATCCGCCAGTTTTTGGAGTTGAAACTGCACCTTGAAATAAGCATTGTACCAATCATAGAATGCAGATCGGTCATTAATTGTGAATTTATAACCACTTTTATGTTGATGTTGATTATTAGCTGGAGATCTGATTACATCATCCAGCTGGAAGCGCACTAATTCATTTCTCTGAAGATATTAATTCGATCTAAAAGCCATTTTATATTCTTTTATTTCTTTTTCACTCGCGCGGGCTGCGCCTTCACTCCCTGCCCAGAGATCAGCCTGTTCAATATCTCATCAGAACTTTCTCCGGAGGAAGAGGCTGTTTGCGGTGCCCTGGCACGTGGCGCCTTGGCACGCGTCTGCGTTGGTTGTTTCCCCTTTCTTATATTTCCCAGTTTTTTCATGACAAAATTACCAGATTTTTCAACTGCTTTTTTGCCGAGTTTATCTCCAGCGTGAGAAATTCCTGATTCTAATGCTTTTTTCGCAACGGGTTTTGCGAATTTCTTGAAGACGGCTGATGCGACCTTCCTCGTTGGTTTGAAAATATTGTCCACAATGACACCTGTTCCTTTGTGTCGGAAGACAAACCGTCCCAATTTGGAGTTATAATAACGAGTAAATTCATAACTTTTCATTTTATTACCTTTTTCAAGATAAGCGAGAACGCTGTATCGGCTCCATTCAAATCAACAACCATTCTTTTCCCATCGGTGATATAAATCCGAATGGTGCTCATTGTGTTTTTATTCACAGGACTGAATGTTGCTCTCATGGGTTCAAGGGTGAAACTATATGATGGCCTCAGCACAGATGTTGAAAAGGAATAAATGATATCACTCTCTTGTCCATCAACAAGCGAATCACTTGTCAGATCACAATGAACGTTCAACATATCAGTATCTTGACTGAGGTTTGGAACTCTGAGGCCAACATTAACTTTGTCTTTCAGAATCTTTTTCTCAAAACCAACGAGATCGCCGAAGTTGGATTGGGTGAAATCCAGTTAATAATTTTCTGCCAGTGTGATTGTTACTCTGAAGGTTGTTGCATTAAAAGCAAGATTGATTGGGAAAATGTCAGCTTTTCCAGATTCTTTCACCACTGTTGCTTCTTGAATAAAGTTATTCATCCCCTCATATTCCCAAACTTCAGCTGGGAAGGCGATGTCGGAAAATGTTTTCCCACCGTCAGACCTGAACCTGATCAGTTGATTCTGGCGGCCAGCATTGATGTTATACCACGTAAAACTCATATTGATAACTCGATTCAACCCAACAACATATTGGGAATTTAGATCCAAAACAATGGGCCAATTGAATTTTGTTGTGAAATTTTCTGGTTTGTTGCCGCCAGTCTTGACGGAAAAGGATGATAGGACAATTTCTCTTTCGATTTCCATTTTAGAGTTTGAAATAGTTTTTGTAGATCTTCTCATGCTGAGATCTGTTGATGACCCCCTCTTTCAGGAGAAGATCGAGAATGCCAACTCCGGTATTTCTGATTGCCAGATTGGAATTCCCCGCGAGAATGGAGCCAACGATGACTTCAAGTTTCTGGAGAAGATCTTTGGGATTGGCGAAAAAACAGACAGTCCCACCTTTTTTCTTCTCAGTCCCGAACTTGTCAATGTTTTCTCTTTCGCTTGATAATGTTTGATGTATTCACTCAGAGCTCGGGATGAGCGGTCTATTCTGCTATGTTGGAAATTCTTTTGCTCTTCCGTTATTTCCCCTTTCTTGAATTTTTTGGTGAAAGATGATTTGTAGCCCTTCAACTGATTTCTTCTAAAGATTGCTTCGGGAAGAATGGTTTTCTCCAGATAATTTCTTTTCTGGGTTGCTGTCAATTCTGAAGAGTCAAGGGCTTTATCCACTATATTATAGGTGTAGATATTCAGGATGGTGAGTAATTTATTTGCTTCTTCAGTTTCGCTGCTTTCAGCTTCAGCTTCATCGCCCGGCGCAAGAGCATAATCGGGAGAGTCATCTTTTTCATAAGCAGGTGGATCTTCTCCTGACTCTTTCCTAATTTCGTCATAACTTGGAGGAGCTGCTGGAATTTGCTTCTCGGGTTGGGGTGGAACAATCTCATCATCAAACAAACCACCCACATCCATATCTTCAAATGGGTCGACTTCAGGGAGATAATCAATTTCTGCTGGTTTGGCTTTTCCAACTTTCTTTTTCCGGATTTTAGGCAGTGGCCCCAAATTCGACGCAATCACCTCATCCAGTTTCGATGTGACTGGTTTGAACATTTTTTCAAACCCGATTTGACTTGTTTCTTCACCCAACTTTTTCCGGGTGATGGTATCATGAACAAAGTTAATTTTTTTACCCAATGCAGATTTGCTTTTGGCCAATTCTTGCCATTTCAATAAACTCATTTTATATCCCAGAAACACAAATTTGGGATGTAGAACAAGATGTAGAACATAATGTTCATCAATAAAATGAAGATCCCAAATTATAATTGCCATGACCCAATCACAAATTTCAAACAACTTTACCCTTTCATGCCGGATCGAGCTTTCAGAATGTTGATCTGTGGCCCTTCAGGATCGGGGAAAACAAATGTTCTCCTGGATATGATTTTCCGCCTGCTCTTCTACGATAAAATTTATCTCTATGCGAAAAATCTTGACCAAACCAAATATCAACATCTGCTGAAAACATTTCGCCCAATCAGCAAAGAAGTTGGGTATGATGTTGTGGAAGCGAGTCCCAATGAAATCATCCCAGTTTCTGAATTGACAGGGGAGAATCAAAAGCTGGTTGTTTTCGATGATTTTGTTTCCGAAAAGAATCAAAAGCCATTGATTGATTATTTTGTCCAGGGCAGACATCACAATTGCTCTGTGATTTATCTTTCACAAAGCTATTTCGGAACACCAAAAGATATCCGCCTGAATTGTTCGCATTTTTGCATCTTCGAATTCCCCAGCAACAATGAAGTGTCCCTTCTCTGCAGGTAGACACAAGTCAGCAAAGAAGATTACGTGAAGGCAACGCATGAACCATTCTCTTTCCTGTATGTGGATAAGCCGAGGAAATTCATTGCCAAAAATTTTGATGAAAGGCTTTAAAATGAGTTATTCAAATGGACTGCTTTCTGAAACAAGCACCTACTAAGGGGGCCGAGATGGAAAAGATGGACTGCCGGGCGTTGGTTTCAAGCTGACGCCTTCAGGGGATTATGACCTGCAAAGGAAACGCATGACCAATGTCGCCGAAGGAACGGGGAATTCGGATGCTGTCACAAAACATCAAGTTGACACGCTGGCAACGCAGTTGCGGGCAGATTCACTTCAGGTTGATGGTTCCTCGCATATGACTGGGGATCTTGATCTCAGGGGACAAAAACTTATCAATCCCGGGGAAAAGAAATGAATCGCAAACTGATCACAAATCTGGAAACTGATGAAAACAATGATTTGTCAGCGGTGAATATGATCACTCTGAAAAAATTCCACCCTGATGCTCCGGCTCACACTCATGAAGTCACGAAGGATATTGATTTGAAAGGACTTTTCAACGTGGAAAACTCAAAACAACAAACATGGCATGAGTTGGGAGCGCATTATAACAACCTTGTTTCTTATAATGACGTCAAGAATATCTTTCTCAGCCGCAAAGAGTCGTTTCCAATGGAGACGACTTTGGATATGGGAAATCACACCATTTTCAATGTGAAAGATCCCGAAGTTGCCGATCAAGGCCCAAACATGCGATATGTGGACAGCCAATCCGCGAAAAAACTTTCGTTGGAAGGTGGAACAATGACTGGAAACCTGGATATGAACTCGCAACAAATCAACAATATTGCAGCGCCAACTCTGGGTCATCAACCCGCGCCAAAATATAATGTGGATAGCAAGATAGGAGATGTGGTAGTCCACACGATAGAATTAGAAGATAAGCTTTAAAAATATGTAAATGAATCGCATATCACGTCAACCTCGCATCCAAAGGACGCATTCCGCTATCTGATGGAAGATGTGGATGAATCCAGCTCTGAACATAATATGACAGTAACTGAAATAACGGATTTTCCAGATTCGCCGCATCTTTTCAATAAGAAGGCGTACGATTTGAAAATAACCAAAGATCATTTTAATGAATACTCTGGGAGACTTGGATTCAATATGTTCAAACTCCCAGAGGGAGAATACACTATTTGCATTGAATTCTTCCCCGCGGAAATGGATGGTGCGAGCGTTAATGTCGTGAGCACAAGTCTGAATATTAACCAACAATCAACAAAGAAGTTTTCGGGGTATTCCAGATCCATTATCCACATGCATAAATGGGAGATCACTCCTCCTGAATTTATTTTCCTGGATCTGAAGTGGCGGGGAACCCCTGAATCAGCTGAAAAAGGAGATGCAAATCTGATCATATACGGCGTTGCGGGTTCTAAACCTGATGTTGAAAGCAGCATTTATGATTCCCCTTTCGTTTCTGAGGAAGGGAAGATGGTCATGGAGACAGACTTGGATTTGAATGGGAAAAAGTTGTTGAATTTCACCCCTCCCCGTTCAAAATCCCTAATTATTGGGGAATATTATTTCATCAAAGACCCTAAGAAAAATTTTTTCTCATATAATCTTGCCTCGCCATACTGTTTTGGGGTAGACTTCACAATCAAAAAGATATGTTTGCAAGTCAAATCGGTTGATCCCCAAAAAACATACACTCCTTCAAACACAGTTGTGCAAGTGTCAGTGCTAACACCGCACAAGTTGCTGGTCTAGCGAGTGAGGCTGTAAACACTAATATATCTTATCATTTCAATTTCTTTGTGCCTAAAGGGCAGAATTTACATATTAGCCTGAAACGGAGAAGTAGCATTCTAGCAGCAAGCGTTGCAATGTTGATTGAAATATGATCTTCTCCCAAAAAATGGAAGCGAGTCGAAAACAAAGCATTTTCAGTTTCAATCACATTGACCAGAAAATGGGGAAGAAAAACTGGAAGAGATCAAGCAACTCCCGATTTTACCACAAAAGATTCTGGTGCCTGAAACGAGCTCATCGCCATTTCAAACGCATGAATCTTTTGGTGAACATGACATCGTCAGCGCTGGTTGCAACTGGAGCAATCGCAGGAGCAGCAACAATGAACCCAATTGTGTTGGGTGTGATCTCCGGAGTTGGTTTGGTGGTGAAAACAGTGAATGAAATGAAAAACTGGCAAAGCAAAATCGACATGGCAAAGTTTGCTTTCACAACTTATGAGAAAACATTGACTGATTCGCGTTTTGCCTTGAGGAGTGGAAAATTTGATCGAAGTGAATTCCTTCCTGCAATGGAGGCGGTTGATGGAATTGTGATTGATTTAGGGTTTGATTTGGAGAAGTTTGAGAAGAAATATGAGTTGAAATTCGATTGAATCACTTGTTTTTAACGAAAGTGACTCGTCGCCATTCCTCCTTTCGGAACGCAGTTGGTTTCGCCTTGAAAGTCCATTGCCCTTTGGAGAGATTGCGTTGAACTTCATCCATAGAGGGAAATTTAAAATAGTTATTACACGTGAAAAACTCGGCATAACTCAATATATCCTGGTAGATGAGCCACTCACCCGTATACATATTACAGAAAACAATCTTATCGTCTTCTCCTGCTAAAATCTCCTCAGATTCATTCCCGGGAGTGAAACCAGGAAATACCGCCACAAGTCGCTGCCAAATCGCTTCCATATCAACGCCTAGTTCCTCCGGAGTTGGTTGTGGCAGCGCTTCCCCTGGTTTTCGGAGTGGGCGAACTTGTTTGGGAGGAAGAGGTGATGGAGTTGGCTTTGACACTTGTTTCACTTGGAATTTCCGTGCATCACTTCTTCGGGTAAAACTGTTTCTCCCACTTTTCAACGCAGAGGTGATTGTTCTGGAATCAATTCCCAATTCCTTTGTGGCCGCGGCAACACTGGGATAAACCATGTCGGAGAAATCGGATGTGATGCGGACTGCGATGGCATGATTTCGTTTGGGAGTTGGTTTTGCATCTTCTGCCCAAGGATTTGTCATAGGGCCTTTATCGAAAGTTCGGCAGAGGTAGAATTTCCGTCCATCTTTCGCAACATCACGCTCGTCCCAATCACAAAATCGATTGAAGGCAGCATGAATCGCCTGACGAGTCACTCCAATCCACTTTGCCATCTCAGACATGTTTTCAAATGTTTGCAAAAGTGGCCCTCTGGGAGACTCTCGAACTTCATGTCTACCCAGAGTTTGTTCCACAACTTGAGCGTCTCGGCCTTGGAAAGTGAAAACAATTCGCCCTTCCTTAATTGCTTTGTTGAGAGCTTGGGGAGATAACTTCATGAATCTCGCGACAGCTGCCTGTGATGGAAATCTTTCACTGAGCCTTTCTTTGAAGAAAGCATCTATCAAAACCCACATTTTGATAGGTGGGAGTGAAATTTCAGTTCATTTCCAGTGAAAATAGGTTTTTGAATTTTTTCTTCTCTTCTCTTCTCTGAATTTTCTTCTCTTCTCCTACAGAATTTTTTTTTTATTTCTCTGGAGATGAAATCTTCTCCAGAATTTTTCACTCTCAAACTCCCTCATTTTGGAGGAGTTTTTTTTCTCCCTAATTAAAAGTTGAGATAGTTAAAACACTTAACAAAATCAAAAAGTGAGGGGGAAATACACAAACTTTCCCTAAAAATCAGCGTTTCTAACACCACATAAGCGTTGTAAGCTGTCGACAGTTTATACTGTCAACCACTAAATTAAATGAAAAATAGAACTAGGAGAGGAGAAGAAAAGTTCAGTCGATGAAAAATTAAAAATCTACCTTCCGCTGAATTCCGCTGAATTCCAATTCAACATCTAAGATGTTAAATCAAACTTCATTCATCATCTTCATCCCTGTCCTCATACTCATCAAAAGCTGAGGCAGTTTGGACCATTTCCTCCACTAAAACTTCATCCACAATGGATGTGATGGATTTAACATTTCCGCAGAAAAGGTGCTTGATTGAGAAAACTACTTGTCCGCGAAGTGGAATTCCAATGAGTTCTTTCTGTTTCAGAATAGGTTTTTTCTTCCCATTAACTAACTCCCAAAATCGGCAAGCGAAATCCGTCTTGGGGAGTTTGGAGGGATAGATTTTTCCATAAATCTTCTCCTGCTCAGATTTATCCACTTTTAAGAGAGTGAAATCTCCCTCACGGAATTTGGCACAAGAGGGAGCAAGTTTTTTCACTTCATCCTGTTTTTCCATTGCAGCTGAATTGAGATGTGTTTCCAATTCAAGGGAAAAGGGGATGTTTTCTTCAGGGAGGTTGATTCCCAAAGAGAAAGAATTTCCTTCATGAGCAAATACTTTGAATTTTGTTTGAAGTTTCAGTTGTAGTCTTTGGACATTGTGGGAACATGGGAGCAGGCAATAGGTGATCTTTCCAGCTGATCGCTTCACGGAATCTTGGAGAGTGATATTGAGAATGGAAATTTTTTCGGGATTCATTTTCTTGAGTGAGATAAAAAATAAAATTATCCACCCACAGCCATTTCTCCATGAACTGCCTGTCTTTTTCAGATTTGATTTTGATGAAACCAGTGGCCATGTCAACAGCTTTTTGAAAGTTTCTTTCTGCTTGACACGCTTTCATCCATGAGATGTCTTCATCCGTCACCCCGCATTCTTTGTGAAATTTGGGATGAATCCAAGTTGCATGTTTTTTCATTTCGCGGAGTGGGATTCCCGTTTCCTCCACGGAAAAGAAATCTTTGTCTCCGATTGTGAAAAGTTTTTCTTTGACAATCATTTTATTTAGCTTTTTTCTTTTTCCTCAATTCTCCAATGACCCTAAGCAAGAGTGCTAATTTTATCTGGAAGGATAAATCGCTTGTCATCATCCGCAGATAAGGCAGTTTTATTGACTGTTTCTGAGAACATCTCGTGGTGATGGCTGCGAATGAGATTCATGGTTGTCATTTGGCTTCTCCCGCTGAGAAGGCATTCTTTGAAGTCCTCATGGGTGACATGTTTCTTTATTGTTTGTTTTTTCACTCCCTTGCATTTCTTGTCTCCTCCAGAGCCAAACAACTACGAATAGAGCTTTGCTCGCAATCCAACAAATTCTTCAATTATTCCCCCCCGCCAGCTTCATCTTTCATGAGGCCGTTCACTTTCTTGTTCATGATTGGCATTCCCGAGGGATGATCCGGAAGATAATTGGATGTGTCAAACATCTCCTTCACATCTGGTTTCAGACCCTGATAGACGTCTTCCGTTTCTATTTCATAACACAACGAATCAGTATCTGTGAACAACAGCTTGGCTTTCTCCCCGTATTGACGCTTCATATATTCATAGTGAAACCTGAACATCAGTTCCTTTGATATTTTAAGAATTGACATTCCACAGGGAATTGGTTTGTTGAATGTCATTTTCTTCCGCTTCATATGCATAGCGATGAGATTCTCGTCAAAGATTGTGCTATGTTGATATGTGGGTTTAGCCGCAAGCTTTACCGCAATCATTCGCTCATTGACAAGTCTGATGTCAACTCTCTTGCGGATATTTTCCATTGTTTTGCCGAATATTGCGTTATTCATGAGTTTGAAAAAGTCTTTCTCGAAATCGTTCTTCCCTGCTTGACGGAGTCGGATGTTGAGCTGGATATATGATTTCAGCCAAGGTTCTTCAGTGAATGATATCCCCCTGTGAATCTTAGTGAGTTTCAAGCCATGTGTCAGTGCTTGTTTCAGTGCTCTGTGATGGATAATGATATGTTTCTTGTCCCGCAGATTGGGGATTAATTTCTCAACATTATTCTCGCAGATCACTCTCTCGGGGGCAAAGGGATAATTATTATGCGCATCATGGAGTTCTTTGGGATATTCCAGATCCACTTCAAGCACACAGGGAATTCGGCGCCATCTGTTGAAGTTTTTCATCCAGCGAAAGTTTCCCGTTGGAAATGGTTGAGTCATCGCCCAAGAATATAGGGAGTTAGCATCGAGATAGAGAATGTATTTCGTGGGGTGAGTTGGGTCATATTTATCTCCCATATATGGATTGTTCGCTTTTCCATGGTGATTTGAGATCATTGAAATACCGCCACGGATTCCCTTTTCGAAGAACAGGAGCATATCTGGGTCATTCAGCAATTCAAGCTTTGCCCCTGATTTTTCAGACCCGCGTCGAATGACAAACCAGGGGCAGTATAATACCACGCTGGATCCAGTTGATAATTCTCCAGGCAGACATTGCGGAATTCTTCGAAAACATCTGCAAGGAGCATCACATCCGTTTTCAAATAGAGATCGTGATATTCTCCTAAGTTGTTTATCTTCATTTTATCCCAAACATTTTGGGCGTGTTGATAGTCTTCATCGGATATTCCCGATTCATTAATTTGAGAATAGAATGCCTCCTTTGGCGGTAGTTGTGTTTCCTTGAATTTCTCAATTGAATCCATATAATCATAGGGATAGACTCCTTTTCTGGAAAGAAGCTTGGCTTTGTATCCAAATTCGTTACTGGTTTCCTTCAGTTTATCCATGCCTGACTTTTTCAAATTATTTGCCAGACTCTCCAGGGAAGAACCCATGAATTTCATAGGATCGATGAATCTCAGTTCATGATTCATGTCTACCATTTTACCATTTTTGTTGATTCATTCTCCAATCTTGATCGTCTTTGAGAAGGATATATATTTTTCCTCGTTATGTGGGATGCATTTAATATTGCCAAGTATTTTGCCAAGGTTTTTAATGAAGAGATGAGCATCATATCCCGCAAGGTTATGGAAAATAACTGGGGTAAACGTTGGTTTCCTGAACTGTAGATTGCAACTATTATGCGCTGCGCCACGATACTTGCCAGTGAAGTGGCAATGATCCCCCACCTTTTTATCAGATTTGGCTTCGCTGGATTCTTCGTCAAATTCTCCTTCGCATATCCAAAAAACTGTGGTTGCTTCATATTCTTTCTTATCTTCCTTGGTGAAGATCATCTTCTTTCTGAAGTCAAATTTCTTGTGAATATGATTAATTGTTCTCATTAACTTCTTCACAAATATTTGTGCAACGTCATCATCCACTGTTTTTGCCCGAAAGAGCACTGGGGGTAAATTCAAATCAACCCCATCCATACCAACAACCTTGAAACAAAAGCCACATGGCGTGTGTTTTTGAAATTGATTTGTAAAACTGAGATTATTCCCTGGGGAACAACCACTGATCGGTTCAGTGCATGCTTCAAAATCAGCGTAAATTACAAATGGAACTTTGATAAATCTATTGTGATTTTTAAATTCCAAAATCGCGCCCTTTTTGGGCATTTCGACTTTTATCGCTTCATTTCTGCAACACAGTTCTTCATGCTTAGCTAGGGATGCTTCATCATAAAAATGATTGAGACAGTGTAGGCAAAAATGTTTGCGACTGACGTGATGATTAACTTGAGCTGAAAGAAGACGGCTTAAACTGTTAACAACAGCATAATGTTGGATTCCATCTTTCTCAAAAAGCAGCAGGGTTATATGACGACGTTTTTTATGTTTTGAAATTCTCAGGGGATGAACCACTGATTCATACCCGACAACATTAACAGCAATGTTTGGATTATTTCTTTCAAAATGATCTATTTTCTTCAGGGGTGTTGGAAATGAAATTCCATCCCAATTTAAATCATCGGCTTGGGCTTTTAATTTTCCTGTGACTCTTTCAGGATGAATTTCACATGGATTAAGTGCCCTTGTTACTGCCCATTTAAAGCATTGCTCATCAGTATTTCGCATATTAGTAAGCGCTTTCTTCTTAGCAAGGAATGGCGGAAGAGGAATGTGAGTGCTCCCGCTGAGAGGCTGGAATTTAACTTAATGCAATTCTAAATGATTTACGTGAACACATTGCCAATTCGAGCCTCTCATTTGGAAAGTAGCAATGCGTTCAAGGATGACGGCTATCATATCATTTAACAGGACAACGAGATCAGTCGCTGCGAGATTCATTTCTATTTCCGAATGGAATGGAGCATCGATCTCAATTATTTCCCCAGTTTGTAAATTCTGGCGTTTCATTCGGCAAGATAGAATCAGTTTGATTTTAGTGCCTTGATTAGCCTTGAGGATAGTCAGAAGTTTATCAGAAACTTGCTGCAAATAATCTCTTGGAAAAGTTCCTGTCACGCCTTCAAAATTGAACTGGCGAGCAAACTTTTCCAACGCCGAAGTGCTTTCTCGGATATTCGGTTGATATAAACTGGCAACTTTGCGTTGAAAATCCGTGATCATATTTGAAGCCTTTTTCGCAAGAGTTTGAGGTGCGGCTTTTAACCAATTCCACCATGACAGGAAAGTATTGGAAATTGTTTCCAATATTGGAGGCTGCGGAGGAGGGGACGGAGGCGGTTGATATGGGGTTGGCGAGAGAACTGGTGTTGGAATAGTTGACGTTGGTGAATCAAGAGCAGATGCAGTAAGTAAACGTAATAAATCGGCCTTTCTCCTAGCGCGAGAGCGGCCGGGGATATTTCTTTCCCTGGCAATTTGTCTTAGTTCCTTAACTTTCATGCGTTCCATTTTAAAGGAAAACAAAATAATTTTTATTTTATGTTCTTAATTTCCCCACTCAACATAGCAGATCAATAAAAAAGCAAAACTGTTGGCCAACAGGACCTCTCAAGGGAACACTCTCCTTCCACCACTTCTCCCACCCAGTTCCCTTGAGAGTTTTTTTTCATTTTTTTTCATTTTTTTTTTGCCACTTAGGGCTTGAGGCTGAACCAGCACTCCTGCCGTGAACTCCCTGTCAACATCTGTCAACCTTCTTTCGAAGCGGTCATCGAACACGACTTAGCTCTACTCAACAACCCGACACCCTTTTTCAGGCCTGCAGTATATATATCATAATCGCGGGGGTTTATAGCTATGATATATATATATATATATATATATATATATATATATATATATATACCGGGTGATTGGTAGGGATGAAACAGAAAGCCCCCACTTTTTCTAACTATTTCATATCCTACCCGCCACCGATACAATATATGGCGCGAAAAACTATTATATAGAGATCAAAACCACCACGCTTTCACATGTGGTAACTCTTTTACGCCCGCGCAGGCGCAAAACACAAGAATGGTTAATAATTTTATGCAAGCAGGTGGCAGGTGCAAGCAGGTGTTTTACGCTTTCTTTTGTTTCTGTGAATTTCACTCCCTGCTTTCATCCTTCCTCGACAGTGTTTCTACGCTAAAACAAAAACCCAAAGCCCCGTGAAATTTTCGCGTAAACTCACAGAAAGCGAACCCATTAGAACGAAGTGAAACGACTCAGTGAAACCGCTTCAAATTAACGGTAAGTCGCTTAAAGTCTAACGCTTATTTCAGCGGTAGTTAATAATAGCGGAGCACTTGCCAGGCCGAAGGCCTGGCTGCGCAGCTCCATACTCATAGAACCTACGCCAAGATTTTTCATGGTCATGGCTAGCGGAATGTTTCGCGGGCGCGTGTCCGCCCGCCGGCGCCCGCCGTGTTGGAACAACATCCGGGATCTTGAAAGCAAGGCTTTGTTTTTCGCGCGGCCACACACCGTGAGCTCGGTAAACACTTTAGTTGTTTTCTTGTGCCTAGCGGAGAATTAAACTCGTTATTTTCCTGCATTTTTTCGCGGTTTGCTACTCAAGACAGGGATACCAATTAAGGTATACTCAGAAGCCGCTTTAGTGGAAAAAGACGAGCTTTCAGGGATAAGATCTTGCTTCGAGGAACTTCATGTATTACATTTTTATCAATGCGGGAGATGATTTCAGAACCAGAAGCGGAGATTTGAATTTCCAAGCAAGCAAGGAACTTAAAGGTAAAACAGATTACAGTTTTCGATGAGAATTTATGTTGATATCAATCTGTGAGTGACTTGTTATTAGTGTTATTGTTAGTTTTGGCGAATTCATTTTAAAACGTGCCTATCTCTTGAATTTCATCGAAGAAAGCTTGAACTCGATGAGCTATAATTACATGGTACGCGTTTTCCTTTTAAACGTAAACTAATGGAGATTTGAATAAATTTTTTCGAAAGAAGATTGTGTTGTCCATTTTTATGTGTTTGTTCATTCATTAGATAGATTGAAAAGCGATTTTATGTAAACAAAACAAGACTTGATTTTATAGTACAGTTCTATCTTCACTCGCATCGCCTTATGCAAATATGTTTGTGTATTTTTGCAATTTTTGATTTTCAAATCAGTTTCTCGGGCAATTTTTGACAAACATAAACTGTATTTTATTCGGAAACTAGTGGTACTATTTATTCTAGACAGAGAAAAGTTGTTTTTGTGAACTTTTGTACGGTCTATAAAAATGTACTGTGCAGACGGTCGCGTAATACTGTTTTTGAGAATTGCTAAAATTGAAAATAGCCCCTTCGTCAATCTTAATTCTTGTGCTTCCAACCTTTCACCTTAGTTAAGTTTCACCTTAGTTAAGCTTGTTCAAAGTGCGACGCTGTTAGGCTTGGGCTATCTATATATATTAGATTGTTCACGGACAAAACATCATTTCTCACGCTCTCCCAAACGTAACCCATCACATCAAGCATTAAGCTAAAAATCAACAAAACCATTTTGAGAAATAAATCGCTATATTCTGCAGTTATTTCAAATT
The DNA here is from genome assembly GCA_022457155.1 of Cladopsammia gracilis. NCBI lineage: Eukaryota > Metazoa > Cnidaria > Anthozoa > Scleractinia > Dendrophylliidae > Cladopsammia > Cladopsammia gracilis. The sequence goes on from JAJGOT010000009.1 coordinate 769,902, forward strand.
TGATTTTAAGTTCTAATCAACGAACCAAATTCACCCCCAGTGTTAGCATAAGTAAATAAATTTATTTCAAGTTACCATTACCTTGCATTTTAGCTTATTGCTTGATATGATTTCTTACGTTTGGGAGAACGTGAGAAATGATGTTTTGTCCGTGAACTATATATTATTAACTACTTATAACAAGTTTAACGTACACTACGGATTCAAGTGAATTCATTAGATCAACACCAGAGAACTTTCTGTCTGAGGTAGAAGGGTATAACAAGTTTAAAGTATACGACGGATTCTGGTGAATTCATTATAGCAACACCAGAGAACTTTCTGTCTGAGGTAGAAGGGTATAACAAGTTTACCGTATACTACGGATATCAAATGAATGAATGAATGAATGAATGAATTAATATATATATATATATATATATATATATTTATATATATTATATACATATATATATATATTTATACAATGAACTGAATACTAGGCGCTCTGTGATTGGACGTTGCCTATGATCTATCAGAGTACTGACGCACGGCTGACGTCATAGAAAAATTGTTTGCTTGAGAAATGGTAAACGTGCAGCGTGCAACCATCGAGTTATGGATGCACGCGGGAGGTTGCTAAGCACGAAAGAAGCGTAAGAGTTGCACGTGGCGATAGCCGAGTGCGACTCTAGCTTCTTGAGTGCTTAGCAAACCTTCCAAGTGCATCCATAACTTGATGGTTGCACAGCTGCTGCGTTTACTATTTCTTTTATAACATTAAGACGTAACATCTTTCCTTTCGGATAGAAATATTTATTGAATCTCGTCCTGCTTACATGAAGTCAAAAGCACGATCATCCGCGCGAAAATGTTCATTCAAAAAACTGACAAAGCGATACATCAACATTTTTCTTGGATCGCGGTGAGTTAGTTTATGTTTTCTCGATCTCGTACAAACAAACAATTTTAAACTGCTCCGAAAGTTAACTTAAATATCGAACTGACAACAAACAAAAAATGCTGTCGGTAAAACCGTTTCTCAAAAGTTAGGTAAATTTGGATCGGTTTTCCGAAGAATTGAAGACAAACTGCACATTTTGAATGGTGCAATCTTGGAAGAATGGTGCCACGTCTCTTGCAACCTGTGACGGATTTATTTCTTGACGTTAACCACTGCTCACTCGGACTGTGGATTGCATTGAGGAAGCCGTGGATACACAACCAGTGCTTGGGGCTGAAAGAGCCCTTGACAGCACATCACTGCAATTTTGAAGCTGTGAAACGGATGGTCGAGAGTTGTAATGTGCAAGGGACTGCTCGTTTCGATGGCCTGAAATTGACATGATATGTCGATTGGGAACGCCAGCATTGGACCACAATGTTATGGCCGTCGCTCTGATGCTGTGGTTTGTGTATATTTTGGACAGCCCGGCCGGCCGCTTCGCTGATTTTTTTCATCATGTTTGCCAGGGTGTTGACGCCTAGTGGCCTTTGCTCGAACCACACGTCTTCTTCAGGACTGAAATTTGCCTTTGGATACTAGAAAAACACACTGCAATTCGGGTTAATCTTTTCAAGGTACAGCTTTAGAACCTTGTAGCCATCGTATTGGCCTACAGTTTCGTACATCCTAGCTTCTTTTTCGTTACTGGGCTTGTCATTGACACCACCTGGAAGGTTCTTCGAAGCTTCATCATGGGTCATGGTTACGAATTTTTGCCTGGCTGCATCGACGGCAAACTTGAAGCTTGTTGTGGTAAGAGCTCTCTGTCCTTTACGGCCACTTCGGCAAAAGAAAAGAACTATATGGAACCATACATTTCTTAAAAGCGAGAGTGGGGAAGAAAGAGAAAATACACCGCTGGCTTTGAGCTGTTTGGGATGCTCTTCTTCAATAGTAGGTTTGTGTGTTGCGTTTTCCTTTCCACTTCGTTTTAAATTGATAAGTTGCGCGTCTAACATCTGGTTTGACCGCAAAAAATATCGGATCACTTGCTAGATGGAGCCCTTTGTTGTGTGGAGGAGAGTTACGATATCTTTCAATTCCGTGTCTGAATCCAAGCAAGGTGGATTTACTGTATGGCTCCCATTTTTGTGTTCGTGCTTCGGCGTAAAATCGCCTCATGTTGTGGTCCAGCTGACCGATTGTCATGTTTTCAAGCGGTGTTTGTGTAGCTTTCTCTGAGCACCAGGCTGAAATATAACACGTGAATGGCTTAAAAAAAATTGGTCTCTGTTACTTTCGTTATTTGGTAAAATAAAAGAACAGACAACTGAGGCTTGGAAAGTGTTAGAACTGAAGCTTATATTTGTGCACGATGCAGTCGCTCCTTTAAGCGGTTATCAGAGGCTAGTTCAACGATCGAGCTAAACTGAAAAAAAATTATCAGAGGCTACAAATATTTTGATAAAACTCCCCTTATTAACGCTCAGTAAACAATTATCTTCAACGTTTTAGGAACAGGCGGATTTAATATGTAAGACATTAAAACAGAAATTTGTTAAAACTCTCAACAAATTAAATTATCAAAGTTAATGTACAGGTTTTGCTCGCAGAAAGCATTAAAATGGCTTTCGACGCCCGAAAAGTTTTAAAATGAAAGCTTGTGCGGAATTTTATTGACGCCAATTCGCCGAAAAACACTCTCTAGTATTGCTGCTATACATTACTTACCTCGAAAGATTGATACAGACCAATTTGTTGACACACTCGCCTGCGGCTCGTGTGCCACTTTTTTGTTCTTACCACATTTTGACGTCATCTGTTTTCTATAACTGAACAGACACACGGCCAAATGGAATCTATTTGTTAAATATACACCCGTTTGCCAAAAAAAATACATTTTTAAAAAATAGAAATATATATATATAGCTATTGTGTTCGCATCAGAAATGTGGTGTCAGACGGTAGATACCTTTCACAGAAACCACAATACCCTTTGCCAAGTGTTCATTACAACAGGCGTCCGTTAATCTGCATCATTGTTCACGGAAAACGTTACTGAATAATTTTACAGATTAAATTATTCAATGCCTGAATATAAACAAATGAGCCAAGACAATTTATTGACTAGAGCCTTTGCTTTTTTTGAGGCATTGCAGATAGCAACGATCTTCGTAGTATACGGTAAACTTGTTATACCCTTCTACCTCAGACAGAAAGTTCTCTGGTGTTGCTATAATGAATTCACCAGAATCCGTCGTATACGTTAAACTTTTTATACCCTTCTACCTCAGACAGAAAGTTCTCTGTTGTTGCTATGTAATGTATTCACTTGAATCCGCAGTATACGCCTAACTCCTTATACACGCTAGGAATAGATAGAGAGTTGCTCAAAAATTCCTCCTTCTTCAAACAATGAGATGTTAAACTTTTTATTTCAGTGCCAATTGTATAAAGGGTATAACGTGCACAGCGTATTTCTTAAGAATAATTTTCCCTTCCCGTGAACAATACGGACCGTATTATGTTTGTTCCCTTTGGACGCCTGATTTAAAAGCAAAAACATAACGTGAATTGATACTGCGATGAATATTTACATACAAGATCAAATTAAACGTATTTTTACCTGAAATGTTGTGTGATGCCATTCTTATAGCTGAAAACGGCGAATTTTAGCGATTTGAAGGGTTTTGTATCAGACTACTAACTATGGTTTACCTGAGCGTTAGGTAAACGTCCGATGCAATGGTTTTATAGTCATTTCCTTATTAAAGAAGAAGTAGTAAAAATAGGACTGTTAATGTGGTGAGATTGAAGTGCGTATCAAAACTTGTGTATGATTTTGTGTCCAGACTTTTCAAAAAGCATGTTTATTTTAATTTGCCTTTTAATTTATACACAAACGCACAATATGCGATGCAGTGTAACGCAACTTTGAAAACATTGCACCTGCCATTGCAAGAGCGAAGCGATCACCGAGGGTAGGGTCCCAAGAATATTTTTAACAGGCAGAATTTTATATATTAAATGAAGACCGCAATAGGACTTTTCCTTCTGCACGTTTTTTTCTTTGCCTTCTTCTTTGCACGAATGTTTTTCCTGGCATTTTCCCTTGCATAGTTTTTCCCCACTCCCCACCCCCATCACTTTTCTTATAGTCCGTCCCTAAGCCACAGTGGAATTTGGAGAGTCCTGTAATTTCCGCTTTCTCATGCTCGGACATCCACCAATGAAAAAAAATAACATTAAGTTACTTTGGGTGGCGATCCATAGAGAGTTATCAGATACACAACATGGTAATATATGGCAACAAAATGTATGAACCGCGATCCTTTGAGGCTAATTTCATGACTAGCTTATCACGTGATAAACTTCTGTCCTGACATAATAGTCTAACTTAGAATAATTATGGTGGTATGTAAAGGGATAAAAAGTTATACCTTTAGGCGGAGCCTCTCCATTTTCTCTTGCTTTCGCTTCTTTACGGGGCGCCACCATTTAATCCCTACGAGATCACTATTAGAAAAAGACAGCTTTGGTGAAATTGACCGGCTTGGCTACAAAACTTGTCTGTACATGAGTTGATTCAAATGGGCTACTTGACGGTCATATAATTCTTATAACAATTTGTAATTAATATCTGCAAACTTCCCTCTACCCTTGACATTTTGTGAGGTCTTGTAAAAATAGTAGAGCTGTCGGAAAAAAGTATTCTTAGCAGTTAATAACTTATGGACTATATTGATTGGGGTGAATGTAGAAGATTTTTAAGAGCCAAATGCAACGTTGCTTAAACACGGTGCGACGCTGTGAAAGGACAGGACACGCCCCCTTTCCAGCACTTGGTTAGTTTGATTTTCACAAAGGCCAAAAATTTATGTCACTAATGACAAGATGACATCATGTAGATAAATTTTATTGGAAAGCAATGTTCACATAGTTGAGGAATTGAAAAATAATATTAAGGATAATTGGACTTTACATTGAAAACAATAGTGTTAGAATGGTTCCTATACTCTCCATTTCAGACTTCTGCTGTACAATGTGTAACTCATGGAGGAGCGCATACACCTGCGTTTCGCTTTCTACTCCAAACAATTATTTGACGTCAACATGTACAACATTCAGGATTGCACCAAATTCGCGGTAAAACTTAAACAATTTTAAAAACGATGCTCAAAAAGGCGCACTGAATAGTAGTAGTCTTTCTGTAAAAATTATCATTTTCGTCTCCCTGTCTGGTTTATTAATAAACACGTACATATAAGCAACCTGAAATATCAGTACAACTGAAATCCATAAAAAATTGGTTCGTTCCAGAATTTCTTAATCGTGGTGAATGAATTGCCAATGGCATTCTGGTAAAGCAAAAACTTGAAAGTTTCAACGATCAAAATTAATTCATAATTTCTGAAGATTTTATAATATGGCGCCCCAAAAAACGGACATACGAGTGATAATTATTGATAACAATAGAAACTATTTGGGAAAGGAGGCGACGAAATTAAAAAGGACACGAAAGGTGTGATACATCTCAGAACGCAATTGAGTAAATGAAAACGGTGCTGCGAAAAGTGACTGGTGACCATTCTTACTCTATAATGATTTCAATAAGCTACCGGTGTCGAGATACCATTTTCTTCGGAACGATGGACACGCTACTTGCTTACCGTGAGAAGATCCGATACCTTTCTAAGAAAGAATTCTCAGAAGAAAGAGCAGTACTTTTCAATACTATCAATGGGGAGACCTTTTTCCCTCTGAAAAACTGGCCGGCAGATATGACAATTTATTTTTGAAGCAACCCTGTTGGGGACAGAGATACTTTTAAGCCAATGTTGTTTCGTTTGGGCGATGGCTGTATCGCACCAGACTTATTATCAAACTGGATATTACTTTCACAAAGAGAAAAGGGCCAGACAGTCGGACTTCATCCTAAACAATCAGGATAGAAAAAAGAACACCTGGTTGTATTTCGACCTCGATTACAAGAATCTGTTGTACGTCATCGGCTAGCCGAAACAGTAAGGACAAGCAACGGCCCTTCTTGATGACAGTGTAACAACAAGAACATCAAAAAAAGAAACAACAAAACAAAAATAGTCCCCGCCATATGTAATAAAATATTTTAACCAACATAGTCAGTCAATTACGTGACAACAATTTCATAAAAAAAATGGGTGGCCTGTAATTATTTTCATGTATCGCTGATTTCAATTTTCAATTTTTGCAGACTTCTCAAATGTGTACAACTTTTTGATCTGTTCAATATTCTCCCAATTGGAACTGGTGGTGCGCAAGTTACGGCATTAAAGATACTTTCTTTGCACTGATATACTAAAATAATTTATTTTCTTGCAGGGATTTGTCGAACAACAAAATAGAGAAGCTTCCGTCTGGGATATTCTCAAATAACTGGTTGAGTTATTTGTAAGTTTGACACCTTAGTTTGTTTGTTATTTTGAGAGCAGATTGAGAGGCGCTACCCAGTGTGTTTAAATGATGATATATTAAAAAAAAATGACGCAACGGATGATATGGACAACTTTTGGATATCTATACGGCGCTATTAAGAGGCAATACTTTAAAGGATGCTTATGACGTCATATCTTTTGCCATGGTAATAATGCAGCTTTTTGAAAAGACCCTCAGTTTTCGCTGATTTTCTTTAAAAAACTAATCCGTTGGCCTATTGTTTTTTTTTCTCTCAATTTGGAAAGCACCGCTATTTTTTTTTTTTTGGCGCTATTACAAAAATCTATCTTGTGGAAATCAAGTTATTTCCAAAAAGGAAATCGATATCTCACGTTACCTATCAGTTTCAATCATTTGTCGTAAAGCCATTAAAGCTGCTTTAGAAAGGTAAAAATAGGTCAAATGCGTTTTTTGGCGAAGTTTGAGAATTTCACGGTGTATTTTTACGATTGGCGACGTTTTAAGAAAGTTAAATGGGACGGGAAAGCTTGTGTTTTAATATGAGCGATATGGCAGAGCAAAATAGCATGAACTTTGCGTTTGTTCTATTTTTGAAACATTGCTATTACGGTTTGATTATGCAATAGTATGGGAAAGACGTCATAGTTTTGTTGATTTAGCTACCGTGCACAAGGACATTTAATTTGCGGATTGTCCGACTGAATTTGTTTTGCGGGAGGAAATTTTTGCGGGTCGCGGAGACAGCTAAAATTTCTGGCCCCGGTTGTTGAAAAGATGGATAGCGCTATCCACCGGATAAATCACTATCCAGTAGATAATGCAATTGGTTTTGCTACAAGGAGCCCAAAAGCTTAATCGGCTAAAACATAATCATTTAATAAAATATTGTTATTTACCTGTTTTCCTGTGTCTTTTTTAGTCGTTTTGAAAGCGATTTGAATCAGAGTGAAGACGGTTGACCTTGCACGTTTCAAATATTATCTTGTCTGCCGCTTCGTAAATACGACGCGCCTATTACGTCTCAAGTTTCCATTATTATTAACTCGAGCTCCCATTATTATTAACTATTAACTCTCTCCGGGGGAGAATCTCGGATTTCAATTTAACGGTCACGAGATGAGAGAAGAGAAAAAGGGGTGAAACTCACTGAGAGCGTTCGTACAATCTGTGACTACAGTTGAGGTGACCAGTTTCGCGCGTGGATATGCGCGAGGAAACACGAGCCAACGGCCGGCAGCCTCTGACTACAATTTTTAGGACAAGCGATTTCTGCTCAAATCAAGGTCCAATGCCGGGCAATTTTAATGTTGTTTACTGGTGAGTCAAATAATATTTCCATTGTTTTGCTCGGTTCTTTGCCAGTTAAGAACACAAATTCATGTGGACAACCAGACCAAAAGCTGAGCGATCCCTTGGCAAGGGATCGTTAAGCTTTTGGTCCCGGCCGCGATTATAGAAAATAAATCAGTAAATAAATATTTCTCCTTTTGCCATAACAAATTGAATTTTTTAAAATTTGAATTTTGGCTTTACGGTTCGTAGATAAGAACACAAATTCATGTGGACAACCAGAACATATTTTAGCCAAGGGATCGCTCAGCTTTTGGTCCCGGCCGCGATTATAGAAAATAAATCAGTGAATAAATATTTCTACATCGCCGTGAATGCCGTGTATTTATACCGAGCAATCTAGATCAAACACTGATACACGAGCGGTAGATTTATCTCGCGTCAAGACCGTGTATTCTGCGTGGAATGTTCTATTCTATATTTCCGACATATGCGGCTGTCAAATGAAAAACAAAAGCGTCCGTCACGAGAACAATAAAACCTCTTTGATGAAGGACATGCTCACAAGTATAAATCACTTCCGGTCAAGTCAAGTGTAGTCACAGATCGGACGAAAAGCCGCATCTAAAAACAACCCAAAACTAAGCAGGAAAACGGGCGTCCCAACAAACAAATCATGCCTCACATGATTATTCACCCTTTAATTAATCGAGGTGTGACGTTCTATCCGAAATTGGTCAGTAACAAGAGAATTATGCTTCAAAATAAAACTGCCCTCATTTTAGTTTTATCCCTTGCTCTCTTTCTCTCTTTCTGGAGAGTTAATAGTTAATAATAATGGGAACTTGAGTTAATAATAATGAAAACTTGAGACGTAATAGGCGCGTCGTATTTACGAGGCGGCAGACAAGATAATATTTGAAACGTGCAAGGTCAACTGTCTTCGCTCTGATTCAAATCCCTTCCAAAACGACTCAAAAAGACACAACAGGAAAACAGGTAAATAACAATATTTTATTAAATCATTATGTTACAGCCGATAAAGCGTTTGGGCTCCCTGTGGTTTTGCACACCTTTATCCGCTGGATAGCGATTTATCCGGTGGGTAGCGCTATCCACCTTTTAAACAACCGGGCCCTGCTGGAAGGAAATGCTTGCGGATTTCTGGTCCCAAGGCATCGGTATTAAACTGCAATTTTACTTCCTAACCGTAGGTTTGTATAGTTCCCATTGTAGTGGTTGCTGTTCTGGCACCAATATGAACATAAAAAACGAGAAAACTAGTGAGTAAATTATTATACGTTGTTGTAAACAGCGTTGTAAAAACGTATCAGTATTACGATAACAGTCTCTGGTTCTTTTGATAACGTGTCTGGAGTTGAATCGGGAATACAAACTGACTGTTGTACAGGTCGCCTCGGAGTTCACTGTTATGAGAGTTATGAGTAATGAGAATTCACCGTTAAAAAGTTCCTGTTAAACCGATATACATCATCATATACATCATTAAAACAAGTTTGAAATTACTAATTACTGTTTTCCTCAAAAATCTCGACAAACTATCAACACACACACACACACAAAAAAAAAAACCCAATCTTTTAGGAACAAAATTTTACTGCTAAACGAATCCAATACGTATATTTAACTAAACACACAAATTCCCTCTGCAATCTCCGCGAGAATTGAACGTGACATCATCTATTTATACTCTACAATCTGTCGAATCTCTCAAAAGTGTTGAATAAATTGGATATTATATTTCGTTATTACAAAAAAATTGACATTCTAAGAGTTTGAGGTCACCTCCGCGTTTCTCCTGTTCTTCAGATGCCAGAGTTTTATCCAGTTGGTCTAAAAGCCAGCCGTGGCTAGATAAATAAACTTGTTCAGCCGAATGGAGGTTATGATAAAAATCGCGACATTCCTGAATAATATTTTTATCGGAAGTCACTGTTAAATTGTTGGCACGTAACTCTGTAATTGAGTCGCTTGTTTGTCGCTGATTTTCAAGCTGGTAGAAATACTTGGTCGGTTTATCCCCCAGCTCTATTCACTGTTCTTTACTGCGAATGATGGCTCCTTCTAGGTCGTGATCTTCGATCGTTTTTAGGAGATCTTTGATCTCCGCCAAACGCGTGTGATCATCGGTTGTATTTGAATTACCACGAGACAGGATGTTCAAGATTAAATTTCTCACGCTTACGCTCACGGCATCGGTAGTAGGGGGTGGCCGGCAGTTTCTGGAGAAGGGTCGCACGGAGGTTCAGTTTTTATCTCGTTAATGCGCATGCGCATTAAGCGAGATTTCGAAATTACCACGAAAAAAGGGGCAAAAGCTGTTAACAAATTTTTGTGGACTTTTGTCCGGGGGGGAGTTTCTTCTTTCTTCTTCATAGAAGCTATATTAGGGCATTGAGGATATGGTTGGTTAAAGCGGTTAGGATTTCAAGAAGGGCGTCACATACCGTCACTAAAATATTTGAGGAACACCCCCGGTCCTATTGTTAATTTCCCTAGGGTATTGGGATGTCAGAACTTGTGATGAACTTGTCATATTTCACATTACGTCACTGCAAAGATATTAAAGTTCTTAGTTTCGATATCTCACGTTACGTATCAATATTTAAAATTTTCAATCATTTGTCGTAAAGCCATTCAAGCTGCTTTCGAGAATGATAAAAATAGGTCAAATACGTTTTCTTGGGAAACGTAGTTTGAGAATTTCACGGTCTATTTTTACGAATGGAGACGTTATTGGACGGGAAAGTTTGTGTTTTAATATGAGCGATATGGCAGAGCAAAATAGCATGAACTTTGCGTTTGCATGCAATAGTATGGGAAAGACGTCATAGTTTTATTGGTTTAGCTACCGTGCACAAGGAAATTTTGACTGAATTTGTTTTGCGGGAGGAAATTTTTGCGCGTCGGGACAGCTTAAATTTCTGCTGGGAGGAAATGTTTGCGGATTTCTGGTCAAGTATAAATAAAATCCAAGGCATCGGTATTAAACAATTTCACTTCCTGACCGGAGGTTTTTATAGTTCTCCCAGTTATATGGTTGCTGTTCTGGCGCCAATATGAACATAAACAACGAGAAAACTAGTGAGTGAATTATTGTACGTTGTTGTAAAAATGTATCAGTATTATGATAACAGTCTCTGGTTCTTTTGAGGACGTGTGTGGAGTTGAATCGGGAATACAGATAACTGTTGTGCCGGTCGCCTCGGAGTTATGATAGGAATATATTCACTGTTGAAAAGTTCTTGTTAAGCCGATATACATCATTAAAACAAGTAATTTTTTCTGCGCGATTATATTTCTGCGGTGGAAAATTTAATACAAAATAAAGTAATACTGCATAATAACGCAACAACGGACAACCTTTGCCTGTATCTCCGGCAGATCAGAAAAAGGTTTTGAAAAATACTGCGGTCAGGAATCCCGCATGTTTGATTACTTTAGTACAAATTTTATAATTTGAGAAATTGGGGCGCTAAGTTTCATGATGTCACTTTCCGGGAAACTTGATAAAGAGTGTACAGCTATTATGCTGGAGATTCAAATATTTCAAACCGGATGTAATGGAGATACTGCCTAGCTCCGAGAAACACACTACACTTACACGCGGAATAAACTCTGAGGAGCTACTAAAAAACAATTACAAGATCCCACTATTCCAATGTATGACAATCGCATAAGACTTGGATCTTAATAGAATATTTTACGAATTTTTACTGCGGTCGTGACCCCGGGGGTCGTCAAGAAGACACTGTCAACACTATATTTTGAGGTTTAAAGCAGACCCATTTAATCTCTAATAGTTACTAAACACATGATACCGGAAATAGAAAACTCTCGACTTTCGAATAAAAAAAGACAGAACTACTATATATTCGCAAATAACCCATTCATGTATAACATTAACTTATGCAGCCATTTCTTTTTCAACTCTCCACAAAAGAAAAATCAATGTCCGCTTCACTTTCCAAAACATTTCATATCGATATCGATAACAACATACACAACTGCGTGAAATATTTCCTTTATATTTCAGCCCACCCACATCTGACGTCTGAGTTATCAAAAGTTTCTCTGGCTTTTGTTGATAATTTTGTCCGATGGATTATGAATGTTCTGTGATACTTGTTATCTTTGTGGAATGTCCGGTTTCCGGAAGATTATAAAGAACAGGAAAGAGCGAATCTCAAAACTGTCTTAAAAATGAAATTAAGGTTGGAAAAATATATATTTGCTCAATTCCTTCTTTGAGGAATAGAGGAATTCTAAGGCTATGCACTTTTTTGTCTTGACTTCCTGACTGAATTTAAGTCTTAAAATAGCAATGAATATGCGTGAACGGAATCTGATCGATCAATGACAGACATTGTAGCGACCATAGGTCATGGATCAGTTCTTTTCTTCTTTAAAATCTCCGTAAAATTCTTAGATGTTTATATCTTATATATAAAGATCTACAAACGCGGATAAGCGTAAACATTTATCCGATGCGTTGTGGCACACATCAAAGATTTAAATTGGATGATCCCACAGGCAGACCAATCGTGATGTGAGTCAGATCAAGTTACAGCACAGTAATGAAATATACTAGGAAATAATACGATTTGTCACGGAATTGATAAGCGATAGAAAAATCGAAAATATTACACACTAAAGTCTTCTCACCTTTACTTTATTGTCTCTTGATGTATCCTGACCGGTTTAAATGCATTTTTACAACTTTTGTTACTCGCCCCACTATCCACTATAAAAGAAGGGAAGGCTGGAGACCTCTGAGCGAACCCTCGCCACGCGAAAGCCAATAAATTCTAAACAATTCAACTCAAGCTCCCCGAATTGCCACCAGTGAGGCCGCAGGTTAAATGTCTACCCGTGCGATTCGTGCTAGCTTCCAAATTCCCTTTCACGGGCTCTAAAAGGGCTCCGTTTTGGAGCGATTCTGGCCATCTTCGCTCAAAATTCGAATACTAAAGCTTAGCGACCGCGTCACAGAGACAAAATGACATTCACCCGAGGGGAGGGTCGTTACTTTTGCCCTCGCGCAAATTGACACCGTCGGGGGAGCCAGTGCGTGTAATTCCAACGGAAACCACACGCGTGACCTGTCACTTATTTGTCTTTATTTGATAAAGTGCAATTTTTCATCAAGATCAAAAGAAAAGTCTCTTTTTAAAATAAAAATGCTCGAAGGAAAATTATTAAACTTGTTAAAACCAATTTGCACCAAAAAAATCAAAAATCAAAGGTCACGGATATGTATGTGTATACCGGGAGTCTAGGGTGTACTCTAACTGCACGTCCGATCCACAAAGAGAGAGGAAGATAGGGGCCTTGGGAACGAGGTTGGTAGACGTTTCAATAACAAATTGATCATTACATGTAAAACAGACCGTTGGCCGTCGGGTGTTGATATGAACGATATGGTCAATAATGTTTAATTTTCATTGGTAAATTGCACAACCTTCTAAAGTCGCTGTCGTAATTTGTCGTATTTTTGAAGCGGAATCGAGCCGTTTCTCGCTGTTCAGAACGTCTCATGTCGGCAATTTTCGGGGCCACGTCGCTTGTCGTTTTTACCAAGGCTTCTTTAAGCCGAGATGTTTTGAAAACAGCTTCGGCTATAAAAGGAAATGAAATCTAATCGCCAGCTCTATTCCTACAAGAGACACCATTCTGCCCGAAGGTACACAATTTTTTAGTTGACGGAAAAAGCGACAAGTAAAATATTTTCATTTGCTTTTTTTACAATAGTCTACCTTAGTGAAGTATTTAGATAAAACATTCCTTTTTTACTGAAGTCTTTTTACTGAACTTATTCACATGCACAAAGTTCTTGTTTTGTCTCATACATCCACATATACACTGCACATATTAATTGGCTGTTTAAAAACATTGCTAGTAAATCAATTTTAATCCCAAATGAAAATCGTTGCAATATGTTTTAGTTTTGTTTAAATATCAATAAATAAAGATAGTAAATATTTTTTAACCTTCGAACATCTTTCCCAAATCTCGATTGATAAGAAAATCGCCATTGTAATGCCATACAAGTCATTGCTACTAAAATACTGTGACTGATACAAAACATAGAAAATTAACTAAGTAAAAGGGCTCTCTAAAGATAGATTGAATCTAAGTAGTTTTGCCACCCCCATCCCTCCTCATAATTTCCCCCCGTAGCAACCAAATTGGCCTCGGCTCATTCGCTTAAGTTGAAGTTGAAGTTTCCCCTCAGCTGTAAAATGAAGACTATTTTGAACAAATACGCTAAATTAACATGAAAATTATTTACATTCATACTCGTGATTATTTTGTTGCTCATGACTTTTATTGATTTGGTGGCTCCTAAAAGAGCCCTTAAGTCCTCTATGACTGCAATGTCTAACTCTACGATTAGACCTACAGGTATTTTCAATCTTTCAACTTCAATAAACCATTTAGCAGCTTTACACATATTACCTATCACGTCTTTACTACATTTACCTATCAAAGGCACCCAACTTTTCCAATTCTTGTTGTTGTTGTTGTTGTTGTTGTTGTTGTTGTTTTATTAACCTTACATTCTCTCGCATTAACGAGATGGCTTTAAGAGCCCTTTGATTTGTTTTGTAGTGCAAATTAGGGCCTTTGTTAATTAAACTTCACTGGGATTACAAAATTTAAATAAGAAAGGAAAACGAAATGAATTCTGGTAGTTGTAGTCAAATGACGCTATCGTGCAAATGTGGTTACAGGGGGAGTGTCGTTGCTGGTTGCGGTAGTTGGGGCCGGGGGGCCTCTGGTCCCCCCACCCCCGGGCGCTGGAGTCCCGTGGTTCGCCCACAGGGTGCCCACACAAACTGTGTGACCGTTGTTCGTATTTTTAAGGTGGTTCGATACAGTTTTCTGGAGACCATACCAACATTTTTCAAATGGGTTTTAAGCGGCCTTCTCCAAGTCAGATCAAAGTGAAATTTTCACCACTAACTGGTTTTGAATTGAAGTTTGGCAAGATATATTTTCTGGTAAAATCGATATTACCATGACGACGATAAACAAGAAACTTAGAAATCAGTAAAAGTGAAATTTACCGCGTTGAGATTAAGTTACTTTGGGTGGCGATCCATAGAGAGTTATCAGATACACAACATGGTAATATATGGCCACAAAATGTATGAACCGCGATCCTTTGAGGTTAATTTTCATGACTAGCTTATCACGTGATAAACTTCTGTCCTGACATAATAGTCTAACTTAGAATAATTATGGTGGTATGTAAAAAGTTATACCTTTGGGCGGAGCCTCTCCATTTTCTCTTGCTTTCGCTTCTTTACGGGTCGCCACCATTTAATCCCTACGAGATCACTATTAGAAAAAGACAGCTTTGGTGAAATTGACCGGCTTGGCTACAAAACTTGTCTGTACACGAGTTGATTCAAATGGGCTACTTGACGGTCATATAATTCTTATAACAATTTGTGATTAATATCTGCAAACTTCCCTCTACCCTTGACATTTGCTGAGGTCTTGTAAAAATAGTAGAGCTGCCGGAAAAAAGTATTCTTAGCAGTTAATAACTTATAGACTATATTGATTGGGGTGAATGAAGAAGATTATTAAGAGCCAAATGCAACGTTGCTTAAACACGGTGCGACGCTGTGAAAGGACAGGACACGCCCCATTTCCAGCACTAGGTTAGTTTGATTTTCACAAAGACCAGAAATTTATGTCACTAATGACAAGATGACATCATGTAGATAAATTTTATTGGAAAGCAATTATGTTCACATAGTTAAGGAATTGAAAAATATTATTTAGGATAATTGGACTTTACATTGAAAACAATAGTGTTAGAATGAATGATAGATATCAAAATTTTAATAATCTAGACAATAATTCTAAAATATTGTTTCTCTTTAACAGCACTGATCCTTTTGTCTGTAGGACTACCGCTGCTTATATTTATAATTCAATGTTAAATCGACAATCTATGTTAATTTAATTATCAGATATACCCGTTTCTTTCTTTTTCTTTGTTGTTGTTGTTATACTTACATGTAATACTTAATACGTACTACTTGTATAGGTAATACCATGTATTTATATGGGAATACCGAAATAAATTGTTGTTGTTGTTGTTGTTGAATGGTTCCTATACTCTCCATTTCAGACTTCTGCTGTACAATGTGTAACTCATGGAGGAGCGCATACACCTGCGTTTCGCTTTCTACTCCAAACAATTATTTGACGTCAACATGTACAACATTCACGATTGCACCAAATTCGCGGTAAAACTTAAACAATTTTAAAAACGATGCTCAAAAGGCGCACTGAATAGTCGTAGTCTTTCTGTAAAAATTATCATTTTCGTCTCTCTGTCTGGTTTATTAATAAACACGTACATATAAGCAACCTGAAATATCAGTACAACCGAAATCCATAAAATAATTGGTTCGTTCCAGAATTTCTTAATCGTGGTGAATGAATTGCCAATGGCATTCTGGTAAAGCAAAAACTTGAAAGTTTCAACGATCAAAATTAATTCATAATTTCTGAAGATTTTATAATATGGTGCCCAAAAAACAGACATAAGAGTGATAATTATTGATAACAATAGAAACTATTTGGGAAAAAAAGGTGACGAAATTAAAAAGGACACGAAAGGTGTGATACATCTCAGAACGCAATTGAGTAAATGAAAACGGTGCTGCGAAAATTAAAGTGACTGGTGACCATTCTTACTCTATAATGATTTCAATAAGCTACCGGTGTCGGGATACCATTCTCTTCGGAACGATGGACACTCTACTTGCTTACCGTGAGAAGATCCGATACCTTTTTAAGAAAGAATTCTCAGAAGAAAGAGCAGTACTTTTCAATACTATCAATGGGGAGACCTTCTTCCCCCTGAAAAACTGGTCTGAAGATATGACAATTTATTTTTCGGAGCAACCCTGTTGGGGACAGAGATACTTTTAAGCCGATGTTGTTTTGCTTGGGCGATGGCTGTATTGGACCAGACTTATTATCAAACTGGATATTACTTTCACAAAGAGAAAAGGGCCAGACAGTCGGACTTCATCCTAAACAATCAGGATAGAAAAAAGAACACCTGGTTTTATTTCGACCTCGATTACAAGAATCTGTTGTACGTCATCGGCCAGCCGAAACAGTAAGGACAAGCAACGGCCCTTCTGATGACAGTGTAACAAGAACATCAAAAAAAGAAACAACAAAACAAAAATAGCCCCCGCCATATGTAATAAAATATTTTAACCACCATAGTGAGTCAATTGCGTGACAGCAATTTCATAAAAAAACTGGGTGGCCTGTAATTATTTCCATGTATCGCTGATTTCTATTATATGGAACACAATTTTTGCAGACATGTGCGGCATTAAAGATACTTTCTTTGCACTGATATACTACAGTGATATTCTAAAATAATTTATTTTCTTGCAGGGATTTGTCGAACAACAAAATAGAGAAGCTTCCGTCTGGGATATTCTCAAATAAGGGGTTGAGTTATTTGTAAGTTTGACACCTTAGTTTGTTTGTTTGTTATTTTGAGAGTAGATTGAGAGGCGCTACCCAGTGTGTCTAAATGATGATATATTAAAATCAAAGGGTTCTTAAAGCCATCTCGTTAATGCGAGAGAACGTAAGGTTAATAAAAAACAACATCAAGAATTGGAAACGTTTGTTCCCTTTATAGGTAAATGTAGTAAGCACGTGATACGTAATATGTGTAAAGCTGCTTAATGGTCTATTGAAGTTGAAAGATTGAAAATACCTGTACGTCTAACATTGCTGTCATAGAGGACTTAAGGGCTCTTTTAGGAGCCACTAAATCAATAAAAGTCGTGAGAAACAAAAGAATCACGAGTGTGAATGTAAATAATTTTCATGTTAATCTAGCGTATTAGTTCAAAATAGTCTTCATTTTACTGAGGGGAAACTTCAACTTGATTATATTAAGCGAATGAGGGGGCGAATTTGGTTGCTACGGGGGAAATTTTGAGGAAAGATGGGGGTGCCAAAACTACTTATATTCAATCTGTCTAGAGAGCCCTTTTACTTAGTTATTTTTTCTATTTTTTGTATTCACAGTATTTTAGTAGCAATGCCTTGTATAGCATTACAATAGCGATTTTCTTATCAATCAATGCCAAACTATGAATTTGGGAAAAATGTACGAAGGTTAAAAATATTTACTATTTTCATTTATTGATATTTAAACAGAACTAAAATATATTGCAACGATTTTCATTTGGAATTAAAATTGATTTACTGGCAATGTTTTTAAACAGCCATTTTATATGTGCAGTGTATATGTGGATGTAAAGTATGAGAAACAACAAGAGCTTTGTGCATGTCAATAAGTTCAGTAAAAAGATAGACTATTGCAAAAAGGCAAATGAAAATATTTTGTCGCTTTTTCCGTTGACTCAAAAATTGTGTACCTTTGGGCAGAATGGTGTCTCTTGTAGGAATAGAGCTAGTGATTAGGCTTCGTTTCCTTTTATAGCCAATTGAAAATGCGAAGCTTTTTCAAAACATCTGAGTCACTGAAAAGGAAAGGACATCAGGAAAGGAAAAGAATATGGAAATTTCCATATTCCTTATGAGAACAGTAAAAGTAAAGGAAAATGGTAATTATTTTAATAAGAAAAAGACTGCAAGGTGGCCATGTTAATAAATATGTTTTTTTTAGTAATTGTCTTTGAACTGAGTAATTGGCTATTAAATGATGACACGTAACACCACAATGTACCTCCGCTGCTGATAAAATTAATGCTGATAAAAAAAAACGTTCTAAATATCAAATTTGTATTGCATCATTTGATGCCTTTAAAAACATAGTAACTCTAACTTTTGCGTTTAATTTTCTCGATGATATGTTTGAATAGCACTGATATATGTAAAAAGGTGCGTTTTTTGAAACATTAAAAGAATCATTAACAACATTAACAACACTAACATGTTTTCAGCCTCACCGGCAAAACAAATATTGCAGTTACTATATTTCTGTACTTCTACTGTCCGTCGAATTGACCTATGCTTATCATCGTCGCTTTCAGGAATTAAGCAATAAAATTCTCTTGTTCCCGCCCAAGCAGTTGCAGCACAACCTGGGAAAGCAAATAAATAAATAAATAAATAAAAATAAAATGTAATTCTCATAATTGTTAATTATACAGAAATTAGACATATTGTATCATCTTTATATCGCATTCATTCTAAAGCAAGTTAAAAAGGAAAGCAAAATCTTTAGTCACATGTTAACAAGTTAAGCCTAAATATTGTTTACAACGGAATACTGTAGCTGAAGGCTTAGGGACCTTAGGAGAATAAAAGAATAGCCGGAAATCAATTATCCATCCGTGAACGTCGACGTCATTACTTTCCTTTTATTCCACTAAACCTGAAAGCCAGGTAGGAACTTTAATAAATCGAAATAGGTCTATTGAGAAAATTTTGAGATCGAAGTGTAAAACATAACCTTTTTGGCGGGCTTTTTCGTTACAAATAGTAAACGGTTATTACAATATGTCTGATGTCACTTGATAAGATTACTAATGCATTTAAATTTCGGCCCTCATATTATTCCTCCTTCCAGGAACGATGAATCTTATCAATAACTGTTATATCTTTCATTCAGTTTTCCACACATTGCTGGCCTGCGAATACAGCCGCCTCTCATCGCTCCCGGCCGCTAGAGGCGTTCGCGCGAGACAGCGTCTGCGATTTTCTTTGAGAAATTCCATACTGATGACGTATTCTGTCCCGCATCAAGACAGGAGCGCTGATTGGCCAATTTGATAATTTTACATAGTTATGCTTTAAATAATGCAGTGTAGTAACTCAATCGCCAGTTACGAGGACTTATCGTTAGAAAATGTTCGACTCTGTGTTTTGTCCTATGTTTAATGTTTTGACGTTACCAGCAAGTCAGTTTCAGGCTTTTTATAGTTTTATCTGCGGTGAAGAGGTTTTTCTACTTTTGTCAATTTACCGACCGGGTATGGCAAGTTATTGATATTTCAAACGGCGCCACTGGTGCACGTCTGGATGAATAAACATTTATTGGCGATACATGGGAAAAAGAATCCCGTAATTATCATCATCAGTCTGCTTTTTATTATAGCGGAAAGCTAGACTACCTTTATACTCATGGCACCGCAATGGCCGGGGTCAAAAATGGCAGTTTCTTTCGCCAATATTTTCACGTCAAAGCTGGAAACAGAAATAATAAACCATTGCGTGCAAGGTTATTTATCCTTTGTAACACAATACAACCTTGTGTGGCTACATCCTCATGGACAAATGAGTCACAATCTTTGCTTAGACGGATCTATAAAGAACCTCCCCTTATTTCATACAAAAGGGGTAGATCTTTTAAAGCCATACTGATAAGAGCTAAACTGTAAAAATCAAACTAACTTAAAACCCAGTGAACAACGGCCACAACAAATACGCCAGGTGCTAGTTGGATTTGTGATGGGCCTGTCAACACCTTTTATTTCATTTGGTTTCACCGCATGCATATTATTATAAGGGATTGACCATTAGAAAAGTGATGGGGGGAGGGGGGGGGGGGGACTTTGGGAGAGGCAAGAATTTTTTTTTGTCCACCTAAGGTGGAAATTCTTTTTTTCACTCGATGGCTGGAATATATATATTTTTTTAATAGTTTATTTTTTAATTGTCCTTGGGCAGATTTTTTTTTGCGATAATGCGTGGGATTTTTTTTTTCTTAATAATTTACTGGGACATGTTTTTTTTTTGCTTTTGCCCCACCCCCCCCCCCATCACTTTTCTAATGGTCCATCCCTAATTATGCGAGATTAGCGACGGGTGATTTACGTCATCAGTATGGAATTTCTCAAAGTAAATCGCAGACACTCTCTCGCGCGAACGCCTCTAGCGGCCGGGAGCGATGAGAGGCGGCTGTATTCGCAGGCTAACACATTGCAGGCCCAGCCGGCTTTGAACAAACAAACGTTATTCTGGCCGAAGAAGTGTTAGATTATGCGTCTTGTTTTCCTCTCACGGCACCAAAGCAAAAGATCACAAGTGACCGCAAAAGAATTCCGCATGTAACAAGTATCCAAATATCCAAATTATATCTGTCTGTTTTCATACCATGAGTTAGGTGTACATAATTCACTCGGACAAAATTAGAAAGGTTTAGCCCATACCGATGCATTTATTTTTAGATGATCATGCGGTTCTCCTGATTGTTGCGAGAAGATCGATAAGAGCTAATCGCGTGAGAAGTTCGACCAACGTTCTTTGTACTGGAATGTCAGAAGAAAAGATAAGACGCTTCCGACACTTCTTAATTTGGCCTGCATACGTGTGTTTGTTCATGGAACTATTTCCTTTTTCCAAAGATTCCGAAAAGGAAAAATTAAAATGCACGTTGAACTTCCCTTTTGAGATAAACTGAATGTGGGTTGATTTCTATACCTATACACGGTTGCCTTACAGATGCCATACAAATAAATCAGAGCCCACCAGATTAGGAGTCTTTTGTCAGTTCCATACGCATAGCCTTTCCCGAATTTTTCGAAGGTAGCAACCTTACCAATATATAATCAATATATATACAGAAAAACTTGATGTAAGGCACTATTTTCGCACATTGCATGCACTTTTAAAATAAAATACAGCGGATCAGATTACCTTCTCAACTTCTCGTTGCTCACGTTTGATCTTGAAGGAGCGATTCTTAAAATTTATCCGTGCATCTGTACTTCGGTGATTGCAGCCGTGGCCCTGATCTTTTAAAGGTTCTAAACTTTTCACCTTCCTTAACATCAAAATGCCATTTGACATCGACCGGTCCTCTGACGCATGATTTGCTTCTTGTAGCCTCGACGATTCTCTAATCTGTTTAATAAACGTTCCGTCTTCTATCTACTGAAATCGATATGTACGTTTTTGCGTGCTTGTGCAAGTTCATCATTCTGAAACATCAAAAAAGTTGATTGACATATGTTTCATGTGTGCCGCGATCACGAATTGTTTTCGGTAGTCACGGGATGTTGTGGACTGAAGAGCTAGAGATTGACTTGTATATATATATTTATGGCAACAAAGGGGATTTCAAGCGATACAATTTTAGATGAAATTGTTGAAAAATCGAAACGGATTCTTACAATGTCTTATGTAGTGAACAGTCCTGTCACAAGTGACCCTTACGAACCAGATGAGACCGCGAATCCTGTCAGTTCTGAAATAGCCAGCAGTGACCTGTTTGAACCAAGTAGCAAGGGCGATGGCGATAATCCTGATAAAACCATCACCGCAAGCTCAATTTCTAGCGAACTTTATGAGCCCCTGGAATCGAGCGAAGATGAATGTAGCCTAGCTTTTTCAGCTGCAAGTAGAAGACGGGTAAGTCTTCTAAAAACCTATTAAGAAAAATTGAATACAGTGCACCAAGGAGTTGCAACGGTTAAATTCATCTTCATAAATATTTCAATACTATTTATCTTTTGAATTAAGAGTAAACTAAATAGGTATTGAGTCCATCCATTTGAATTAATGATTTCAACTGATTTTTAAAGGCCTTAATTATTATATTGTCCACGAACTTCTCATTGCGTTTAAACCACACGGCTAGGCCTTGCACGCTCAGCTTATTACAAGTGCACGACTTATAGTCGTACATTTTTATCCAGTTGAATTTCGGTTATGCAAAAATTGATTAAACTCGAACCCTTCGTAGAACTCGAAGTTTACGCTAACTGTAACAAAAATCGATTACATTGAAATAGCATTATTTAGCAAGAGAATAGACCAAAATCTTGTAAAATTTTAAACTTTCCCGGAAATTTCTTTCACAGTGTGGCGCGTATAAGCAACTGATCTTGAAAATCCACCGGCATAAAACCATCCGAGCCAAATGAACAAGCATTTGAGAATGCAATGAAATTCATCGGAACTTGAATATAAAATTTGAACTCATTTGAGTCAGAACAGCGAATTGATAATAATTGTTTCGTTTCTTGATAGATTATGGCAGGTAGGTTCATACTTGCTTGAGAGCTCTAGAATAATCAAGGAAATAACGCTTTTCCACTTATGCTGATAAGCGTTCATGTTTAAAATTCTAAGCCGCCACCCGCGTACTGTGATCAATTTAATTTTTATCTGCAACGACAGTAAGCTTTACTGCCACTGTAATCACTTTGTGGTTGTCGAAGAATTGCGAATAGAACCAGAAATTTTAGCTGTCTCCGCGACCCGCAAAAATTTCCTCCAGCAAAACAAATTCAGTCGGACAATCCGCAAAATTTCCTTGTGCACGGTAGCTAAATCAACAAAACTATGACGTCTTTCCCATACTATTGCTTAATCAAACCGTAATAGCAATGTTTCAAAAATAGAACAAACGCAAATTTCATGCTATTTTGCTCATATTAAAACACAAACTTTCCCGTCCCATTTAACTTTCTTAAAACGTCGCCATTCGTAAAAATACACCGTGAAATTCTCAAACTGCGTTTGCCAAAAAACTCATTTGACCTATTTTTACCCTTTTAAGGCAGCTTTAATGGCTTTACAACAAATGATTGAAGCTGATAGGTAACGTAAGATATCGAAACTTAAGAAGAACTTAATGCCTTTGCGGTAACGTATTATGAGATATGACATATGACAAGTTCTGACATCCCAATACCCTAGGGAAATTAACAATAGGTCCGGGGGTGCTCCCCCAAAATTTTAGGTGCAGTATGTGACGCCCTTCTTGAAATCCTAACCGGTTTAACCAACCATATCTTCAATGCCCTAATATAGCTTCTATAAAGAAGAAGGAAGAAACCCCCCCGGACAAAAGTCCACAAAATTTTGTTAACAACTTTTGTCCCTTTTTTCGTGACTGATTCCGAAATCTCGTTTAATGCGCATGCGCATTAACGAGATACAAAATGACGCAACCGATGATATGGACAACTTTTGGATATCTATACGGCACTATTAAGAGGCAATACTTTAAGGATGCTTATGACGTCATATCTATTGCCATGGCAATAACGCAGCTTTTTGAAAATACCCTCAGTTTCCGCTAATTTTCTTTAAAAAAGCTAATCCGTTGGCCTATTGTTTTTTCTCAATTTGGAAAGCACCGATATTTTTTCCTCTTTTTTTGGCGCTATTACAAAAATCTATCGGCGGGAAGGAGTGATCTGCGAGAAGGGCGTCGGCGCCCACAATGTTGAGAAATTAATCCCCAATCTGCGAGATAAGAAACATTATATTATCCATCACAGAGCACTGAAACAAGCTCTGAAACATGGCTTGAAACTCACCAAGATTCACAGGGGAATACATTCGCTGAAGAGCCGTGGCTGAGATCATATATCCAACTCAATATATAGCTCCGCCAAGCCGGGAAGAATGACTTCGAAAAAGACTTTTTGAAGCTTATGAATAACGCAATATTTGGCAAAACAATGGAAAATATTCGCAAGAGAGTTGAAAAGAAAGATTGCGGAAAAGCTCATAGCTAAACCTACCTATCAACACTATACAATCTTTGATGAGAATCTCATCGCTGTTCATATGAAGCGGAAGAAAATGTTATTCAATAAACCAATTTCCTGCGGAATGTCAATTCTTGAAATATCCAAGGAACGGATGTTCAGGTTTCACTAATATATAAAGATAGCCTGAGCCTAACAGCGTCGCTCTTTGAACAGAAAGCCGACGATAAGCTTAACTTAGGTGAAAGGTCGGAAGCACAAGAATTAAGATTGACGACCGGGCTATTTTTCAATTTTAGCAATTCTCAAAAACAGAATTACGCGACTGTCTGCACAGTACATTTAGACCGTACAACAGTTCACAAAAACAACTTTTTCTGGCTCTAGAATAACTAGCACGACTAATTCCCTAATAGAATACACCTGTTACGTATCAAAAATTGCCCGAGAAACTGATTTGGAAATCAAAATTGCAAAAAATATACAAACAGATTTGCATAAGGCGACGAGAGTGAAGTTAGAACAGTTACTATGAAATCCAAGTCTTGTTTTGTTAACATAAAATCGCTTTTCAACCTATGTGATGAATGGACAAACACATTAAATTGCACAACACAATCTTCTTTCGAAAAATTTTATTCAAATCTCAGTAAGTTTGTTTAAAAGCAGCAAAACGCGTACCAATTATAGCGCTGTCTTCGATGAAATTCAAGAAAACAATACAACTAAATTTAAGCACGTTTTATGAACAATTCTCCAAACTAACGAGAGCACAAAAGAAAAAGTCAAACAGAGATTGATATCAACATAAATTCCCATCGAAAAATGTAATTTTTTTACTTTGTAAATCCTTGAAAATTCTTTAAATCTCCGGTAATCCGAAAAACAAACATCTCCCCTGCATTGATGAAAACGTATGAAGTTTCTCGAAGCAAGGTTTTACCCCTGAAAGCTCTTCTTTTTCCACAAAAGCGGCTTCTGAGTATTCCTTAATTAGTATCCCTGTCTTGAGTAGCAAACCGCGAAACACTGCAGGGAAATAACGACTTTAATTCTCCGCTAAACACAACAATTACCGAGCTCACGGCTGTGTGGCCGCGCGAAAAACAAAGCCTCGATACGCCTCGGTTTTCCTTAAAAATTGCTAAGATCCCGGATGTTGTCCAACACGGCGGGCGGGCACACTCGCGCCCGCGAAACATTCCGCTGGCCATGACCATGAAAAATGACGGGCATAGGTTGTTCTATGAGTATGGGCTCCGGCGGGCCTTCGGCCCGCGAGCTCCGCTATGAATATGTGAAACCCAAATACGGGAATAAAGCCACGCTGTTGTTTACAGAACTGATTCGTTGTGCTATGAAATAGAAACTGAAGACGTCTATCAGGATGACAAGCCAGATGTCAGAGAAATGTTTGATACCTCGGATGATCCCTCGGGAATGCCAATCATGAACAAGAAAGTGAACGGCTTCATGAAAGATGAAGCTGGGGGAAAGATAATAGAAGAGTTTGTTGGGCTGCGACCAAAGCGCTATTCATATAAGTTGTTTGGCTCTGGAGGAGACAAAAAATGCAAAGGAGTGAAAAAAACAAACAATAAAGAAACATATCACCCATGAGGACTTCAAAGAATGACTTCTCAGCGGGAAACCAGCCATGAGAACTATGAATCTCATCCGCAGCCATGAGATGTTCTCAGCCTTATCAAAATAAGCTACGGAAATAAAGCTATTATCATGAATAATAGCTTCAAACATCTTTCTGGAGCAACTTGATATCCCACTTTTCTTCATTATTCTTTTCGTTATAAATAACAAATGATGAACATCGATCTTCAAGTATC
Organism: Cladopsammia gracilis; assembly: GCA_022457155.1. NCBI lineage: Eukaryota > Metazoa > Cnidaria > Anthozoa > Scleractinia > Dendrophylliidae > Cladopsammia > Cladopsammia gracilis. The sequence continues at coordinate 795,893 of JAJGOT010000009.1, forward strand.
GTTTCCCAGTCTTCCTCACCTATTTTTTCAGTATAATTACCAAATCTTTTAATGAAGGCTTTCATATTGGCAATTAAAGCTATTTCTCCATTTGATCTATGTGTGACTATGGTTTTTTTTATCAACAAACAGGGAAGGCGTCTCATCATGCTTTAACTCATGATAACCCTTTTCAAACTCCTCTATTTGTTCTGGAGTTGTTCTGGATTTGGGTTTTGGTTGCAATCTCCGTCTCTGGGGAAAAACATATCGGCCACTTCTGAGTTTTTGTTGACATTGTTCTAATTTTGCCCTGGTAGCTTTAAGGGATTCTTCAACAGCGGGTGAAACTTTATCACTTATTTCAATTTTAAACTGTTTCCCATCACTTCGGCGCCTGAATTTGAGTTTTCCCGTTTGCAAAGCATGGGGAATAGTCTTTTTATTGACTTTCAAAGCGCGAGAAGCAGCAGATACTGGAAATACTTGTTCAAAATCATCTGTAGTTATTTTAATTGAAAACACCATTTTCAATGCTGCCAAAAATAGGGATATTTTTTTATTTATTTTGCGGGTAAAAAGACCATTATTCAATAATATAGCAATATATTCAGTATTCTCAGGAGAAGATTCAGGTCAATGAATGTTGACATTGTTCTCAGAATAGAAATAGAATTGATTTAGATATTATTCCATGACGGTCTTTTTACCCGTAAAATGGGGTTATCATCAGCATCATTTTGCGGGTAAAAAGACCATTATTCAATAATATATCAATATATTATATTCTCAAGAAAGGGATATAGGGATATAGGGATACAGAGATCTATTATCTTCAGACTTTATTTTCTTATATTCTTCATCTACCCTCTTTTTACCCGTAAGGAAGATTCTATCATATTTCGGAGACTCTTATAACAATCTTTCCTGAGAAATAGAAAGATGAGAACATTTCCAAAAAACATTATTTTTTCTCTATTTAAAATGATAACCAAGTTTAATTATAGCGGAGCTCTCGCCGGGCCGAAGGCCCGGCTGCGCAGCTCCATACTCATAGAACCCATGTCCGTCATTTTTCATGGTCATGGCTAGCGGAATGTTTCGCGGGCGCGTTGTGTGCCCGCCGCCGTACGCCGAACGCCCGCCGTACGCTCAACATCCGGGATCTTTGAGGCTTTGTTTTTCGCGCGGCTACACAGCCGTCAGCTCGGTGAACATGTTTTAAAAGAGTTTGGATCTTTCGCTGCATGGTCGATCAGTTTTTAGTGGAGAAGTAAATATTTCCCTGCATTTTTTCGCGGTTTGCTACTCAAGACAGGGATACTAATTAAGGGATACTCAGAAGCCGCTTTAGTGGAAAAAGAAGAGCTTTCTGGGATAAAATCTTGCTTCGGGGAACTTCATACATTTTTCAATGCGGGGAGATGTTTGATTACGGATTCCAGTACCAAAGGATCGGAGAAAACGGACACTAAAACTCTCGAACGTTCTGAATATGACGGCGAACAACCTTTGCCGAAGAGGAGAAACACTGGACATCGGACAAACAAACATAAACAGAAAAGCAAGTAACTGTCTAAATGTGATTTGCAAAAATTGTTTAGTTAAGACTAAGCTTATAAGTTATGTAATTTTGCCAGAAGAATTTTCTCTAAGTTTTTGCATTCAGAGCTAAATTTACAACTTTGAATATCCGTGGTTTTGGCAATGAATCCAAACAACGCTCTGTTTTTGATTTTGCGAAAAATTCCCGTTCTGATTTTATTTGTTTACAAGAAACTTTAGCGACAAGACAAAATGCGATAAATTCTCTGACAGTTAAATGGCGCGGTAAAAGTTTCTGGTTGCCCGCTCTTGGTAAACAAGGCGGCGTTTCCATTCTTGTCGCTGAAAATACTGTTTCAAATGTTTACAATGGAAAAAAGATTCTTCTGGTAGAATTGTTAGTGTTTTAACTGAACTCGACGACACGAAAATTAATTTGGTTTTATACCTATGCACCCACGAATCCAAATGAACGTACTTTTATGACACAATTCATGAATACTTTTTCCGAACTCTTTTAAAATTATTGCTGGCGATTTTAACTGCATTGAAAACGTTTCTGATAAGTTTGGAGGAAATCCTACAATTTCCATGCCTTTGAAAGATCTGCACAGTGTTCGTCGTTTTATATTGATATCTGGCGCAAAAAAACACGGCCGACTGAAAAATACAATGCACATGGTTTAATGCGGATAAAACTATCGGTACACGTTTGGATAATTTTTTTATTGCTCAGGACTTGTATAATTCCTTTTTAAAATGTGAAATTTTGCCTTGTGTTTTTTCCGATCATGATTCTGTTGATTTAAGCCCCAATTTGCATAATGCATTTTCCCGTGGACCAGGACTTTGGAGGCTAAACTTAGAATTTAATATCTCAGAAATTATTAAGAAACATGTATTGCACCGGAAAACATTTACTTCCATTCAAGCTTGGTGGGATTTTCTTAAAGAATCTATAAAATTAGTTGCTATCGATTTTGGTCGAAGTAAACAAGGCACATTAAGTTAAATCGCGATATTAAAAGGCCACGCAACTATAAATTCTTTGATCGAAGCTAAACGGGCTCTCATTGAAGGAGATAACTCAGTGAAAACCACCATAGAAACGCTTGAAAGAGAAATTCGGGTCATTAATTTATCCCAAATGAGAGGAAGCCAAATTCGAAGCAGAGTCAAATGGCTTGAAGAAAGTGAAAAACCAACCAAATTCTTTTTTACGTGCTCAGAAAAATACTGTTCAATCTATTTATAACTCCACCGGTGTTGAAGTCTTTTCACAAGACTCCGGCTCATTTCGATTTTTACCGTAATTTGTACTTGCAAGAACCTGTTAATTTAACAGTCCAAACCGAATTTTTGAACAAACTTGAAAACAGATTAAGTGAGAGCGAAATTTTATCCTGCAAAGGATTTTTATCTTTGGCTGAAGTTACCCACGCAATGCGTGGACTTTCTTCAGGGAAAACCCCCGGATCAGAAGGATTACCTCAAGAATTTTACGCTAAATTCTGGGATCTTTCAGGCCCTATTCTGTTCGAAATTATAAATTTAGTTTGGAAAATAATTCTCTCAATGATTCAATGCAAGGAAGCGTGACTAGATTACTTTACAAGAAAGATGATAAGAAAAACCTCAAAAATTGGTGGCCCGGCCATTTCGCTACTCAATGTTGATTACAAAATTTGTTAAAACGCTCTTACAAACAGACTTTCAAAAGTGTTACCCTCGATTATTTCAAGAAGATCAAACTTGTTCCGTCCCAGGTAGGACGATTTTTGAGAATTTATTTCTCTTGCGTGACACTCTAGATTATATAAATATTACCAATGAAACTGGTATCTTGCTGTCAATATTGATCAAGAGAAAGCCTTTGACAGGGTAGAAAAACATTGGTAAACTTTTTACCAATGTTTTAAGTCGTTTTGGATTTTGCCCTAATTTCCAGCGGTGGATTTCTACATTATACTGTCAAGCAAATATGAAAATTATAGTTAATGGTTTTTTGACTAAAGAAATTCCACTCGAGTGTGGGGTGAGGCAGGGAGATCCCTGGTCTCCACTTTTGTACATTTTATGTGCAGAAGTTTTGGCTACCAGTATAAGAAAGGATGATACTATTGAAGGTTTTCTCCTTCCAGAAGCCTGAGGATTCACCAATAGGCAGATGACTCCACATGTTTTGCAAACAACATTTTTTCTTTAGACAAATTGTTTACCTTACTTCACAATTACGAGACAGGTACAGGGACTAAATTAAATGTGGCAAAGAGTACAGAAGCCATGAAGTTAGGAGCTTGGTGCTCACGTCCGGACACTCCTTATGGCCTGACGTGGGTGTCAAGAATGCGAATCTTGGGTGTCTGGTTTAGCAATGGTACTGCAAATGTGGAACCGGATAACTGGTTACCACGCCTTTCCAAGCTAGATTAAAATTTGAACCTGTGGAAGGGTGTGGGGTGTTTTCACTCCCACCCTGTCGGCACTACTCAATAATAATGTTAAGACGATTTTCTTTTACCTAATGGACTTCTGCTGACGACGAGAATGACATGCGAGCACGCTTTTTCATTAAGACCATACTTTATGGTATATGGGTTTTTTCGAAATAAAGCAACTTTTCACAATGGCACCGAGAACTCTCGGGCCACTGTAAGGGACATAAGGAATGACATCACAACACAGTTGCAAAATGACCGGGGGGTACTTTGCAAATTTTTGGGCGGGGGTGTGCTGCTGGGACTCTGAGACCCTTAACCTACAGTGTATACTAGACCATTTTAGCTGCATTTTGCAACCCTATTCTAGACTAAACACCGAAAAATCCTACCCTATCCTAGACGTTTTCTAGACTCACTATTTTGCAGAAACTCATTCACTATCACAGTCTAAGATGCCAGGGGTCAGTAAAAATGTCGTACAGCACGCCTTACCGATTATTAAATGCCATTTGTCAGTAAACCTCGTCCAGACTAAATTCTTCAACCATCTGATCAGTTTCGCGGAAAATGATACCCTATTCTAGACCAAAAATCTCTGATTACTATACCCTATCCCAGACTAAACTGCTTGAAAACCATACCCTTCACAGCGGCACATACCTATATAGCTCATATATGGGAGTACCCCCCCCCCCCCACAAAAACAGAAATTTTCTGCTTTGTGGTGTCATCCGAATATTTGTGAAATACAACAGTCAAAGCTTGTGACTCTAATAATTTAGCTACTGGGAACTCATTCATTGCCAGAAATGACTAAAGTAATCATGTGCAAACCAGAATGGACTTTCAAGTGGACCAAATGACCGGAAATGAACTTTATAAATAATCCCGTATGGACTAGACTTTCAAGTGACTGTAAACCGGAACTGACCTTGTATTATTGGAACCGGAAATGACTAGCCTTAACTCAGGATGCCTTGTTACCGGAAATGACTAGCCTCTCAGGATAATATTGTAAACTTTAGGGATTTGTTATTGATAAATAAAACATTTTAAAAGAAAAAAAAACACTTTTGTTGTGTTTAGCGGAGAAAATGGTTTGCAAAATCGTTTTTCCCTGCTTTATTTCGCGGTTTGCTACTCAAGGGAGGTTTCACATTTCTCAAACAGTGAGCTTTTGTGGAATTTGTGCAGTCTAAATGTACTGTGCAGATGGTCGCGTAATAAGCTTACTGTTTTTGAGAATTGCTAAAATTGAAAAGTAGCCTGGTCGTCAATCTTAATTCTAATTTTCTTGTGCTTCCGACCTTTCACCTAAGTTAAGCTTATCATCATCGTTTCTGTTCAGAGAGCTCCGCTGTTAGGCTAAGCCTATCTATATATATTAATATCCAGCAGATCCAGCTCTCGGAACCAGAAACAAAGAAATCAGGGCAGTTTTTATTCACCGTCCTCCCAATTCAATATGAGGGCAAGCCATTTGATATATTTCTCGAAGGCCGAATGAAAATATGGGAACACAAGACTGAAGACAAATCAAATTATTCCCTGGGGTTCACTCTCGATGAAAAATCTCTGCAAATGTTCGAAGAAATGCAAACCAAGATCCAGGAACTAACCAAGGCCAAACAACCAGCACTCAAGAAAGTGAATCCCAAACTCACAATTCAACCAGATTCCCTGCAGATTGTGAAAGAAGACCAGAGTGACACGAAAAAGCTTTATGCTAAACTCTATGTCAACAAAGATGGCCGAATCAATTGCCCATTTTCCAAAGAAATAGCCGAAAAACAAAAACCAAATTCAATCCACATGACTTTATAGGAATCCCTCTAGACGGTATACTCGTATTTAGATTGCGCCAAGTATTTCTAGGTAATATCTTCTCTATCTCTGTCGTAGTTAAAGAAGTTCTTGTGAAAGAAATAGTTCAGCCTCAGTATGAGGATGAGGGTCTTGTAGTTGACAACACTAATGATCTTTTTTGCTGTGGAATTTAAAATTATATTTTATATTTCTAATATAAAATATGAATAGCGCATACTACGACCTGCCCGACAAGGCGGGCAGAGATAAACAGTTCCAGAAAATCACTCTTGGCGAACCAGAAACAAAGGAACTCGGGGATCACACTTTCATCGTTCTTCCCGTCCAGAGAGAAGGGTGCCCGTTTAATCTTGAATGTCATGGCTCGATGAAAATTGAGGCTGACAAAGCTATAGGAAAAGCACCAAAATATTTCATGACTGTCAATCTTCGCGGTGGTTACCTTGAAGAGTGTGAGGCAATTGAAAGAAAGATTCGAAATCTTATCAGTGAACAGCACTCGCATTTGTCAGTCTTAGCACAATTTCTGAAAATCATCAAAGATGGGAAGTTGAGAGTCAAACTGTATGCCGATGAAGATGGCAAATCATTTGTTTGTTTTTCGATCGTGATTCAAAGTCCACCTCCGGCGAGTTTATCAATCCACATGATCTCATTGGTATTCACTTTGAAGGTCATGTTGCACTTCGCTTCCGGCAGGTCATTTTTGGCCCGACCGCCCTGGTGGCCGACGGTCCAACTAATACAATTTCCTTGGTTGCCACCAAAGTGACCAAGCAGCAATATGAGTTGCCTGAAGATTATTTCGAGGAATATGATTCAGCCTATGATCTTAGTTTAAGCGTGTAAATTATCAAAGGATCCGACTTTGATAATTTAATCGGTCGCTTTGCGACCGGAATCCTCATCCGAAGATTCACAAGTTGGGCACTTTGTTTCAGAATCTTTCCAAACCATAACTGGGTTTTCTGGCGTCGAATCTGGATCTGCTTCAACATCATCTTCTGGTTGCCAATCTGAATGCAATTCATTTTCTAGGTTTTTGTCTTGAGAATCGTACCACTGACCACCTTGGTGGTCAGGCCAACTTTCCAAACTACTCATCTTAAAGATGTTTCATAACCGTTTTCATACTTTTCTAAATTCAAACATAAATCTGCTACCATTCCATCTATAACTTTCATAGCCTTTATGAATTTTTGTGAATAAAAAAGTCCCCTCGGAGATACGATCTCAATTCAGTCAAAATATTTTCATACTTTGTCATTGCAAATTGACTTCTCTCAAGCTTTCTTCTTAAGTTTTTCATTTCCTGAAAAGTCTTCAGGAATAACCCAGCACCATTTATTACCCCCAGAACTAGAAATACGTGTCTCGCAGAACCTCGCGAAGCTCGGGGGAGGATGCACTGCAAAATGTTAGCGATGTGGGAGAGATGGAATTTCTGATTTGACTGGAGAGGTTGGGTTGCATGCCGGCAATGGCCCCGAAATTTAAAGTTGAGACATTCTCGTTCCCAGTCGCTTCGATTTAACTTGTACTTAGTGCCCTGTCTTCCTAAATTATAATAAAAATGGGAACTGGTAGTGGTCAGTTTTGGGTTTTAAGCTGTGGGTCACTGTAACTACTATGGGACTGGGTATCAAAAGATCCTAGGGCCCTTCTTCCCCCGCCCCCCAACCTTGTTCATTAATTTTTGTCGGAAAGAAAATTGGTCTGAAAGTGGATGTATAGTATTGTTGTGGACATGGGTCTAGGACAATATGCAGTGGTGTTTTTTTTTTGATTGGATGAGAGTTTGTTTATGCTGTCTTGATTAAATTTTGTTTTTTTAGCTTGTTAGTGCTATCTCCCAAAATTAACCTGTCCTTTACATAATGCTGTAGCTGTTCTTCTATATACTAAGCAATGTATAGAGACCAGGATGGAGAATTTGTAGGTTAAGATCACGACTTAGGTGTTCATGACAAGTTAACCCCTTTAAAAATCTCAAAATGAAAATTAATTTGCAAATGTACATTCTCCTTACTGGTGTCAATACAGTTCACAGTCATATATATAACTACAGTGAATTTGTATTCAATTTCCACAGACAACTCATGTTAAAGGTGATCAGGTTCTCAATTTGCATAATCTATGTACTTGTTTTGTACACTGATATTGTGAGGAGATTTGAGATACTGATCACCATTCCAATAATAAATGTGAAGCAGTAATGTTGATGTTCGATGTCATTTAATCTTATATCAAAGATATAATCATCAATTTACAACATGTACTAAGACAATAGTTTCCAGCGTTTGAGTACTAATTTTTTATATTGAAAAAATATCATCTTATGATCTGCCTGTCATTTGTTTAGCTACTTAAAATCTTTTTTTTTTTCCAAAAGGTAGATTAAAGAATAATAGGTAACTCCTGCTGTCTTGATAAAATTTCCTTTTTTAAGCTTGTGAGTGCTATCTCCAAAATTAACCTGTTCCCTTTACGTACTTCTGTAGCTGTTGTTCTATGTACTGTGTATCAAATAATTGCTAATCCAATTGACTATTTGCTTGAATAGTTGAGATTGCAGGAGTTAATACTATATTTTGGATACAGGTCATGAGAATTACGAAATTGATTACAAAAGTTAAACATGAATATTCAAGATGAAGAAGCATATTCTTTGCAAATATCATAAGCAATGTATACAGACCAGGATGGAGAATTCGTAGGTTAAGACCAGGACTTTGGCCTTCATGACAAGTTAACCCCTTTAAAAATCTCAAAATCAAAATTAATTTGTAGATGTACATTCTCCTTACTGGTGTCAATACAGTTCACATAGTCATATAACTTAGTGAACTTGTATTCATTTTCCACAGACAACTCATGTTAAAGGTGATCAGGTTCTCAATTTGCATAATCTATGTACTTGGTCGTACACTGATATTGTGAGGAGATTTGAGATACTGATCACCATTCCAATAATAAATGTGAAGCAGTAATGTTGATGTGTCATGCGTTTAATTATCTATACAGTTGCTACACATTAGCTGGTCACAACTGCTAACAGAAAATTGTTTTTTCTTTACAAAATCAAAATTGTAGACAGAAATTCTCCTTACTAAACCATTTTATTATTATTTTTTATTGAACTATTTTGCAACAAATGTCGTAAACTCAAGATAGAGTATGAAAAATTATATAAATAATGCTACATTATGCAAATGTTATATATTTGTGAAATAATTTTCACCTTTGATCATACTTGAAAGAGAAATTACATGTTGACACCTTGGATACATTTTGTAGAACTATATATCTGTGCTGGCTTCCATCAGATCAGACCAGTTTTCTTGCATCTTTCCATGTCATTTTATCTTATATCAAAGTTCCTTAGTGACCTTAGCGAGAATGTCAATAATCATCAATTTACAGCATGTACTAAGACAATAGTTTCCAGTGTTTGAGTACTAATTTTTTATATTGAAAAATATCCTCTTATGATCTGCCTGTCAGTTGTTCAGCTACTTGAAATCTTTTTTTTGCAAAAGGTAGATTAAAGAATAATTTATGGAGGGTTGTATATAAGCTTAAGCTTACTTGCCTTTAAATGTAGGTTGTTTCAATTGAAGAGCATTAAAGAGCGGATTAAAGTGCGGTGATTTGAGCTAGATTTCTTAATCGTTCTTCTTCTTTGAGCCTTTCCCGACCTGTAATCAGTGTTTGCTCTCGTTGCGTCTATTAACATAATCATTTTGTCCAACACTTCCAGTTGGTGTCGCCTCTTGTGATCGGTTTCGTTCAGAATTCTAATGGAGGCATTTGGTCAGGCTGTTCGAAGGCTTTGTAATCGATGCTGTCGTAACTTGTTTATTCGCTGTTATTCGTTGCTCGATCGCCTTGAATTTCAAGTCGCCGTCGTCGCTCCAGCGGAGTTTCGGTGGTTAATCTTCTCGAGAAAGGATTTCCAGCCATTTGTTCAATCCAGCGTTGTTGTATTTGCTGTTTTTTTCTCATTTGTATATGTAATAGGACTACATGCTGTCCAATTTGGAAATAATTGGATGAAAAAAATTCCGAGGATAGCCAAAATTGGACGAGGCCGTAGGCCGAGTCCAATTTGGCTGTCAGAGGAATTTTTTGAATCCAATTATTTCCAAATTGGACAAGCGTGTAGTCCTATTACTTATTAATTATATAGCTGGTGAGGAAATACAGCTTCGCAAGGAAAACTATGGGAACTGTCTCTGATAAAAAACAGACTGAAATCTTAATAATTTTTTTTATTTTAATTCATTTTTAAATACATGCTGTGGTCCAAATAGAAATGAATTTCATTATCACAATTGAATTTAATAAATATAATAAATATAACAATACTGTAAAACTTAAAGGTCAAAAAATTTAGAATTTCATTATTTTGAAACTATCCAGTTTTCAATATCAAGAAATAAAAGTGTGTAAAGAAATAACACACACACACAATAAAGATGGAAAAGATTAAGAAAAGAATGCAATTAACAAAGTGCAGAAAAAATAAAATTAACTATTTTAGTCTGTACAAAACACGCACAAATGAAAACTACAATGAATACAAGAAAGGTGTAAATTTAAAGTTTTTGTACAGTCAGCAATAGCTAGTCCTCATCTGAGTCTGAGAGTACAGAAGCTCTGATCCTTTTCCATGTACGTCGTGGCTCTGTGCTTTGGTGTGTTGGCACTGGCATATTAGATAGACCTGGAAAGCCAGGAAATGCACCATAGAAATTCACTGTACCTGTTAAGTTGTTGATGGTACTGAAACTGTTGCTGGAAGAACTGGCTTGAAGGGGTAGTCCATCCTTATTGGGGTTACTGTTAGCAGGTTGTTGTTGAATATCACTTGTTTGCTTGCATCCACTGATTATATTTGACAGTTCCCCTGCCTGATTCTCGTCATCTCCTTCATATGAATTAAGGCTGAGAATATTACGGTGTCCAGTAACATCAATAATCTTGTCCCTCGGGACACCAAGATTCTTTAGCTTTTGCACACAAGTTTTTCTGCTCGAATGATTGGTAATTTTCTTACCAGTGGCAGCAGTTAAACCAGACTTGACAGCCATGTCTTTCATTATCTGTCCAATTTTGTGTTCACCCATTCGTTGTCTGCTAAACCATACTTGGCCCTTGAAATAGTTGTCAAGTAGAATGGCCCACTGTCTCTCATTTCCGGTGGTCGTCTAGACAGCATTTCTTCGAAAAGTATTACAGGGCATCTTTCGCCGCCAGTCGAAAAAATTTGGGTTGTACAGCTCTGTGGGCGATCTGGAGACCTCCTTGCCTCGTTTTTGTAGGACCTTCTTTAAAAGTTACGTATTTGACAACGCTGTCAGGACTGGTTATGATACTAAAATCTTCCACCATCATTGAATAGTGCTCTTGTCTCCCTCGGAGGCCAAAGTGTTCAGTGACATTTTTAAAGTTTACATTGACCAGAGCTTGTGCAGAATGTTTACCGAGCTGACCTAACTGCCAGAGGAATTCTTCGTCTTCATTCAAAGCGTGAGATGCATTTTTTCGCTTTCCGTAACCCTTCACTTACAATTCTCTTGCTTTCGCCTCAAGTTGTTGCCTTGACTTTTCAAATTCGCGGTCTCGCAAGATGCTGTGTTTTTTGCCAGCGTTTTTTAAATGGCGGTCCAACGCGCTCTGCATCACTGCCAGACTTTCTGGTTCATATTCGCCGCCGTCTTTTTTTCGAATTTCGGCAAAGAAGCGGCAGAGAATTGCATCTAGCTCTTCTGGAGGGATATCTTCAAAACGTCTCGCTTCGTTATTACGCTGGAGTTTCCACTCGTTGAAAACATTAAGCCACGTTTTTGTGCTCTTGGCGGTGTTTGAGTTTTCGTTTCTGCTTCTAAGAGTATTAATTTCCTCTTCCTGCAACCATGGAAATCATTTGTGTTAGAACTGCTAAAGATGGAAAAATTTGGCAAATTTTCTTCAGTGAATTTCTCCATGTTGTCAACAACAATGGCGACCTGTCCTGCTTTCAGTGCTGACGTTTGCTCATTGCTGATTGGTTGGTTTCACAATCCATTGTTTTTTCTCGGATTTCATTGGCTGAAACAAACTGTCCTATTTTTTCCCAAATAGGACAGTTTCTGCATTTTTACTCAAACTCCATATTAAAAACTGTCCAAATTAAATCCCAAATTGGACAGTTCTGAGAAATTAAAGGATAATAGCCGTGCTGACAATACTGGATTAACTGACTGCTATATAATTAGCATCAGAAATTGGTTGTGTTTCACCGAGAGTAACACTTTTTTACGACGATGAGTAAGGGTAAACCGTCAGCCCGGCCGCCGCCATGAATGAACATGAGCGCGCGCGCCATTGTCAGCGGTCGCGATGTTTGTTGCCAGGCAACTGCACGACATCTTCAGTATATATTATATATATATATATATATATATATATATATATATATATATATATATATATATATATATATATATATATATATATATATATATATATATATATCGATTTGGCGCGGCTCAGCTCCCGAGCACCCGAGCGGCCTTCGGCCGCCAAATTTATTAACCTCTCTTCGCGAGGAATAATTGGATTCAATGTAACTCCTCCTACAATTGTTCCGGTAACAACTAAAAGAGTAGAACTTAGTGTTAATCCCAAATTCATTTTCTTGTATTTTCTTTGTGCTTTTCGGCAGCACCAACATTTTTTATGATAAAAAGCATATAGCTGTTTCAATTCATCAACTTTCTCCTCAGAAAGGGTTGGATCAATATGATTGAAATTAAATAAACTATCTTGCATTTTTATGGCATGAAAAAAAGTTTCCTCAGAGCTTCCAAGAAAGCCAGAATATGTTCCTTTATTTCTTTCAGTTTTTGTGTCTATCTTTATTTGAAAAGCCATTTTTAGACCTCAAACAATAAACTAACTCTATAATTAAATTTTATTGATTTTTCTCCAATGAAGGGTCTGACTTGTATAGCATCCCATTCATTCAATGAGAGATCAGTCTGTATTTTTTGTTTTCTTCCACCTGTGGTTGATGTGAAATTTCTTTTCATAATTTCAACCGTAACGGGTGGATAAAAGTTTTGGTTTCTATTCAAAATTTCAGGAAAAACTGTCTTTAATTTACACTTAATAGGAATGATTAAATCATCATCATCGCCATTAAATTTGATATATAATGCTGGATCCTCCGTAAATCCACTCAAGAAAAAAGATGATTTATTGCCAATCAACTGATGACCATTCATATCCAAATTAGTTTGCATGACCATCTTTTGATTTACGAAAATGAAAGGCCAATCATAAACATCAGTAGGAACATCGTCATGAGAACCCTTGATGCCATATACGATCAACTTTGCAGGTCCTTCTGAAGCTGATTTAGCGGTTCCTTGCCATTTCAAATCCAGGAAAATATACTCAGGTGAGGAGATCTTCCATTTATGCATATGGACGATGGATCTAGAATAAGTAGACAACTTCGTTGTTGTTTGTTGACCGATATTCAGGCTTGTGCTCACGACGTTGACGCAAACGTTATTCATTGAAGCGGGAAAGATTTCAATGCAAATAGTGTATTCTCCCTCTGGCAATTGGAACATATTGAAACCAAGTCTCCCAGAGTATAGATTGCTGTCGTCTTTGGATACTGTCAAATCATATGCCTTCTTATTAAAAAGATGAGGTGAACTTGAATAATCATTGATTCCAGTTACTGTCATATCATGCTCAGAGCTGGATTCATCAATGTCTTCCATCAGATACCGGAATTCATCTTTCGGGAGAGAGTTTGACGTGATATGCGAGTCATCAACGTATTTTTTGAGCTTCTCTTCTAATTCTATCGTGTGGACTACCACATTGCTTATCTTGAGATCAAGATTTTTATCACCACTATCCACATAAGATTTTGGTGTGGGTTGATGTTCAAGAGTTGGCGCTGCAATATTATTGATTTGTTGTGAATTCATATCCAGATTTCCAGTCATTGTTCCACCTTCCAACGGAAGTTTTTATTGGATTGGTCGTCCACATATCTTTTGTTTGCGCCTTTATCGGCAACAGTTGGATCTTTCACATTGAAAATGGTGTGATTTCCCATATCCAAACTCTCTTTGCGGCTGAGAAAGACATTTTTAACATCATTATAAGAAACAAGATTGTTATAATGTTCACCCAAATCATGCCATGTTTGTTGTTTTGAGTTTTCCACGTTGAAAATTCCTTTCAAATCAATATCCTTCGTGACTTTATGCGTTGGTTCAGGAGCATCAGGGTGATATCTTTTCAGAGTGATCATATTCACAGCTGAGAGATGATTATCTTCATCAGTTTCCATATATCATTATAAGAAACAAGATTGTTATAATGTTCACCCAAATCATGCCATGTTTGTTGTTTTGAGTTTTCCACGTTGAAAATTCCTTTCAAATCAATATCCTTCGTGACTTTATGCGTTGGTTCAGGAGCATCAGGGTGATATCTTTTCAAAGTGATCATATTTACAGCTGAGAGATGATTATCTTCATCAGTTTCCATATTGGTGATCAGTTTTCTGTTCATATTGATTTCTCCAGGAAGAATCAGTTTGTTTCCCGAACATCAAGGTCTCCTGTCATGTGGGTGGTTCCATCCAAGTTCAGAAAGTGTGTTTTTGCAGTTTCCCAGTTCGTTGCATCCTTCAGGTCGGATGGATCGCCAACATTCACCATTTTTTTGTTTTGCATATCATAATCCCCTGAAGATGTTAATTTAAAACCAACGCCTGTCAACCCATCGTTGCCTCTTTGATTAGTTGAATGCCTTGTTTTAGCAGGTAATAACCCATTAGAATAACTCATCATTTTTATATGGTCTCATCAAAATTTTTAGAAATGAATTTTCTCGGCTTATCAATATACAGAAAAGAATATGGGTCTTTGGTCGCAGTCAAATAATCTTCTTTGCTGACATTATTATCCCGGCATAACGTGGCAATTTCTTTGTTGCTGCGGAATTCGAAGATGCAAAAATGCGAGCAATTCAAACGAATATCTTTGGGTGTTTTATAATAACTCTGCGAAAGATAAATGACAGAGCAATTCTTATGTCTGCCTCTGATAAAATAATCAACCAATGGCTTTTGATTCTTTTCGCATACAAAATCATCGAAAACAACCAGTTTTTGATTCTCATCTGTCAATTCAGACACGGGAATGATATCATCTGGGGACCATCCGGAGGATGCTTCCACGACGTCATACCCAGCTTCTTTGCTGATTGGACGAAATGTTTTCAGCAGATGCTGATATTTTGATTGGTCAAGATTTTTCGCATAGAGATAGACCTTCTCATAATACAAAAGCCGAAAAATCATATCCAGAAGAACATTTGTTTTTCCCGATCCCGAAGGACCGCAGATAAGCATTCTGAAATTTTGATTTGGCATGAAAGGATGCAGTTGTCTATAATTGGTTATGTGATCATTGAAATCATAATTTGGAATCTTCATTTTATTATGTAGTACATGTTGTTGTTCATCCCAAATTATATATGATCGATATAAAATGAGTTTATTGAAATGGCAACAAATTGCAAAAAGCAAATCTGCTTTGGGTAAAAAAATTAATTTCGTTCATGACCGCATCACCCAGAAAAAGTTGGGTGAAGAGACAAGTCAAACTGGGTATGAAAAAGTATTTAAACCCATAACATCGAAATTAAATGATGTTATTGCATCGAATTTGAGGCCGCAGGTCTTTAGAGTTCGGAAAAAGAAAGTCGTTGGAGAAAAAATTAAGCCAGGTATAGATTATCTTCCGGAAGTCGACCCATTTAAAGAGATGGATGTTGGAGGCCTGTTTGATGCAGATGAGGCGGCTGCTGCACCACAAGCAGAGAAACAAATTGGACCGCAAATCGGTCCGCAAATCAGCCAACCTGACGCGTCAAAAAGTTCACTCCCGCCATATGGTGATGGTCAACCACCAGATTATTCACAGTTATATCCTGATTTATTCCCTGGATATGCTCTGAAAACAGAAGACGAAGGAGATGATGAAGACGAAGGAGACGAAGGAGACGAAGAAGAAATTTTTCATGGTATAAAGAATCTCTTACTGTATCAGCAAAATTTACGAAGTTATCAAGAACTGGATGAAAAATTAAATGCCCCAGGTTTATCTGTAAGACAGAAAAATGGAATTATTAAAATATATGTGTGCTTTTGCTCACGTTTGAGTACATGTCGGACTGTAACACTATAAAGTTCACCCAAAATAAAGAGTTGTTTAATCTCACTTTATTGGGTTAAGAATTAACTCATTTTGAATTTGAGTGAGAACCACTTACTCATGATCAATGCGGTGTAGTAAGTTTTTAATCGTATGTTTTAGGCCCCGTCCACACGTATCGGGATATTTTTGAATCCGCAACTTTTTTGTTGCGGATTGGCCTTCCGTCCACACGTATCCGGCGAATTCGGAGAAGTACGATTCCAATACGCTGCGTGTGGACGCGAATATTTTCGAATCCGTAACAAAAAAGTTGCGGATTCAAAAATATCCGGATACGTGTGGACGGGGCCTTAGTCACTGTTCGCCTCGCGCTTCCCGCTTAAAAAAAATAACTCCTGTTCTGCAGGCTAAGATTTACCGGTGGAAAGACATGGTAAACCGATTGATTGAACTAGTACATACATGTATATAAACGCATTGAGTGTTTGCAGTTACGGACAAATAGGTTACACCACTTAATTTTCCAACAGCTTTGCGGTCGTTTCGGTGAAGCCCGGCCTGGCTTTTTGTGATATTTACGGACAACGAAAAACTGTGTAAATGTAAAAAAAAAAACATTTACGCTACCTTTACAAATATTGATATTGCTGAAATTTGTTGTGATTGTGGTCTTGAAATTCAAATAATATTAAATCATGTTGGAGATATATCTGTGGGAAAGATGTTGTTATAGAAAAAAGTCTATCATAGAAAGTATTATTTTGAGAAAAATATTGATGAAGTACGAAAAAAGATTGATATAAAAAGTTGTGATCTTTCAAAGATTAATGAAATACTTTATAAAATTGATAATGATAGAATAATCAAGAAAGTAAACGAAAATTATGAAACAAAAAGAATTATCAATGTTATTTTTATTATAAAAAACATTTTAATTATTCTAGGTTATAAAAATGTTGATGAATTATTACCACTTAAAATTTCAGAAGAAACAGAATATTTTTTATAATATTTGGTGGGATTTTGTAAAAAAAGAAACAAAGTTATATAATGTATAAAAATAAAGAAATGATGTATAAAGATTCTGGATTAAAAAATAGAAAAACTTAGTGAAGAAATATTAAATCTTCAAGATAAATTAGAAAAAATACAAAATGAAAATTTTAATAGAAAAATGAAAAATGATGATATAGGAAAAGTGATATTAAACGATAAAAAAGAAAATGAAGGTAATGATAGGGAAAAAGAAATAAAAATGATTTTTGGTGAAAGAGAATTTAGAAATAGAAAAAAAATGCTAAATATAAATTTATTATGTATTATATTTTAGAAGCAAATATTAAAATTCCTGTAAATAGTTATTTAAATTATGTAAATTATAGCGATGAAGAAAAAATAATAATTATTTAGAATATACATTTGAAAAATCAGAATTTGAAGAAACATTAAAATATTTCAAAGCTAAATTTAATTATAAAAGGTATCTAAAAAATAAAGAAATGAATTAAAAAGATAGTTTTTCTTCAAATATACCTAAATCTTTAGATGAAATACTAAAAAAAGTTAATGATGAAATTGAAAAATTTAGACAAGAACTATTTGATAGAGAAATTAAAAAACTTAAAGATTAAATAAAATTAAAGATACTATGAATTACACTTTGCTGAAATTTATAATTATTTCCATTCTTTATTATATTTCTTTTCCATTTTTATTGAAGTAGGTGTTAAATATATCATTTCTTGATCTAAAAGTTTCATTTCAGATATAAACGTTTGATAATCAAATTCACTACCTCTCATTGCAGCTCTTAAATTTGTTAAGACTTTTTCATAAGTTGTAAATCCAAATTTTACCATATCTAATTTACCTTTGTAATTTTTCATTTCATGATATGTTTTTAAAAGTATTCTAGCTGTTGTTAATACACCTAAGAGAATAGGGTTTAAGGTTATTCCACCTGTGATAATACCGACTGAAGCTAATAAAACAGAGAGGATATTCATAATATAATATATTTTTTTGTATTTACTTTGACTTTTTTTGTATATCTATGTTTTTTTATGATAAAAAGAGTATAAATCCTTTATTTGTTGGATTTTCTCAGGGGTTAAAGTTGAAGCAATATGATTGAATTTGAATATATCTTTTTGTTGTCTGTTTTTATTTAATAAAGTTTTCATTCTTTTGATTGGCATTTTATTATAATTTTATTAACAAATTTCTTAAAAATCGATTAAGCCTTAACATCAATCTTATGTACACTTGCAGGAAAAAGCTATAAAATTCATTCATATAAATGTTCATTTCATAACGCTTGACAAGTTCAAGCAAATAGATATTCAAAAATATATAATTTAAAAAACTAATGGAGTAAAACAAATACAAAATATTAACTATACGTAATTAAAATATATTTATATACATATCGATTGAAAAACGTACTCAATTCTTTTCACAAGGTCAAAAATATTAATTTAAAAATAAATGAACTAATTAATAGCTCCTTCGGTGGTCTCTATATCTATATCTACACTTCTAAAGTCCCAAGATGCTATCTTTGCAGTCCGTGACCCTCTCAGACAAATCAGTGCAGATCTTAGAAGTGCAAAAGATATTCTTGCACGGATCCATGAAATTGTTTTCGCATAATCTTCTCCCTTCTTTATCGCGATCATCACAGCTAGGCGACTGTGAGACATCAAGCATTCCATACCCATTCCACCGGTAATGTCCCGTGTTCGACGACGAACACGAGGACACGAGTATTGGCGCTTTTTCTCGTTCTCGTGCATACGGTAGATTTGATCTGGGCTAAGATTCCTGTACGATTCAGCGTTTGGGTGACAAACCCTGACATCAAAAAAGGCTGATCGTTGGGGCTGATCGTTGGGGCATTTTATTATAATGGTTATAATAAACTTTTACTGAATACAAGAGTAAATGAAATTCTATTAACAATTGGTTCTTTATTAGTATCTTTTTGTGGCTAGTGCCTCGGAACGAGGCTCAAGCCACAATGCTATTGCCCTGGTGTATGCGTGTATGCGTGCATGTAATTCGAGTCAACTTCGTGACTGCAACTCCAATTCGGGTTAGCTTCGTGAGCTCCGCTTCTTCGGCGATACGTTATCGATCGCCGAGCCGCTTCTTCGTGTGCCATGTGCTCAAAATCAACTTGAAGGTAAGTTTTGCTCATTTAAGTCATGTTTTTATACTATTCTACATCAAGAACCAGGCTCAATTTTCGATGCCTCTGTGAAGTGTTTCCTATCAAAGGTTTTTCTAGCTTTTTTCAAGATTTAGGATCTTCTTTTTTGAAAAAAAAAAAACAACTGAAGTGTGTAAGCGTGTTCTGTTGACTAGTTGTAGTCATGGCCAAAGAGCTCTTTATCCTACCAAATATCTGTTACTGTGTCCACGAATTGGCCACCTCTACCTGCTAGAAAAGATTGTATTCAATATGGGAACAAAAAATCTCTTTAAAGAGAGCCAAAAATCCCTTTGGGGAGCAAAAATAAAGCCCGTTCTCGGGTGCCAAACAAATTCCCTTCGGGGAGCGATAAAATCCCTTTGGGGAGCAAAAACAAAGCTTATTCGCGGGTGCCAAACAAATTTCCTTCGGCGAACGATAATAACAGTAAGCAATCTCAAACTTTGTGAGCATTAAATAGTCAATGAACTAAAATTCATTAACTCTGATAAGGTTTGAAAAATTTATAGCAGTTCATATTTCCAAAAGTTAAGCTTATGTTTTCTATTTACAATACTGTAGCCAGCTTTATTTCTCACATATGCTGATTGCACCAAATAAGTTTCATTTACTGAAAACATCGTTAGTTTCTTATTTATAGATGGTACCAAATTGTCAATACCAAAATATTCATACCATATTGATTTGCTGTTGCAAGAGTTATTTTTGCAGTAAATGTTTGTTCAAGTGTTCTGGACTAATTAGCCTCATGTTAAAGTAGAAACACAAAAATGTTTAACTGTTTAACTGTTTATTAATTATCACAGAATTGACATGTTTTCATGCACATGAATGGAATGCTAGTCAGAACAAAACAATAGTCATTCAAATTAACTTTATTAAAATTCATACACTGTAATTTCTAAACAGTGTCAAGTTTGTTATGGTTCAGAAATTAATAAAATTTATTAGCAATTTGCTATATTTGAATATTTTCAATAGAGCAGTTTTTATTAACCCATTAACCAAAATAAATAGTGCAATACTAAAAAACTTACAATAAAGGAGATTTGAGAGTTTTATAATGCTACTAAGTACTGCAAAGTGTACATGACATTACTATTTCTGACAAACGGGCTGACAAAACTACTGAACAGTGCCGTACTACGACTCAACTTAAACTAACGCGACTACAACGTAAGATAGACAAAAAACGACGAAAAACAGACGACAACTGGGTCAGGAATATCTCTTCCCGTCCCTTAGACGAAACTGAAAACCGAGTGCTTTCAAACGGACTGAAACACTCAGTGACGCCAAGACGTATACCTACAGAGGCCATTGTATCAAGTGTTGAGGCTGCTCTGTCTCGTCAAAGAGATCTATCAGAGCCAGCCAAGGATAACATCAGAAGTACAATAGCTTCTACTATACAATCAGCCTCGATAACAGACAGTAACTTGACTAAAGACGAACGACAGGCCCTTAAACGACTGAAAACCGACGAAGACATTGTCATACTACCTGCAGACAAAGGACGATTGACTGTTGTTATGGACAAAACAGATTACTATAACAAAATGGACACGTTTGTTAACGACAAACAGACCTACGAAGAACTTAAACGAGACGCGACTCCCGCACTGCAACGAAGACTTAACGGTAAACTGCTCAGCCTTAAGAAGGATGACGCTTTTGACGTTACACGCTACTACCGACTAATCGTGGATCACCCTCGCACTTCCAAGTTCTACCTTCTTCCAAAAATCCACAAGCCAGGAAACCGCAGGAGGCCCATTGTATCCGCTTGTTACTGCCCTACTGAGCTCTTAGCTACTTATCTTGACAAGATCACTTCTCCTTTGGTTCATGGTTTACATAGCTACGTCAAGGACACTAATCATATGCTAGACATTGCACAATCCTTTCGCTATCCCAGCTTCAATTCTAATCGCTTGGTTTTCACAATGGACAACAAGTCACTGTATAAAGTGATACCCAACAACGATGGCCTTGAAGCTTTACAACATTTTTTAAACAAGCGGTCGGTGCTAGAACCACCTACACAGACCTTAGTACGTCTTGCTGAATTGGTCCTCACACTAAACAGCTTCACCTTCAACGGCAGTTACTACCAACAAACGGGTGGTGTCGCTATGGGAAGTAAATTTGGTCCTAACTACCCCTGTCTGTTCGTCGGTCACATCGAGGAACAAATCTTCTTACAATATCCAGGAACCAAACCTGACCTCTACAAGCGATACATCGACGACATAATGGGAACAGCTTCCTGTAGAGAAAGCGAACTTGACAACTTTGCCAATTTTGTCAACAACTTCCACCCGAGCCTTAAGTTCACTTGGTCCATCTCTGACGACCAACTGCCTTTTCTAGACCTCTTCCTGAAACTAACTGCTCATGGATTAGCAACGACCATACACTACAAAGAAACCGACTCTCACTCGTATCTCACGTACTCATCTTCACACCCGGTCCGTTGTAAAGACTCCATTCCGTACAGCCAATTTCTCCGCCTTAAACGGACATGCAGTGATGAGAATGACTTCATCAACAAGAGCAAGGAAATGGCATCTTTCTTCCTGCACTGTAACTATCCCCCAACAGTCGTAGATCGAGCCCTCCAACGCGTCAGCACCATCTCTCGAGAGGCAGCAATGCGACCATCTGACGATGCAAGCACCGACAAAGAAGTCATCCCCCTAATACTTACCTACAACCCCACCAACAGCTGTGTCAAGAACATCCTTACGAAAAACTTTGAAATCCTTAAATCTGATCCTGATACGATGGAAATCTTTCGTAGCTTGCGAGTCCTCGGTGCGTACCGTCGCGACTCCAATTTAAAAGACTGCTTGGTCCACAGCAATCTTCAATCCAACTCGAATACGGGGGATGACTCTAATAGAACCTTTCCCTGTCGCCGTCCACGTTGCAAGACCTGCGCCTACACCAATTCAGCGGCCCTGATCAACACTCCTGGTGGGCCGTTGACAATTCGACAGAAGTTCACATGTACGACCAGTAACCTCGTCTACATCGTTGCCTGTCGTACATGTACTCTGTGTTACATCGGCGAAACTGGACGCAGGCTCGGCGACAGATTCTGCGAGCATCTCAGATCGGTACGAAAGAAAGCAGATCTGCCCGTCGCTAAACACTTCTTATCTTCCGGACACACAACCGATGACATGATGGTGTCCGTGATCACAACAGGTTTTAAATGTACCACGGAGAGACGCAGTGCGGAGTGTCGTCTAATTTTAAAATGCCAAACCCTCCAACCACACGGCATTGACTCTAGTTTTATTTAGACTTCATCCGCGCGCGCTACAATGTTGCGACATGGCGACATTTGGAACATTTAAATAGCTGACGTGCGTTTTCAGTTAACAGCTATTCACTGAGGAAGGGACAGAAGTCCCGAAACGTCTGAACATTTAGTTTCAAAAGCGCTTTTATAACTTTTTTCAAACATTCATTTTTTACCGACTGAGAAGTTCTGTACCGCAACCACGGAAACTGTACGGACTACCGAAACTACACAAACCCAACATACCAATGCGACCCATAGTCTCATTCTGTGGGTCCCCGACATACCAACTGTCTAAATACTTGACTACTGTACTGCAACCCTTAACAGACGAATCTAGTCACAAACTACAATCTACTGAGAACTTTATTGACGCTATCAAGACAGTACAGATACCTGACGACCACAAACTAGTGTCTTTTGACGTGAAATCACTGTTCACCAGTATTCCGCTTCAACTGGCTTTAGATTGTACTGAGACAGCCATCAAGAACTCTACCTTAAAACTTCCACTGCCGACTGACGACATCATGGACTTACTGAATCTTTGTCTTACTTCGACATATTTTCAGTATAACGGCAAACACTACAAACAGCTAGACGGAACAGGTATGGGTTCACCTGTCTCAGTTGTTGTTGCTGAAATTGTCATGCAGAACATCGAGGAAGAAGCCCTTGCTACATACAAACAAACAGTACCACTTTGGTAACGCTACGTGGACGACACCTTCACTGCTGTACACAAAGACGAGATTGACACCTTTCACGAACACCTCAACAGACAAAACGCTGACAAACAGTTCACTAGAGAGGTTGAAGAAAATGGTATGATTCCTTTTCTGGACTGTCTAGTAAGCCGAAACGACAACAAACTACAGACTACTGTCTACAGGAAACCGACTCATACCGACAGATTACTAGACCAGTCATCGTACAACTCTACATCTCACAAAGCGACGACCATACGAACCTTGACAAGACGAGCGCAACTAGTTTGCGATTCACCTGACAGCCTAACCGGCGAAACCAAGTATCTTGACAACGTATTCAGTAAGAACAATTACTACAACCGAGACTTTGTTAAACGCAATGTTTACAAAAACAACGATCGAATCTGACACAACTTACGCAAAACCTGTCACCACAGCGACAATACCCTACATCAAGGCCACTTCTGACACTATTGCACGGATCTTACAACCTTACAACATCCGTGTCGCTCACAAACCCATTACTACTTTACGACAGCTTCTCACAAACGTTAAAGACAAGGACGAACATAACGACAGACAAGGAGCAGTATACAAGATCAAATGCTGCGACTGCCAGGCCTCTTACATCGTGAGACTGGCAGGAATCTGAATATACGACTGACTGAACACAAACGGGCGAGAAAAAATGGTGACATCAACAATCACATTGCTGAACACCATTTACGCACGAATCACAGAATTGACTGGGACTCTGCCGAATGCGTTACCTACAGTACGGACTACTACAAACGACTCACTCTAGAAAGTTGGTTAACTAACTTAGAACAGACATCACTGAACAGATGCCAACAGCTACCTGCGGCTTACAAACGACTTGTCAACAAAACAGACGAACAATAGACTGAACTCACTGACAAATTTGACTAACAATACGACTACAGAAATTACACTAACAATACACGGATCGAAACGCACCTATCACTGACTTGAGTCTCTACAGCCAATAACATCACGGCTAAACTGACCAATGACAGTTATAACCAGACGTATATAACATCAACTGACCATTCACAATTCACATGACTCTGAAGATGACTTCCGCTCAGGTTGTCGAAACGTCAGTCATTGTCAACAACAACAGTTCTTTTCAGAACTACACTCACCCGGACGATCACAAACAACAGACTACTGATACTCCTGGGTTCAAACCATTAACAATATTACTGCTCTATTTTGTTGAAACCTTTCGATTTGTCACGGTTCGTTACAGTTTAAAGTTTATATATTGTACAACATCAGCACAATAAAACGATTTGAATTGTTCTTTAAACCCTGTTTTACTTCATTGTGTCAGATAAATTATTATTATTTTATAAACGAACAAGCGAGTGTTACAGCCCCCATTTAAGTCATCGAAAATATGTATTTCTTTCAATTTTTTTATGGCATTTCCAAACGCATCAACATCTGCTACATAAATCAACATCTGCTACATAATTTTTAACACCATAAATTATAAGATGTGCATGTCCTTGATTACACATTTCAGATGTTCCTTGACATTTTAAATATAAATATATATACTCAGGTGGTGAAATATGATATTAATGCATGTGAATAATTGATCTTGTATAATCAGAAAATTGTTTTGTTGATTGTTGATTGATATTTAACTCGTACTCACTACATCAACACTCAAATTAGTCATGGTAACTGGAAAGAATTCAATGCAAATAGTATATTCACCTTCTGGAAGTTTATACATATTAAAACCAAGTCTTCCAGAATATAAATTGTTAATATCTTTAGCTATTTGGAGATAAGCTTTTTTATTGAATAAATGTGGTGAATTTGGACTAAGAAAATCATAGATTCCATTCACTGTCATATTATACTCACTACTCGATTTATTTACATCTTCCATCAGATATCTGAATTCATCTTTTGAATGGGAAGTGGAAGAGATATGAGATTTATTGACATAGTCTTTATATTCTTGTTCTAATTTAATGATTTCTTCACCAAAATCAATTGTATTAAGTTTCTTTAGCTGTAGATCGCTGATTTCAGTAGTATTATTATTTATTCTTGTGTTGTTATGATTTAAACCTGGATCAACATATCTTTTATTAGTACCTTGATCTGCTACTGTTGGATCGTTCACATTATAAATTGTATTATTTCCGTAAATAAATTGTATTATTTACGATTCTTTACGAGATAAGAAAATATTCTTAACATCATCATAAGATACAAGATTGTTATAATTTACTCCTAAATCATGATAAGTCTGTTGTTTTGATTGTTTAATATTATAAAGTTCTTTTAAATCAATATCTGAATTACTATCACCAGTATGAGCAATTCCAGATAATTTTGAGTTAAGATTTTTCATCATTTTTTATTAGTAGCATTATCACTTGTTACTGGATCTTTTAATGAAACAATACTATTTAAAGCCATATTTATATCACTTTCCATTACATTACTTTCTTTTCTATTTAAAAATATATTATTAGCATCATTAAAAGAAAGTAAATTAAATTGAGTATTTTTTAAATTTTGATATGATTGTGGTTTTGATTTTATAACATTAAAAAGATTTTTCATATCAATATATTTACATACATACATACATACATACATAAACTTTATTTTTTCTCGAATTTAAGAGTAGCTATGTAGCTAATTTCTCCGAGAGAAAAATACAAATTACAAAATATACAATAAAAATATTCAATATTTAGTAACTTCATGAATATGTGGAGGAACATCAGGATGATACTTTTTTAATGTAATCATATTCACAGTGGAAAGATCGTTATTTTCATATGTATCCATATTTGTAATTAATTTTCGATTTATTTCAATTCCTCTGGGAAGAATGATTTTATTTCCTCTTAAATCAAGATCTGCAAAATCATTTAATAGATTAAAAAACATTGCTTTTTTACCAGTTGGTTGAGATTCTTTACTCCATAAACAAACTGGAAGTGTATATCCAACCAATTCATTAGATTCCTGATTTTTTCTCTCAGATACATCAAAACTAAAAAGTAAGGGCGTTTCAATTACAAGAGGACCTTTTGGGTATCAGAATATTTAATTTCAATTTTAATTCTTTTATATTTCATCTTAGAATTCTTAACTTTATATTCTTTTGGTTCGTGGCAAATAAGATTTTCTTTGGTAATGTTTGCGAATTTTGTCAATTGCATCTTTTATATAATATAAATATTATTTTTTAAATCATATTTTTTTTTAATCAGAATATCCCATTACCCATTTTTTCTTCCTTTTATCATATGTTAAAGTATCACAACTTGGATCATGTCTTTCAGAAGGACGTGTCCAAAATTGTTTTGACAAAATTCCATGATCAGTTCAAAATGCTGATTTTGCAATATCTCCTGACCAATACTTATCAAATACTGGTTTTGTTGATGGAATTACTTTCTTTGTAATAGTTTCAGCTGCTCTTGCTACTTTGAATGGAACATCTAAAACTCCTTTTCCAGATGATTCTTTTACAAAAGTAGTTTTTGTTATACAACAAGATGAACAAGTACATTTTAACATCAATCTTCCATTCTTAGCTCTTTCATATTTTCACTATTTGGTATACATTCTGTTTTCTTCTTTTTTTATACAATAAGTTTTCATCTTTATTATCAATTTAGATAAAAAAAAATATAAATTTCTGCATAAAAAAGCCCATAAAGGGCTAATAAGAATCAACTGTTAAATAAAATTTTCTTATATTATTATAAATTTCTGGTTCTAATAATTTCATCTTTACATCAATATTTTTAATTGATTTAATTATATTTCTTTTTGTTATATCTTCTAAAGATAATTCCTTCTTTCCTTTAACATGTTCATCTAAATTATAATTCAAACAATTAAAAATCTGATAACAACCATCATCAATACAAACAGGAAGATCAGTTACTTCTAGATCATCATCAAGATAAACAAATCTTCCATCTTCATCTTCTTTTATTTGATTATATCTAAATAATCTTCCATATCTTTCATAATTATCCATGTCTTCAAAATAATGATTATCAATGTAATATCTTAAATCTTTATCTTTCATTTCATAACCATATTTTTCATAATTATTTGTCATTTCAATTTCATTTTCAATCTGTTCAATAAACTCCCAATAATTTTCATAAAATTCATATTCATTCATTCTTAATCGTTGTTTGGTTTTACTTCGCATTCTTATTTATTGACATCTCCATTTCTTTAAACCTCTTTTTTTTTAATTTCAATTTTTTTTTCTGCTACAACTTCTAAAAATATTTACACTTCCTACAGACAAAAATCAATTAAATCCAGAGCTTGTTTTTATTTCCCCGCTGTTACTTTAATTACATCCTTTCATCAAGTGAAACCAGGTGTTAAGTTATAATGAAAACCAATCACGCGTCTTGTATTTATAATGCAAATCACAGAAACGCGTCTTACACCTATTTCATACGAATCGCAACACATTGGAAAGATTTATAGAATCTACAAATCATTTACGTCTCCCTCACTCGATCAACTTATTGAAAAGATGAATACTGCTTCAAAAGCAATGGAATGTGAAAAACTTACCTCATGGAAGAACACACGGCAGCAGTAATTCAAAGACTTGATTTAAAGTGTTACACAAGAATCAACTCAAAGCAGGTAATGAAATATTATGTAACTATGGATACAGTCTCCTCTATAATCACGTGAAAACTTTTAACCAATCAAATGTTTCACATTTGGCAAACTTTCTTGTACACGAACAGAACTTGTACATATACATGTGTTTGAACATGATCTGTGTCTGTTCGTGAAAAATTTTGTGATTAAATATTCATCTTAGTCAAAACAAACTGACAGGAGTGATTTTTTCAGCCAATCACCATTTGGCTTACATATAATTAACTCTTGAGATATTTTTGAACATGATTTTTGTGAATTATGAGTAAAATTTAGTGACAAAATTCACTAAGAACCTTGGATCTAAGAGTAGTAGGGGGATGTATAATTCAGCAAATCCTTCAAATACTTATCTCCCATATTTTTCGGGAATCCACCGCGAGCGAGCGAAGCGAGCGAGCCATGATTTCTTCTAATTTAAGTCATTTTAAAACATTTATTAAATTTGAAGGATATTTCATTTATTTAAGTTATTTCATTTGAAGGATATTTTTTATTTTCATATATTTAAGAGTACCCGAAGGAATCCCTTAATTCTTGTGAAAAAAGTGGCTCCTTCAATGCAAATCGGATTAAATCATGGAAATCAGATTACGGTTTTAATCAGGTTTTGAAAATACTTATTTATAAAATTCGATGACGGTGGATTCCAGAAAAATATGGGAAATAAGTATTTGAAGGGTGGGCTGAATTATACATCCCCCTTACTAATGTTGGAAATAAATGACTTTCTCTGTATTGGGCAGACCATTAATATTCCAGGATTCTTTCCCTTGTACGGATAATATTTTCTCCAGGGCCTGCTTGGAGTGTCTGATCGGATCGCTCTCAAAAAGTTGTCTTTTAAGTTGTGGTGTTCCCCAGGGGACGATCCTAGGACCACTACTATTTCTGTTATATATTAACGATCTTCCAAATTGTCTCTTAAACTGCGAGCCGATGATGTATGCTGACGATACCCACCTTACTTACGCAAGTAATGTTGCAGACGACATTCAATTATATCTAAACCAAGATTTAGAAAACGTTTACAATTGGCTGAAAGCAAACAAACTCACTCTAAATATGACTAAAACTGAATTTATGCTTATCGGATCTAGACAGAGGCTAAGTACTCTCACGGATTCCCCAGCACTTGCAATTAAAGATCTTCAAGTAAACCGGGTCACTACCACAAAATCACTTGGGGTGACCATTGATGACAAACTTGGCTGGAGTGACCACATCGAGAAAGTCACAAAGAAAGTCGCTTCTGGTATTGGGGCCATGAAACGAATTAGGCACCTCGTTCCTCAAGCGACCTTATACTTAATTTATCAAGCATTGATACAGCCACACTTCGACTACTGCAACATTGTTTGGGGAAACTGTGGGATAACTCTGCAGAATAAACTACAAAAGCTACAAAACAGAGCAGCTCGTGTTTTGACCCATTCAAACTATGACGTAGATGCTGGTAATCTATTAGAACTCCTAGGATGGAAAAATCTTGCCTGCCAGCAACAAATTCAAAGAGCTACGATGGTTTATAGGTCTCTACACGGGTTGGCTCCAAACTATCTAAGTTCTAAATTTGAGAAGCGAGAAATTAGTTACAACCTAAGGGACTCTGAGGATAAACTTAATGTTCCATTGCCGCGCACAAACTATTATAAAAATAGTTTCAGTTATAGTGGCGCCAGGCTCTGGAACAGCCTTTCTCATAATGCAAGGAAAGCTGAGTCCCTTGGGCAATTTAAACGACTTCTCAAAGAGGAACTATAACGCACGGCATTCGTGGAAAGCAGCTTTTTATTATTTAATTAAATTCTTCATATATAGATATTTTTTAATATTAGTTTATTGCTTTGTGTTAAGTATTATAATGATTTTTAGCTGACGAATTTTTACCGTGTTTAAATAAAGATTATCTATCTATCTATCTATCTATCTATCTATCTATCTATCTATCTATCTATCTATCTATCTATCTATCTATCTATCTATCTATCTATCTATCTGACAGTTGGGAAAAAGAGTATCTAAACAAACTCTCCCGGTTATGCTGGGTCATGACTGTCACCACCTTGCTGGCCCCGTGGGTTCCCCCACCAACGTTCCGTTGCATTTTTTCTTTCCCTTCTCGGAATTCTTGTCTTCTGACTTGGGATTGGGAGTGTGACTCAGAATTTGATGGAAAGCTTCACGCTTATGTTCGGTATTTTCCAAAGTCAGTTAATTGGGTTGACTGGTTGAGGAACTCAGTTGGGGTCGGCACGCGGGTGGTAGTGTCAGAGCATTCGAGAGAAGAAATTGACCAGATTTGCCATGGAGATAAATTTGAAGACCCTGCGACATTACGGTTTAGAGATCCTGCTAGTTTTCGCGCTGGGGAAGTTCACAATTACAACCATCAATGGCAGCATATTGTTGGCGTTTCTGCATCCGCTCAATAAGTTCAGGTTTTGAAATGGATTAAAGATAAAGTCTTAATCTTTGAATAGTTTCACCCCCTTTTCTGGCAGTTTCAAGCGGAAACAGTACAGCTCGGATCGTCCATCCTTTGAACATTTCAGGCACAATATGTTATGCAAGCCGTTCGCGGATTTTGTGAGAAGCACATTGCTTGATCGTTTAACCACGGGGGCCATTTCTCTGAAGTGTAAAGTGGGAGAAATTGACCCGCCCCATCTGGTCCTCCCTCTGACTGTGGAGCAAACAACCTATGGATGAGGGACATGCATTTCAAGTTAGATACCCTGTTTAATCTACCAAGATATGTGCGCCGTGATACAACTACCTATCAGACAATACTTAACGACAAGTCAGGGTATGCCCATCTCTTCTTGACCGAGGAAAGTAGAACCTTTTTTGGGATACAGTGGGGTGGTTGGTACTTTGTTTACAAAACCCTGCCTTTTGGCTGGAAAATATCCCCTTTTGTATACCACTCCACTGGTTTTGTGGTATCTAATTTCCTCCGCTCAATGGGGAGTGACGGTTGTGAAAAAGAGTATCTAAACAAACTCCCCCGGTTATGCTGGGTCATGACTGTCACCCCCTTGCTGGCCCCGGGGTCTCCAATTTTACGTCTCCCTGGCATGGGACTAGGAATTTGATTCGTCCTTTGACGAATGTCTGTTGGTATCGGCTCAACAGCCGCCTAACCCATACTAAGGCTGACTGGAAGGAGACCCCTATTGGGGCTAGTGAGGTGGCGATGATTGCGCTGGGAAAGTTCAAGTAAACTATCAAAGTCACATATATGATACCAATCGCTCACGTTTATACGATGTAATGTTGTCCTAGGTCTGGCGCATGACAAGTAATTATTGTGGCCTTGGAGACAACAGTGAGGCTTGGATTATCTGCACTTTGGAAAAATGAGGTTTGGGAATGATATTTGTGAGTGAGGTTTCGAGGTGCGTTTTGGCATGGTTAATGCAGTTGTAATGGTATTCGGACGGAAATAGGTTGACTGACATATGTTGTCTACTGGGTGTGAATGTGTCCTTCATTATCCTCCGGGATACTCGTTTTTACTTGATCTCGTCAGCAGACCATCAATGGCCTCTTTGGTTGGATGTAAGTTTTGGGTGATTAAGAGACCAATGATGGTCTGGATTTGTGAAGTTCAGAGGACCGTAGATGTCTGGAGCCGAATGTCATCCCGAACCTTAATGCGATGCGATGATTCATGCAGTGCGTAATAGTATACTATTCGTACTGCATAAATTTTAAGCAAAGCATATAAGACCAACAGCATATGAATAAATTGTCATTCATTCAAGTGCAACGGCCAAGGAAATATACCAAGTGCAAAGCAATTGGCATTTGGGTGTTACAAGTCTGGGTACGGGCCAGGGAAATTAACTCACCCACCCTCCTACCCCTTTTCCGTTCGCACTGTGTCTCGTCGTGTCGCCGAATTATTCCCGAACCTTAATGCGATGCGTTGATTGATACAGTGCATAATGGTATACTTTTAAGTCCCCATTTTTATAAGTATTGACATCAGCTTTCCTATAGCGACCCTATCCTGACCTTTCCACAAAAAAAATAAAAAATAATCATATTAGCTTCTTTAACAACTTCCTCTGGTATTGTGAACATACTTGCGATATAAATCAGTTTGAGAGGAGGAGTGAATTAATAATTTGTACACGGCCATAAATAGTAAGACTGCGATCTTTATTTTTGCCGATGAAATGCCGTATGTATTTAATAATAGTCTTGCTTATTCACGGCCTTATAAAGTAACTGATCCTAGATTTTAACAGCGAATATTATCGGTTAGTAAAGACTCTGCATAACTTGTGAGCCATAGAAACTCCAATGTATGACTGGAGCTAGCAAACAAGCTACGGCATAAAGGGTTGTCTAATATACTTCAACCATAACGCTCCGTTCAAAGTATATTTCGATCGACCTTATAATGCAAATTGGTGTAAGAAGTAAAGAAATTCCATTTTTAGAAGTGTATTTTTGCCCTCTCCCCTCCCTTACTCATCTACATCTGCTATGCATACCGAGGGCATGGTAATTATACTCATTATGCATTACATGCTAATATTTTGAACAATGGATGACAAAATAAAGTGTTGACATAGATTTCATCGTCGTTTCCAAAAAGGGAACAGCTTGCAAGTTATCTGAATATTTTGACTTTTGAAGGGATTACAATTTGTTTTGCACCATGGACCTACATGATTTTTAAAGTTGAACTTGTCCACACCCATTTCCATTTTTTGCCATTCTCTGTGATGTTTCCGTCAGGATCCTTTTTGTTTGGAGTTTGATCAAACTTCAAAAGATGACATATTAGTAACCACGCTCGTGTAATATAGCGTAGTGCTGTTGGTAACGTCAGTTGACCTTAGGCCTTGATCCTGTAATCTGCTATTAAACATCCTTAAAAACTACACTTGGCCTCCTCTCTTCGATTCACCTCCGATAATCGCACATTAAAAGCTAGCCTGTGATAAAACATTATGAGTGATGGTCTGCAGGGGATCTGCGATGTCATTCATCTTGGCCGCCATCTTAGACTTTACTCAAAATACAAATTCATCGGAACAGTGCAGAAATTGAACAATTTTTTTATGCTCTAGTTTTAAAATATGGTGTATAATTAAGCATTTTGCTGCTTTTTGGTAGCATGTTATATTTTTGTATCTCAGGTTACTTATGACACCATATCCAGTTCCCATAGCAATCGATTCTAAACAAACCATGCCATAATGTTTCTCAAGGATCAACAAAGAGCTACAAAAGGCAATATGCTGAAAATTGCTCGAGAAACTGATTTGAAAATCAAAAATTGCAAAAACACACAAACATATTTGCATATATAAAAGGCGATGCGAGTGAAGATAGAACTGCACTATAAAATCAGTCTTGTTTTGTTTATATAAAATCGCTTTTAAATATATCTAATAAATGAACAAACACATAAAAATGGACAGCACGAGCTTTCAAAAAAATTTATTGAAATCTCCATTAGTTTACGTTTAAAAGCAAAACGCGTACCATTTAATTATAGCTCATCGAGTCCAAGCTTTCTTCGATGAAATTCAAGAGATCGATACAACTGAATTCAAGCACGTTTTAAAATCAATTCTCCAAAACTAACAATAACACCAGTAAAAAGTCACTCACAGATTGATATCAACATAAATTCTCATCGAAAACTGTAATCATGTTTTACCTTTAGTCCCTCGCTTGCTTGGAAATTCAAATCTCCGCTTCTGGTTCTTAAGTCCGTAGAAAACAAACATCTCCCGCATTGATAAAAACGTAATACATGAAGTTCCTCGAAGCAAGATTTTATCCCTGAAAGCTCGTTTTTTTTCCACTAAAGCGGCTTCTGAGTATCCCATAATTAGTATCCTTGTCTTAAGTAGCAAACCGCGAAATATTCAGGGAAATAACGCCTTTAATTTAAACGGTTTTCTCCGCTTAGTAAATTCACAGTAAAACATCAAAGTGTTTTTCTAGCTGACGTGACATTCGGCCGTGTAACCGCGCGAAAAACAAAGCTTCGCTTTGGTTTCAACATGACGTCGTACGCGCATGTTTTGCGACGTCATACGCGCCCGCAAGCTAGTCCTACGCGCCCACGAGCTAGTCCTGCGCGACGGAGCGCGGAGGGCGGACACACGCGCGCCCGCGAAACATTCCGCTAGCCATGACCGTGAAAAATGAAGGGCATAGGTTCTATGAGTATGGGGCTGCGCAGCCAGGCCTTCGGCCTGGCAAGTGCTCCGCTATTATAGTGCCATGCCTTTTGTATTTACAGTTCCAGCACATAAGCAATCTGTTTTTTTATGTTTGGTTGAGGGTTATTTCTTAATTACTTCTTTTAGTGGCCTTATCAGGTCTGCCTTTCCATCCTTTGCTAAAAAAAAATACTTGAAAATGCCGGAGGATTGTTTTGAGTATTAAAACATTGAAGATGTCTATCTTAACACTCTCATAATAGTCGCAAAGATCATTGACGTCAAAACTATGATAGTTGCGTCCGATTCAGTCGTGGAATAAAAATAAAATGCAGAGATCAGATTCCGGAATAAGGGCTTCAATTCTTTGATTTTCACCTGCTCCTTGCTGTGATGCTTGATCTATTAATGAAGCTTCTTGTCCGTGAAGACTAACGTGAAAAAACATCCGTCGCTCCTCGATCTCAAACGACCTTTTATTCCATGAACTATACATGCTAGGAGAGAGAGTATGGAGGGGAGGGGGTAGAGATCATGTTTCATATAGAAACTAAGTCAGCCTATCCACGACCCAAACGCTAAAAAAGAAACGTTTCACGCATTGTGAAGTGACGTTAAATCCTTAGTACACATAAAAGTGGCATAGGTTTCACCATCAAGACCTTCTTTGAACTGTCTCTCCAACTCGGATAAAATCCAGCTATGCGTTTCTCAAAATTCCCGAACACCTTTTTGGCCAAAAAGCAATATTTTTTTTCAAGTGGTGTTAATGTTGTTTTGGCCGTAAACCAGTGCCACGCTTTTCGTCAACTTAGGATTTTATTGCTTAACCAGTTCAAAATCAACAAAATTTGAATCGCTGTTGGCCATGGTAAACAGTCTGCACATAAAATAGAGCCAAACGTTGCAATGTTCACATAGTTGAGGAATTGAAAAATATTATTCAGGGTAATTGGACTTTACATTGAAAACAATAGTGTTAGAATGGTTCCTATACTCTCCATTTCAGACTTCTGCTGTACAATGTGTAACTCATGGAGGAATGCAGACACCTGCGTTTCGCTTTCTACTCCAAACAATTATTTGACGTCAACATGTACAACATTCACGATTGCACCAAATTCGCGGTAAAACTTAAACAATTTTTAAAACGATGCTTATAAGGCGCACTTAATAGTAGTAGTCTTTCTGTAAAAAATATCATTTTCGCCTCTCTGTCTGGCTTATTAATAAACACGTACATATAAGCAACCTGAAATATCAGTACAACCGAAATCCATAAAATAATTGGTTCGTTCCAGAATTTCTTAATCGTGGTGAATGAATTGCCAATGGCATTCTGGTAAAGCAAAAACTTGAAAGTTTCAATGATCAAAATTAATTCATAATTTCTGAAGATTTTATAATATGGCGCCCCAAGAAACGGACATAAGAGTGATAATTATTGATAACAATAGAAACTATTTGGGAAAGTAGGTGACGAAATTACTAAGGACACGAAAGGTGTGATACATCTCAGAACGCAATTGAGTAAATGAAAACGGTGCAGCGAAAAGTGACTGGTGACCATTCTTACTCTATAATGATTTCAATAATCTAGCGGTGTCGGGATACCATTCTCTTCGGAACGATGGACACGCTACTTGCTTACCGTGAGAAGATCCGATACCTTTCTAAGAAAGAATTCTCAGAAGAAAGAGCAGTACTTTTCAATACTATCAATGGGGAGACCTTCTTCCCTCTGAAAAACTGGCCGGAAGATATGACAATTTATTTTTGGAGCAACCCTGTTGGGGACAGAGATACCTTTAAGCCGATGTTGTTTTGTTTGGGCGATGGCTGTATCGCACCAGACTTATTATCCAACTGGATATTACTTTCACAAAGAGAAAAGGGCCAGACAGTCGGACTTCATCCTAAACAATCAGGATAGAAAAAAGAACACCTGGTTGTATTTCGACCTCGATTACAAGAATCTGTTGTACGTCATCGGCCAGCCGAAACAGTAAGGACAAGCAACGGCCCTTCTGATGACAGTGTAACAACAATAACATCAAAAAAAGAAACAACAAAACAAAAATAGCCCCCGCCATATGAAATAAAATATTTTAACCAACATAGTGAGTCAATTACGTGACAACAATTTCATAAAAAAAAATGGGTGGCCTGTAATTATTTCCATGTATGGCTGATTTCTATTATATGGAACACAATTTTTGCAGACTTCTCAAATGTGTACAACTTTTTGAACTGTTCAATATTCTCCCAATTGGAACTGGTGGTTCGCAAGTTACGGCATTAAAGATACTTTCTTTGCACTGATATACTAAACTAATTTATTTTCTTGCAGGGATTTGTCGGACAACAAAATAGAGAAGCTTCCGTCTGGGATATTCTCAAATAACTGGTTGAGTTATTTGTAAGTTTGACACCTTAGTTTGTTTGTTATTTTGAGAGTAGATTGAGAGTTGCTACCCAGTGTGTCTAAATGATGATATATTAAAAAAATGACGCAACCGATGATATGGACAACTTTTGGATATCTATTCTGCGCTATTAAGAGGCAATACTTTAAGGATGCTTATGACGTCATATCTATTGCCATGGTAATAATGCAGCTTTTTGAAAAGACCCTCAGTTTTCGCTGATTTTCTTTAAAAAACTAATCCGTTGGCCTATTGTTTTTTTTTCTCAATTTGGAAAGCACCGCTTTTTTCCCTTTTTTGGCGCTATTACAAATATCTATCTAGTGAAAATCAAGTTATTTCCAAAAAGGAAATCGATATCTCACGTTACCTATCAGTTTCAATCATTTGTCGTAAAGCCATTAAAGCTGCTTTAGAAGGGTAAAAGCACCGCAATTTTTCCCCTTTTTTTTGGCGCTATTAAAAAAAACTATCTAGTGGAAATCAAGTTATTTCCAAAAAGGAAATCGATATCTCACATTACCTATCAGTTTCAATCATTTGTCATAAAGCCATTAAAGCTGCTTTAGAAAGGTAAAAATAGGTCAAATGCGTTTTTTGGCAAACGCAGTTTGAGAATTTCACGGTGTATTTTTACGAATGGCGACGTTTTAAGAAAGTTAAATGGGACGGGAAAGTTGTGTTTTAATATGAGAGATATGGCAGAGCAAAATAGCATGAACTTTGCGTTTGTTCTACTTTTCAAACATTGCTATTACGGTTTGATTATGCAATAGTATGGGAAAGACGTCATAGTTTTGTTGATTTAGCTACCGTTCACAAGAAAATTTAATTTGCGGATTGTCCGACTGAATTTGTTTTGCGGGAGGAAATTTTTGCGGGTCGCGGAGACAGCTAAAATTTCTGGCCCCGATTGTTCAAAAGGTGGATAGCGATGTCCACCGGATAAATCACTATTCTCACTGGGGCCATCTCGTACAAACGCCCCAAATCTCTTCGGAATTCAAGGATAAAAATTCCCGCGCGCTCGTAGTCCCCCGGGTGTTCTGTTTCACACAGGTTTTGTATAAATAGGCCTGTTTTGGCCTGTTTAATTCCCCTTTCGTTAAACGTTCGCCAGTCGTTAGCTTGGCGTCCCTCCCTCCTCCCCGCAGCGATGACCATTGTTCCCATCCTAGCTAGCTCCCGCTCCTTTACGCCTCCGGGCTCGCTTCTTCCGATATCTTATCCTTGCCTGGGGCGTTTGGGAGTGAGGGCTCCCAGTGTGAATATATTACTATCCAGTAGATAACGCAATTGGTTTTGCCACAGGGAGCCCAAACGCTTTATCGGTTAACTCATAATCATTTAATAAAATATTGCTATTTACCTGTCTTCCTGTGTCTTTTTTAGTCGTTTTGAAAGCGATTTGAATCAGAGCGAAGACGGTTGACCTTGCACGTTTCAAATATTATCTTGTCTGCCGCTTCGTAAATACGACGCGCCTATTACGTCTCAAGTTACAATTATTATTAACTCGAGCTCCCATTATTATTAACTATTAACCCTCCTCGGGGGAGAATCTCGGATTTCAATTTAACGGTCACGAGATGAGAGAAGAGAACAAGGGGTGAAACTCACTGAGAGCGTTCGTACAATCTGTGACTACAGTTGAGGTGACCAGTCTCGTGCGTGGATATGCGCGAGGAAACACGAGCCAACGGCCGGCAGCCTTTGACTACAATTTTTAGGACAAGCGATTTCTGCTCAAATCAAGGTCCAGTGCCGGGCAATTTTAATGTTGTTTACTGGTGAGTCAAATAATATTTCCATTGTTTTGCTCTGTTCTTTGCCAGTTAAGAACACAAATTCATGTGGACAACCAGACCAAAAGCTGAGCGATCCCTTGGCAAGGGATCGCTCAGATTTTGGTCCCGGCCGCGATTATAGAAAAAAAATCAGTAAATAAACATTTCTCCTTTTGCCGTAACAATTGAATTTTTTAAAATTTGAATTTTGGCTTTACGGTTCGTAGATAAGAACACAAATTCATGTGGACAACCAGAACATATTTTATCCAAGGGATCGCTCAGCTTTTGGTCCCGGCCGCGATTATAGAAAATAAATCAGTGAATAATTATTTCTCCATTTGCCGTGAATGCCGTGTATTTATACCGAGCAATCTAGATCAAACACTGATAAACGAGCGGTAGATTTATCTCGCGTCAAGACCGTGTATTCCGCGTGGAATGTTCTGTTCTATATTTCCCACATATGCGGCTGTCAAATGAAAAACAAAAGCGTCCGTCACGAGAACAATAAAACCTCTTTGATGAAGGACATGCTCACAAGTATAAAATCACTTCCGGTCAAGTCAAGTGTAGTCACAGATCGGACGAAAAGCCGCATCTAAAAACAACCCAAAACTAAGCAGGAAAACGGGCGTCCCAACAAACAAATCATGCCTCACATGATTATCTACCCTTTAATTAATCGAGGTGTGACGGTCTACCCGAAATTGGTCAGTAACAAGAGAATTATGCTTCAAAATAAAACTGTCCTCATTTTAGTTTCATCCCTTGCTCTCTTTCTCTCTTTCTGAAGAGTTAATAGTTAATAATAATGGGAACTTGAGTTAATGATAATGAAAACTTGAGACGTAATAGGCGCGTCGTATTTACGAAGCGGCAGACAAGATAATATTTGAAACGCGCAAGGTCAACTGTCTTCGCTCTGATTCAAATCCCTTCCAAAACGACTCAAAAAGACAGGTAAATAACAATATTTCATTAAATGACTATGTTACAGCCGATAAAGCGTTTGGGCTCCATGTGGTTTTGCACACCTTTATCCGTTGGATAGCGATTTATCCGGTGGGTAGCGCTATCCACCTTTTAAACAACCGGGCCCTGCTGGAAGGAAACGCTTGCGGATTTCTAGTCAAGTATAAATAAAATCCAAGGCATCGGTATTAAACTGAAATTTTACTTCCTGACCGTAGGTTTGTATAGTTCCCATAGTTATAGTTGCTGTTCTGGCGCCAATATGAACATAAAAAACGAAAAAACTAGTGAGTGAATTATTGTACGTTGTTGTAAACAGTATTGTAAAAACGTATCAGTATTATGACAACAGTCTCTGGTTCTTTTGAGGACGTGTCTGGAGTTGAATCGGGAATACAAATGACTGTTGTACAGGTCGCCTCGGAGTTCACTGTTATGAGAGTTATGAGTTATGAGAATTCGCCGTTAAAAAGTTCATGTTAAGCCGATATACATCATCATATACATCATTAAAACAGGTTTGAAATTACTAATTACTGTTTTCCTCAAAAATCTCGACAAACTATCAACACACACACACACACACACACACACACAAATAAAAACAATCTTTTAGGAACAAAATTTTACTGCTAAACGAATCCAATACGTATATATAACTAAACACACAAATTCCCTCTGTCAAACATGACATCACCTATTTATACTTTACAATATGTCGAATCTCTCAAAAGTGTTGAATAAATTGGATATTATATTTCGTTACTACAAAAAATTGACATTCCAAGAGTGTGAGGTCACCTTCGCATTTCTCCTGGTCTTCAGATGCCAGAGTTTTATCCAGTTGGTTTAAAAGCCAGCCTTGGCTAGATAAATAAACTTGTTCAGCCGAATGGAGGTTATGATAAAAATCGCGACATTCGTGAATAATATTTTTATCGGAAGTCACGGTTGAATTGTTGGCACGTAACTCTGTAATTGAGTCGCGTGTTTGTCGCTGATTTTCAAGCTGGTAGAAATACTTGGTCGGTTTATCCCCCAGCTCTATTCACTGTTCTTTACTGCGAATGATGGCTTCTTCTAGGTCGTGATCTTCGATCGTTTTT
Source organism: Cladopsammia gracilis (assembly GCA_022457155.1). Taxonomy (NCBI): domain Eukaryota; kingdom Metazoa; phylum Cnidaria; class Anthozoa; order Scleractinia; family Dendrophylliidae; genus Cladopsammia; species Cladopsammia gracilis. Next base: position 836,355 of record JAJGOT010000009.1, read on the forward strand.
AGGAGATCTTTGATCTCCGCCAAACGCGTGTGATCATCTGTTGTATTTGAATTACCACGAGACAGGATGTTCAAGATTAAATTTCTCATGCTTACGCTCACGGCGTCGGTAGTAGGGGGTGGCCGGCAGTTTCTGGAGAAGGGTTGCACGGAGGTTCAGTTTTTGTTTTGTAGTGCAAATTAGGGCCTTTGTTATTTAAACCTCACTGGGATTACAAAATTTAAATAAGAAAGGAAAACGAAATGAATTCTAGTAGTTGAAGTCAAATGACGCTATCGTGCAAATGTGGTTACAGGGGGAGTGTCGTTGCTGGTTGCGGTAGTGGGGGCCGGGGACCTCCGGTACCCCCCCGGGCGCTGGAGCCCCGTGGTTTGCCCACAGGGGGCCCACACAAACTGTGTGACCGTTGTTCGTATTTTTAAGGTGGTTCGATACAGTTTTCTGGAGACCATACCAACATTTTTCAATCGGCTTTTAAGCGGCCTTCACCAAGTCAGATCAATGTGAAATTGTCACCACTAATTGGTTTTGAATTGAAGTTTGGCAAGATATATTTTCTGGTGAAATCGATATTACCATGACGACGATAAACAAGAAACTTAGAAATCAGTAAAAGTGAAATTTAGCGCGTTTGAGATTTCGGATTGAAAATCCCAATAGGCATCTTAAAATATTGTATATGGCATATATATTTTGCAAGAATAAAAAATTCTGTATGTTTGAATTAAAATAAATCGCAATAACATTTCAAACCTTACTATTTGTGTACTGGTATTAAATTAATCGAGAGATTAACACTGGTTTTGTGAAATTGCCTATGTGGGATTTTCAATGCGAAATCTTAAACGCGATAGATTTCACTTTTACTGATTTCCAAGTTTCTTGTTTATCGTCGACATGGTAATATTTGTGACTAAAGTTCCACCTGAACAAGTTGACCATGAAAAGCCTGAATGGTACTATCCTTTGCAAACCGTGTTTACTCCAGAGAGAACTACGCAAGTTCGACTCCTCTTTGACTCGTCATCAAAAGGTCCCGATGGTTTGTCCCTTAACGACTGTCTCGAGAAAGGACCTAACTTCATCAATAGTCTCTTTTGATGTATTGGCAGCATGGCGATGGGACGAGGTGGCTTACACTGGGGACGTGCGCAAAATGTTTAACCAAATCTTGGTGCACCCAGACGATCAAGTCTATCACAGGTTCCTGTGGAGGAGTAAGCCAAGCGATCCACCAACTGTGTGCCAATGGCTTAGGCTGAACTTTGGCGATAAACCTGCCCCTGACATTGCAACTAACGCCATCAACACGCTCGCAAAGTTATCTCAAGCAGAGTTCCCGGAAGCGGCGAAAGAACTTCAAGACCATGTGTACATGGACGATGTCGGTGGATCTAGAGCAAGTGCAACAACAGCAAAACAACTCACCAAAGACATTGACGCTATTCTCGGAAAAGGACACTTCCAGATCAAAACCTGGCATTCAAATGAAGCAGAAATCGACCAATCTAGCGTTCACAAGTTCACAGATCTACTTGGCCTAAGATGGGATAAACAGACAGACAAGTTTACCCTGAAAAAGAACGACCTCGATCAGCTTGGTGTCCTGACAAAGAGACGTTGCCTAGGTCTTGTTAGTCAAATATGGGACCCAATCGGTCTCGTGTTGCCCGTAGCGATCAAGTTCAGAATTGATCTACAAGAATTGTGGACTTCAGGCTACAACTGTGACGAGATCCTACCAGTGAGCATCCAGAACCAGTGGGTGGAGAATGCACTAACCATGAATCACCTCTTGGCATTTGAATTCGATCGAAAACTGAAACCAAGTCATGCAGTTGGTGAACCACAAGAAACTGTCGGTGTGGAAGACTTCCGCTACATAACATCAAAGAGTAATCCAGCTGACACTCTTACCAGAGGAACCGAGCCATCGCAACTTACAGGTTGGCTAGATGGACCCAAGTTGCTGCAATTGCCCGAAACCAAATGGCCCAGTTTTCAACTCGATGACCAAAGCATTCAAAGTGGTCTTAAAGGAAATGAAGACAGCTGAGAAAGTTAACGTGTCCGTGGAACACAAAGCAGCAACATGTAGATCAGCAGTCAACGCCATGCCAGAACAAATCAAGAAAGAAGACAAGTAACCCTATTCTTCAACAGTTGCTGAAGACCTGTTCAACATTTCCAAAATTAAGGAGAACTCTTGCTTACGTACGCCGTTTCCCTGAGAACGCAAGAAAGAAGAATAGAAATAGAGGCCCTATCACCGTCGAAGAATTGAAAGAATCTGAGAATTTTCTCTTCAAGTGGTGTCAACGTGACTTAGATCCTTCCGTTATCGACAAGAAGTTGATTCCAAAGATGGACGAAAACGGTCTACTCCGAGCTCACGGAAGACTGGAAGATGCCACAACACTACCACAAGAATTGAGAAACCCAGTAATCCTGCCACGTGATCATCCTGTTGTCAAGTTACTACTGCGTCACCTTCACAACAAGCGTAGTCACTGTGGATACAAAAGCTTAATCCATGAGGCCGGAAGAAAGCATTGGATCGTAGGAGTCCGAAACATGGCCAAAGCTCTCACCGCAAAGTGTGTTACTTGCAGAAAACTTCGCAAGAAACCTCTTGACCAACTTATGGGGCAGATCCCGTCTCTACGAGTGGCAGCAAGTTTTTCCCCTTTTTCCAACACCGCCATTGACATGTTTGGACCCGTGCATATCAAACTCAATCGGAAGACACTGAAAGAAGCTCAAGTAGTTATTTTCACCTGCATGACAACAAGGGCAGTTCACCTGGAGTTGGTCCCGATGCCTTCTTGATGGCCTTTCGCCGTTTCGCGAGCCTGCCCAACGTTTGTTGGTCCGACTGTGGAACGAACTTTGTTGGTGCGCAAAGTTACCTAAACGAAATTATGCTGAACTGAAACATGCCCAAAATTCAAAGTGTTCTTTCTGAAGACTTCTCATGTGACTTCAAATGGCAATGGAACATCCCTTACGCAAGTCATCAGAACGGAGTCGTGGAAACCCTCATCAAGTCTGTTAGACAGAGCCTCAATGCTACGTGCAAGGATCGACCTTTCACCGAAGAGCAATGGAGAACATTTCTCGCGGAAACAACCTATGTAATCAACGGCCGTCCGCTTTATCCAAGTTCCAACAACATCTGGGAAAGCCCGCCTATCTCACCCAACGATATTCTCAATGGTCATCATCTTCTACCCCCTCAACCAGAACCTGAAGAAAGGATCAAACCGAGGCATCTTCTGAGAAGCACGCAAGACCGAGTCAATGAATTCTGGAAGTGCTGGATGCGATACTTTGCACCAAATCTGTTACCCAGAAACAAGTGGTTCCGCACAAGAGAAAATGTTCAAGTTGATGATCTAGTTTTGGAGTTAGACCCGAGTCACAAAAGGTCAAAGTGGAAGTTGGCGCGTGTCATTGTCACCTATCCAGGAAATGATGGACTAGTGAGGAAAGCAAGGATAAAGACCCAAGATGGAGAATATGACAGACCAATCCATAAATTGTGTCTTATTGCAACAAAACATGAACTGAATGCAGAACCTTCCTAAATTGTGCTAGAACACAGACGTGATAGACATTGTGCTATTTTCTGACATTTCTTACAATTGAACGCTGTAACATCTATTATAGTCGTTACTCAATTAGAAATAGTTAAACATATCTAATTTCAGTACTGGGGCGGAGTGATCTGCATTTCACGCGCCTTTCGGAATGTGTATTCAAACTATCGCCTCACTTCCCCGGAGCGGGAAAAAAGGTGTCATTTAACATATTCATAAATATATAAAACATGCAACTCAAGTAACGCAAAATTATAATTTAACGAAGCCGCGAGGTACCTTTTGACGAAAGTTACAGAAGTTAAGACCGCAACTCAACGGACTAAAGACACGGAAAAAGAAACACAGAATGTAAGTGTGTTTAATCACTGTGTGGCCGAAATGTATAGAGAAATTTATAGTAATTTGTAAACGTTTCAATTTTTCAGTTGACTACTTCTTCAATAGTGCAAATAAACAGTCTAGTGTTAAAGTCCGGGTTGGTCTTCCCTTATTGCCGTTTCGATCGCTAAAGGCGCAACATTTGTAAATATTCATCGCAGTATTTTACGATAAGTGAACCTTTTCGATATTCCTATACATTTCCTCTAAATTTAAAAATACGAACAACGGTCACACAGTTTGTGTGGGCTCCCTGTGGTTCGCCTCGCAGCGTTTCGCCTTCGGGCAGTCTTTAACAACGTGCTCGGAAGACTGGCACCGGTAGCATAGTACTTAAAAAATAACTCGAGCCCTTGAGTGACTAATTTACTTGGTACTGCCTTTTGTAAACGTGTGAATTCTACGAAACGGATGCCGTTCTGACCGTTCTCGATGTGCTCGTAGCCCGTGGCTTTGAAGCAAAGCCGGCGGACTGCTCGCGCTTTGAGGTCGCCGTATTGTTCCACGAGTTGTAGCAGGTTTTCATCTGGGAATTCCACGGGAACGAAGAATGACACGTGTAGTGCTTTTTGCCCTAAAAGACTTAAAGGGATAACGCGGCTTTCGCAGTCAAGAAGATGTCGAAGCACTTTCCCCCGTAAAGGGTACAATCCCAACGATTTCTTCCTTAAAGTCCGGTAACGACTGCGCTATACTGAGCGAGTAAAGATACAGGGAGCCCACACAAACTGTGTGACCGTTGTTCGTATTTTTAAATTTAGACGAAATGTATGGGAATATCGAAAAGGTTCACTTATCGTAAAATACTGCAATGAATATTTACATACAAGATCAAATTAAATGTATTTTTACCTGAAATGTTGTGTGATGTCATTCGTATAGCTGAAAACGGCGAACTTTAGCGATTTGAAGGGTTTTGCATCAGACTACTAACTATGGTTTACCTGAGCGTTAAGTAAACGTCCGATGCAATGGTTTTCTAGTGATTTCCTTATTAAAGGAGAAGTAGAAAAAACCAAGGACTGTTAATGTGGTGAGGTTGAAATGCGTATCAAAACTTGTGTATGATTTTGTGTCCAGACTTTTCAAAAAGCATGCTTATTTTAATTTGCCTTTTAATTTATACATAAACGCACAATATGTGATGCAGTGTAACGCAACTTTGAAAACATTGCACAAGCCATTGCAAGAGCGAAGCGTTCACCGAGGGTAAGGTACCAAGAATATTTTTAACAGGCAGAATTTTAAATATTAAATGAAGACCGCAATAGGACTTTTCCTTCTGCACATTTTTTTCTTTGCCTTCTTCTTTGCACGAATGTTTTTCCTGGCTTTTTCCATTGCATAGTTTTTCCCCACTCCCCACCCTCATCACTTTTCTTATAGTCCGTCCCTAAGCCACAGTGGAATTCGGAGAGTCCTGTAATTTCCGCTTTCTCATGCTCGGACATCCACCAATGAAAAAAATAACATTAACCCTAATCGGCCTGGGGGGGGGAGCACAAAGTGCCCGCGCTAAATTTGAACGTTCATAACTTCTTTAATATGTATTGAAACGTCATCAAACTTTGTGACTTTTCCTAAAATTTATCTGGCTACAATTTTGTATGACAATTTTTTGATCACGTGACTTGATGTTTCCATGGCAACAAGATTTTGACAGCTATGTTTTTTGAAATTTGCATATTTGTACCTTTGAATGAAGAAAAACAATGTTTATTGGTATAACTTTTATATTTTTTACGTCATTTAGTGTTTATTTATTGGTTTTGATTAATTTTGAGTGAATTTGGACGGTTTTTAAGAGGTTTTAAAAAATTTCAGAAATCCAAGATGGCGGATCCAAGATGGCGGCCGTATAACTAATTACCTAATAACTACGTCATATGACGTCATCGTTCCATTGTGCGGACCGCAAAGGAGACAGTTTCGGACGTACTATGTACCCTCTAGGTTTCATTGTCGTAGCCTTAATGTTCTTGAAGTTACAGAGGGGGGGGGGTGGCACAATGTGCCCCCCCCAGGCTCAGGAACTAAAAAAAAGCCCAGGCCGAATAGGGTTAAGTTACTTTGGGTGATATTCCATAGAGAGTTATCAGATACAAAACATGGTAATATATGGCAACAAAATGTATGAACTGCGATCCTTTGAGGTTAATTTTCATGACTAGCTTATCACGTGATAAACTTCTGTCCTGACATAATAGTCTAACTTAGAATTATTATGGTGGTATGTAAAGGGATAAAAAGTTATACCTTTGGGCGGAGCCTCTCCATTTTCTCTTGCTTTCGCTTCTTTACGGGGCGACACCATTTAATCCCTACGAGATCACTATCAGAAAAAGACAGCTTTGGTGAAATTGACCGGCTTGGCTACAAAACTTGTCTGTACACGAGTTGATTCAAATGGGCTACTTGACGGTCATATAATTCTTGTAACAATTTGTGATTAATATCTGCAAACTTCCCTCTACCCTTGACATTTGTTGAGGTCTTGTAAAAATAGTAGAGCTGCCGGAAAAAAAAGTATTCTTAGCAGTTAATAACTTATGGACTATATTGATTGGGGTGAATGTAGAAGATTTTTAAAGGCCAAATGCAACGTTGCTTAAACACGGTGCGACGCTGTGAAAGGACAGGACACGCCCCCTTTCCAGCACTTGGTTAGTTTGATTTTCACAAAGACCAGAAATTTATGTCACTAATGACAAGATGACATCATGTAGATAAATTTTATTGCAAAGCAATGTTCACATAGTTGAGGAATTGAAAAATATTATTCAGGATAATTGGACTTTACATTGAAAACAATAGTGTTAGAATGGTTCCTATACTCTCCATTTCAGACTTCTGCTGTACAATGTGTAACTCATGGAGGAATGCATACACCTGCGTTTCGCTTTCTACTCCAAACAATTATTTGACGTCAACATGTACAACATTCACGATTGCACCAAATTCGCGGTAAAACTTAAACAATTTTTAAAACGATGCTCAAAAGGCGCACTGAATAGTAGTAGTCTTTCTGTAAAAGTATCATTTTCGCCTCTTTGTCTGGTTTATTAATAAACACGTACATATAAGCAACCTGAAATATCAGTACAACCGAAATCCATAAAATAATTGGTTCGTTCCAGAATTTCTTAATCGTGGTGAATGAATTGCCAATGGCATTCTGGTAAAGCAAAAACTTGAAAGTTTCAATGATCAAAATTAATTCATAATTTCTGAAGATTTTATAATATGGTGCCCCAAAAAACGGACATAAGAGTGATAATTATTGATAACAATAGAAACTATTTGGGAAAGGAGGTGACGAAATTACAAACGACACGAAAGGTGTGATACATCTCAGAACGCAATTGAGTAAATGAAAACGGTGCTGCGAAAAGTGACTGGTGACCATTCTTACTCTATAATGATTTCAATAATCTAGCGGTGTCGGGATACCATTCTCTTCGGAACGATGGACACGCTACTTGCTTACCGTGAGAAGATCCGATACCTTTCTAAGAAAGAATTCTCAGAAGAAAGAGCAGTACTTTTCAATACTATCAATGGGGAGACCTTCTTCCCTCTGAAAAACTGGCCGGAAGATATGACAATTTATTTTTGGAGCAACCCTGTTGGGGGCAGAGATACCTTTAAGCCGATGTTGTTTTGTTTGGGCGATGGCTGTATCGCACCAGACTTATTATCCAACTGGATATTACTTTCACAAAGAGAAAAGGGCCAGACAGTCGGACTTCATCCTAAACAATCAGGATAGAAAAAAGAACACCTGGTTGTATTTCGACCTCGATTACAAGAATCTGTTGTACGTCATCGGCCAGCCGAAACAGTAAGGACAAGCAACGGCCCTTCTGATGACAGTGTAACAACAAGAACATCAAAAAAAAAGAAAAAGAAACAACAAAACAAAAATAGCCCCCGCCATATGTAATAAAATATTTTACCCAACATAGTGAGTCAATTACGTGACAACAATTTCACAAAAAAAAATGGGTGGCCTGTAATTATTTCCATATATCGCTGATTTCTATTATATGGAACACAATTTTTGCAGACTTCTCAAATGTGTACAACTTTTTCATCTGTTCAATATTCTCCCAATTGGAACTGGTGGTTCGCAAGTTACGGCATTAACCCTATTCGGCCTGGGCTTTTTTTGAGTTTCTGAGCCTGGGGGGGGGGGGGGCACATTGGATTTCTGAATTTTTTAAAAACCTCTTAAAAACCGTCCAAATTCACTCAAAATTAATCAAAACCAATAAATAAACGCTAAATGACGTTAAAATATAAATGTTTTGCGAATAAACATTGTTTTTCTTCATTCAAAGGTGTAAATATGCAAATTTCAAAAAACATGGCTGTCAAAATCTCGTTGCCATGGAAACATCAAGTCACGTGATCAAAAAATTGTCATTCGAAATTGTTGCCAGTTAAATTTTAGGAAAAGTCACAAAGTTTGATGGCGTTTGAATAAATATTAAAGAAGTTATGAATGTTGAAAGTTAGCGCGGGCACTTTGTGCCCCCCCCCCGGCCGAATAGGGTTAAAGATACTTTCTTTGCACTGATATACTAAAATAATTTATTTTCTTGCAGGGTTTTGTCGAACAACAAAATAGAGAAGCTTCCGTCTGGGATATTCTCAAATAACTGGTTGAGTTATTTGTAAGTTTGACACGTTAGTTTGTTTGTTATTTTGGGAGTAGATTGAGAGGCGCTACCCAGTGTGTCTAAATGATGATATATTTAAAAAAAATGACGCAACCGATGATATGGAGAACTTTTAGAATCTATACGACGCTATTAAGAGGCAATACTTTAAGGATGCTTATGACGTCATATATATTGCCATGGCAATAATGCAGCTTTTTGAAAAGACCCTCAGTTTTCGCTAATTTTCTTTAGAAAATTAATCCGTTGGCCTATTGTTTTTTTTTCTCAATTTGGAAAGCACCGCTATTTTTTCCTTTTTTTTTGGCGCTATTACAAAAATCTATCTAGTGGAAATCAAGTTATTTCCAAAAAGGTTGTTGTCAGATAAGAAAAACAATTCCACTAGATTATTTTTCTCAAACTCTTGTTTAAGATAGGAAATACCGAATACTGCTTGCATACTGAAAATCAGGGTAGGTCACCCAACAAACTTCCGAGATGAAGATGAATATTTTATGCACGAATTATTTCCCGTTCGCGCGATTTTAACCCTATTCGGCCTGGGCTTTTTGTGGATTCCTGATCCCTGGGGGGTGGGGTGGGGGCATGGTTGAAGTTTTGAAGGGAGAAAAAGAGCCAATGTGAACAATCTCCGTAAAGAAAGGCAAAGCGTTCCGCTGATCGAGGCTGCATCGCGCAATAGCTCAAAAGTACTACGAGGCTCTGTCGTTTGAACAATAGACGTTTAGGCTGCAGAACGTCTATAACCATCTTTTAATAGAGTGTTTGAGATTTTTTTTATCTCGTAAATTAAGAACTGAGTCAGGGAGTTGGTTTTACGTGAAAAATTGGCGGAAATTAGCCTTTATACCTCTCGCGTTCGCGAGTATCGCCCATTACGCAGAACGTATGCGCAATAACAATAGGAGGAATCGTCCTTAACCCTATTCAGCCTGGGCTTTTTTTAAGTTTCTGAGCCTTGGGGGGGGGCCATTTCAGCCCCCGCCCATCGTAACTTCAGGAACATTAAGGCTATGACAATGAAACCTAGGAGGTGCATAGCACGTCCAAAACTGTCTCCTTTGCGGTCCGCGCAATGGAACGATGACGTCATATGTCGTAGTTATTAGCTAATTAGTTATACGGCGCCATTTTGGATCCGCCATCTTGGATTTCTGAAAATTTTTAAAACCTCTTAAAAACCGTACAAATTGGCTCAACATTAATCAAAACCAATAAACAAACGCTAAATGACGTAAAAAATATAGAAGTTATACCAATAGTTCAAAGGTGCAAATATGCAAATTAAAAGAAACATTGCTGTCAAAATCTTGTTGCCATGGCAACATACATACATACATACATACATACATACATCACGTGATCAATAAATTGTTATACGAAATTGTTGCCAGATAAATTTTAAAAAAAGTCACAGAGTTTGATCGCATTCCAGTACATATTAAAGAAGGTATGAATATTGAAAGTGTGCCCTCCCCCCAGGCTGAATAGGGTTAAGCAGTATTTTCACTTCCGGTGAACTGCGTGCGCTACTTTTTGAACTTTTTTTCTATAAAAAGCAAGACACCACAGCCCAATTGAAAATCACAAACCGGGAAAGGACGAACAGAAAAGCAACCCAAATGACGCAACGAAAAACAGAGCACAACTGAAGGGACAGCTGAAACTATAAATCTCCGAACAACAAGGCAGCCGCCATCCAAACGTAAAAACCCGTCTGCAACAAATAGGACTGGACGAATCCCTTGTGCTTGAAGAGAAACAATAGTAACAAAGAAGGAGCCCTTAAAATGTGGCTTATGTTAACATTTATATTAAAACATTAAAGTTTGACTCTAAATGTTTTAATACCTGTTGCAATCCTTAATTTGCAAGAAATGTTTGGCTACTGGATAATAATAAAAATAAATAAATAAATAATTTTCTTTATAAAATGTTGTTAGTTCTTAAAGCAAAAGACACGAACAGCCCAACCCAAAATCACAAGCCGAGAAAGAACGAACGGAAGAGCAACCAAAATGACGCACCGAAAAACAGAGCACAACTGAAAGGACAGTGGAAACTATGAATCTCCGAACGACAAGGCGGTCGCCATCCGAACGCAAAAAGCCGTCAGCAACAAAGAGAAGGACTGAACGAATCCGCTGTGCTAGAAGTACAGGAACTTCGGACTAATGGAAAGTTAAAAGGACATGAACGGCCCAAGTCAAACTCGCAAGCCAGAAAGAACGAACGGAAGAGCAGCCAGAAATGTCAGCAGGAAGATCAGGGCAAAACTGAAACCACAATTGAACCCTTGAACCCCGTAAGACAAGGCGGCTGAAAACCGAACGCAAAGACCCGCACGCAACCATAAGAAGGGCCGAACGCATCCCCTGTGCCAAAAAAAAAAAACAATTGGAACATTTACACTTCCAGGGAATGAGCTTTTATCTAGGAACGGGGATCGGAACTGAACTTAAAGGCAGCAAAAAATGTTTTATGAGTAGGAATTGATTGATGCAAAAAGTTTACTTTATCATTACTTTGCAGATTTTTGTATATTTTTATAAACTTATAATTGATTAATTTGGTCTGTGTGACAAAATTGTCATGATTTCCGGTTCCGTGACAATGACGTCACTACGTCATGCTTCACTGAGTGCGTGCATGCTTTCCGGTTTTCGAGCGAAGAGAGTTTTAGAGTCGTGGAATGAAAATTGTACTATATTATTTCTGCCGCCATTGTTGTTGGATTAAGATATGGAGAATGACACTCCGGAAACGACACGGAGTGTCGCTGGTGGAGTGCAGTTTTTGCCCAGGCCGCGGGGAGGACACACGGCCGTATTGCAGCTAAAGACAAACATTTTGTTTGGCGACCCGCCAAACGCACAACGGGCAAAAAAGTGCGCTCCATTGTATGGAAGCTCCGAACACAGATCACTCGGGAAGGGAGGGTGGGTCGCGAGCTTTCCACTGCGTGGTTTTCCGCCAAAAAATGCCAAATTAAGCAGGGAGCGGTTAATATATACCCGTTACACCAGTGAGAGCGCCCCGATGGGATTCCATAACCATTTGCACGAGACTACTGGCTTGCATGCATAATAAAGTATATTCAAATGACTTTGAATAGTACTATATTATTTCTGCCGCCATTATTGTTGGATTAAGATAATGAGAATGACTCTCCGGCTACGTCACTCCCTTTCCTACGTTTGCTATCAGAAGGGACTTGAAACCACCCGAAAATATATCCCCTTTCCAAACCTTAAAAATCCGAACCCGCTCTAAACCCCCTTCCCTCCATAAACAAAAAAGGAGAAAAGACACACGCATTTGTATGCTAAACCGCCTTATACTAAGACCACACTTTTTACAGTGACAACGAGAGATACAGTCCCTCTTAGCCTAAGAGAGGCGGTATCAAGAAATGATCTATTTTACCGGGTTAAAATTTAAAATTTAAACAATCGGCCGTTTGTTTTAAGTGACGCTGCCGGAACCACACCGAAAAGTTCGAGGATGATCGTAAAAAATCTTTGGCTTAGCAATCCGAGTGCGTGCATCTTTGTGTTTACAAAGAACTTTTTCTGAAATAGACCATTAAAACTGGTTCGGTCTTAGATTTACATTTCCAGTTTAGTAGAATGTGCGCTCATACAAGCGCACTTTAACGCAAAGGTGTGCCTTTTTAATTAGGAAAGTGCGATCTTTTGCCTCAAAACGCCAAGTGCATTTTTGACAAATAAACAAACAAAAATCTTTATTTAGACCCGATAAAAGTTTAAAGCTTTACTAGCTTGTGGGGTCGTGTTCTTTCATATGAATAACGGATGCGGCGTAAAGTTACGTTTAAAAACCTCGTTTCACTGACGTTCATGACATAAAGTAAGTAAGTAAGTAAGTAAGTAACTAAGTAAGAAAGTAAGTAAGTATGTAAGTAAGTAAGTAAGTAAGTAAGTAAGAAATTCAAAGTGTGTGGGTATTAGGCTGAAGGGCTAAGTACACTAACAGGTCTGTTATGTACGGAGAAAGTTTGCCCATAAGACGTTTTTAATACAAACGTACAGCACGTCTGAAAAAATAACAGTGGCACTGAAGTCATTTCGTGGTTGACAAAATGGTACTGATCCTTCTCTTACTCGTGAATGCGCACAAAAGCACAGAGCCCGCCCTTGGATATCGATTTGGCTTATCGTTTACGAATTTAAAAGAAAAACTGAGGTATACACTGAAAGTGGTATAACTTTGAATTATCTAAATGTTCAACAGATTATTAAAAATAACCAAGTTTAAATTTTAATACTGTGGGCTGTATATAGGAAAAACCCGGACTACATGTAATGTTTATCACGGATTAGTTGTGTTCTCACAATGTAGAAGTCAATATAAACCCGACTGGGTTATAATAGGGAATAGGGAGTTTGCTAGATTTATTGGGGCAAACGGCTATGTATATCACGCTTTTTGTAAACTGAGAATTGAGTTGCTTCCTTGCAGAAGAGACAAAGTGACTTAAGCGTTAATGGTGGCTACAATCTCTTTCTTCAAGGGTAGCAAAGAAATGCGACATAAACAATACATTAACGAAACATTCTGTGACGCATCATAACCCGAGGGATCCTTCAAATTTCATATAGAGGGGCATAGAAAGTTGCCATAAACTACAACCGAGATTTACCGCAAACGTTGCAAAAACAGAAAAGCCTTCTGAATAAATGATTGACCGAAAGCCAAAATGAGAAATCACATTGTTAGAAAGCTGAAAGGTTGCGTAAGTTTATAACTGTAAATTGTTAGACCGTATGTGTTTAAAGACTATCATAACATTTCTATTTTCATGTCTTGGATTTTTTAGTCCTAAATTGTCTTCTTCGAACCAGTTGGTATATTGCTTAAGTTCTAAATGAGTATCCTTGTGGTAGAACGCCCTTATGTACTTCTCCTATCAATGCATATGCACTCCTACCTGTTCCTATCTATGGAAAAAACACAAACTTGTTTACAGCAGACTATACAGTTGAATGAAAATTAGCTTGTAAATCGCATAGAATGAAGACTGCAAGTGCCAAGAAAGCTATAGCGAGAGAATAATGATTCCCAAGTACCATCGAAAACTTATCAAGCCGGTTGGTTATAACACACTTAACCCTCGGATGTACACGCAAACTCATCCCCCCCCCCCTGTGTTTTTGCGATGTTGCAATATTTCGGAAATATTTTACATCTAATAGATAGCCCGCGATGTGCTGTACAAGATAAGGTAGATATTATGGATTGTGGCGCTCTGGGGGCCGTGACGTCATCCAAAATGGCCGCTAAGACGGATGCCATCTTGGATATTACTAAAAGTTTAAATTTATCGGAAAAATGCGGAAATTGCAAATATTGTTTGCTACAGTTGCAAAATAACATACAGTTGAACATTTTGATGCTTTTGACGTAGCATTTTACATATTTTGTCGCTGAAAAAAGGTGAAAAACAATCATTATTCTTCAAAAATAGGTTGACCACATGTTACTTATGATGTCATATCTCGTTACCATAGCAAACGGTTGTCGCCAAACTTTACAAAAATCTGTCTCAGGATAAACGAACGGCTGCTAAAAACAGCATGTTCTAATTCATAAACGGTCTTGAAAAAATCTGAGTAAAACCTTAAAGGGGTGTCAGTGATTCAAACAATAAATACGAAAGCTGTGGTAAAAAAGCCATAATATGGTTCCTCCATTTATCCTTTTTCTACCAAAAATTGAGACTGTTAAAAAGGTATGATGGATTTAAAACAATGCAAGTTACTGTTAAAGGTATACTGGCACACTTCATATTGTGCGTATGCGTGTGTATGCGCCTGTGAATGTAACAGCTGCATGTGGCGGCCAAAACGAAAGAACAACAGCAAATGCAAACTATTATTAGCAAACTAACTAAGCTCTCTTCTTAAACTTCAGGAGCTTGGAAAACAATCTTATAACCTCTATTTCAAATGACACCTTTGAGAACTTCGAATATCTCGTGAATTTGTAAGTACTAAAAATAAGAACAAAATAATGTGATATGCAATATGCATTATATTCACTGACTTGTTGTAAATGTATTAAAGCATATTATTTATGTATAGAGTAGGTTACTCCCCATTCGCTGCAATATATATTTACGATGATGCTTTATTATTTCATTCTTAGCTGTCCATACTTTACTTTTCTCTACCAGTGTCCTTTCTTGGTAGGTGTAGTCTTCGAAATTATGCTCCGGATGTAAACTGATTTTAATTTCAAGGGACTCTGTCACAAACAAGAACACATTATGTTTGTCTATTATACAGCTCTCCGTAACCTTACACCATCATATTTCGTTTCAAACAACCTACAATAGGCGACCAAAATAGTTGACACACTCTATAACAAAAACGGTTTTCGTGACATATTTATCACTGTATCTTTCCTTTTACTACACTCTGCCGTTAACCCCCGTCCCCCCATCCAATGTTGTAGGATTGTAGCGACAGACCTGACAAAACGATACACAACATTGTCTGGGGGAGGGGGGTGGGGTAGGGAAATAGGGGGTGGGGCTGAAATGCCTCTCGTCCCGAACAAAATGGGGTTCAAAATGACAATGTGTCAACAATATTGTCACCTATTGTCTGAAGTACGAAATGTGCTATTTCTTCCCAAAAGTGCGAGGAAATTAATCGGTTATTACAAATATTAATCTGCACTGTCCGATGTTTTGATTCATGCGAACGGCGTTAATAGCTGATTAATTGCATTCTAATTGCCGCCGTTTATCGAATTTTATGGTGATGTTATAATAGTCTTAAGCACGTGAATAAAGCGAGGCAAAATGGTCTTCGCTGGTAAAATTGACAAAGAAACTCGTGCGTTGGGCGCATTGCACGAAAATACAAAGGGTTAAGACTGAAGTAAATGATGGACGAATTATACGTTTGAAGGTCTTCAGAAAATCAGATTTTAAAAAGTCTGAAAAAGGGCCAGTGTAACAAAGTCCACCACAAGAATGAGCGACCAGGCCGGCCAAGAAAGTTGAGTCCCCGTGTAGAGCGGCCATTCCTTCGACAGATTTGCTCTTTAAGGAAAGAAGAGGGGAATTTTACCGTAAAGCGAACAATGGAAGAGGCTGCCTTAAAAATTTACCAAGTTTCTTGCAGACTGAGTACAACGCTGTAACACAGCGTGACACGCGCGCGTGACATACCAAATTACTTGATGTGGCATTTACAAGAAATTCTTATTCATTTCTCGCATAATTCATGTATCAAACCCGAATTTAGAACATGAAATTTGTTCAATCTTTCATTCTGTCATAAAATCAGCCTTTAAAAGGGGAAATATGTGTCTATCTTTTGAAATTCCACGATTAACCACGATTTACCATGGTAAACAAGAACATTTTACTAAAGCCGTTTTTATCTCGTTAATGCGCATGCGCATTAAGCGAGATTTTGGAATCAGTACGAAAAATTAAAAAGGGACAAAAGTTGTTAACAAAGGTTTCTTTGTTTAAGTTTGTGGACTTTTGCCCGGGGGATTAGTTCTTCATACAAGCTATATTAGGGCATTGAGGATATGTGGCTGCATCGAGAACAGATTTCACGAGTTTGTTGTCAGCCATGGTGTATATACTTTTTTTTACTCCATCTCGCGAATTCTTCGTCTCGGTGGTGGGGGAGTTTGAACTTCATTCACCTCTACAGGCGCAGGGGTCATGGCTTTGCGCCTAAGTGTATTCATAATGGCCTCGCGTTGGTAATAGACACCCCAAGCGGATATAATCACCCCGACAACACCAAGAAGGAGAAATGCTGAGTTGCTGCTAGTTTCTTCATTTGTCGAGTTTTGGGGTGTCGAGTTTGGGGCGGGCTCGTTTGTTGCTTTAGAAGCTTGTGCTTGTTTTTTTGCCTCTCTTGCCAGGCGGTTGCGTTCAGCAAGCCTTTTGCCAGAAGCAACACGACCAGAGTTTTTGGCTGGAGCAGTCTTTAGGGTATCAGTGGTAACGTGCGTGATGGTTGTGGTTGCTGCTGGCGCGACTGTTTCTTCAGGCACCGTCTCGAGTGGTTGTGCCATCATGTGTATATATGTATATTTTTATTTTAAACCTTCGTGGTTCCTTCGTGGTTCCTTCATGGTTCCTTCGTGGTTCCTTTCAGATTATTTGTCAACTTCATCAAAACCCTCGAGTGGATAACCTTCCCCATCTATGCTTGGGTGTACAGGTGGAGAAGGTTGAGGAGGCAAGTCTTCTGGCTCCTTTTTGAAATCGATGTGTTTTGTAGTGATCAAAGCAGCATTGGCCAAGGCCAAGCCTCGCCCACAACGCAGTGCAAAGTTTCCTACAAGAGTTGACAGTTCATGGTTAATCATGTAGTCATTTTTGAGTTCTTTCTGCAGGGCCTCCACATCGTCAATCTTAACAATCATGCCGACGCCTTTGGTTACGAGCATTATAACGCTGTCAATCAGAGAGTCGGTCGTCTTGTTGCCGACATAGGCTTCATACCTTTTGTAGAACATTTCAACCTGTTTATCCGTCATGCGCTTCACCTGCTCGTGTGTGAACTGGGCACCGAGGGCCTCTTTTGATTTGCCTGTTGAAACAAGGACTGCCAGTTTCTCGCGTTGAGCTGGAGTGTCATTACCTGTTAAGACTTCAGGAATCGCTGATGGCAAGGAGCTATCAGGGACTGTCTCTAGCTGCTGCATTAGTTCATTCATTATTGCCATGTCTTCTGGGTGGTTTGTTGCCATAGCGTATATATATATATATTTATTTTTCAATTATTCTCTTGATGTCAGGCAAAAGACTTTCAACCTCACGTATAAGCGCTGTCATGGTGTCTGGGCACACAGTGAGTTTCAACGGATAGCGGTTAAGAAGCATGAGGCACAGACCGTCCGCGTCAGCGGCTTTGATTATCTGTATTTGCATCTCCTCCGCATGACTCTGCAATTCACTCAGAAGTTGTGAAAAGACCGTGAGCTTGTGGATACTGGTTGAGGTGTTCATGGTTCAGCGTATATATATGTTTCACATTTTCACTTCAATCCCATATGGGTACCGCAGAGAGAAGACTAGGTGAGAAACTTGTGCCCCTTTAATTTTGCAATCAACTCTTTGTACTCTGGTTGTTCAAGCTCACCGGCATAGTCATCGAAGATGGCCTTCGTTGTTTTGCTTGATGGGGTGTAAAAAAGCACAATCGCTGCAACGTTTTCCCTAAAGGGTTTCGCAATGCTGGTTAACTGTTGGGTTAGCACCCACACTGACAAGCCGCTGTGGCGAGCACTGAAGCCTAGTTTCACAAGTTGACTCGTGCGACCTTTCACATCCTTCGAAGCAGCACAGTCATCGAGCACAAAGAGCGTGTTTGTCCCGTCGAAGTAATAACTGGCTAAAGTTAACCATGCTTCAATCTCATGCTGCTGACAGTCTTTCACGAAAATGCGTGGCTCCTTGTCAACGAAGCCATCATACGTCTTGTTGTGGACAAATGTTGGGCAGAAGAGAACAATATAGTCAAACTTGCCCCTGAAGGGTCCGCGGAGCTGATTCAGAAGATATTGTGTTTTGCCAGAGTTAGTTGGCCCGATAATTAGTGCATTGAGTGGCAGCTTTCGTGGGTCTATTATATATGTTTAGTACTGAACCGCCAGCAGCTGCCTGTCCATGATGTTCATCTGTGAGTCGCTGATGGTGTAGATGTGGCAGTGCACGTTTCCCGAGCCGGAGGTTGTCCTTTCGATTTCAAGATGTACGCCGTCCTTTGTGTTGACGAGGCGTTGACCGTTGCCATGTAGGGCTGTATCAGCCATTGATCTAAGGTCGATAAGGAGGCCGAACTTGTTGCCTGTGAGATATTTGGTTAGATTCATGCTGGGCCTGCCATCACCCCTCTTTTTGAAGAGTCGGCTGACCTCACCCCACATGTCGGTCCAGTTGATGCCTTCGTTGCAAATCTTGTTGGGGGAGCCGTTTATAGTGACATTAACTTTGGTTATGTCTGGGTTGAAGTATTTTTCTGAGTCCCTGGCTCCTGCCGTGTAGGGTTCGATGAATAGCAGAAGGATGGCTTTCAGTGACCTGTGCTGAGGGTTCACCCTGAGATTCAGCCGTGCGTCTGAACCCTTCGAGAAAGGGGACCACTTCCTCTCGCATGATATGGTCGTAGGCAAACTCCTTTCCGCTAGAGTATACACTTGCTGCCTCGTCAGCCAGCTGCTTACTTCGGATTGTCTCGTACTCAAGCTGGATATTTGTCAACTTGTAGACAAGCTTGCTTGCATCCGTACCCCTGACAACTTGAGAAGCAGGGGCGAGCGTTATCTCGAATATCAAATCGTGGTAGAGTGCCTGTGGGTACATAACGCCGTGGTCTGTTAAAATCTGGTGGTCAAGATTGATGCGATATTTGTTTTTGTAAATGGTCTCCAGCTTGTTTTCCGCATCCACGCCAGAGGTCTTCTTGTCGCCAGCACTAGAGCGGATCTTGCTCAAGTTTACACTCTGGATGCCCTCAGGGAGCATGTTGTCTCTGTTGTCACATAGAGGAAGAGGTCCTCAAAGATTTTGTAAATATCGTACCCAACGGTGTCCTGGACAGTGGTGGCAGCAAACTTGACAACGAGCCTGTCAACTAGTGCTCTGGAGACATTTTGTACAAGATAGTTGTTTGCGTGGCCGCCGGCAAGGTCGATGTTAAAGAGCAAGGCAAGCGAGCCCGACACAATAACCTCATGTTCGTTGAGCTTGGGCACCGAAACGTACAGGGTCTCGCCGGGCTTGGCTGTAGAGCAATCAAATGTGATGCGCTTTACGGTGCGCTCTGCTTTCATAGCACCAAGAACACCAAGAATCTTCTCTGCGTTCGTTGGGAGGAGATTTGGTTGCACGGCCATATCAAGAGTATATATATATATATATATATATATATATATATATATATATATATATGTATATATTGAATCCCCTGATGAGTGGGCAACCACGAAACAGGCTTGCCGGGATGAAAGCGTAGTTTATTTGTTTCTTTCCTCCATAAACATATACTTCGCTCTACATTAATGTATTGAGCACTGTTTCAGCACTATCCAGTTCTACACTTTATATATATATATATATATATATATATATATATATATATATATATATATATATATATATATATATATATATATATTATATATATTTATATACATCATGGCAGAAGGTGGATATGATATAGTTGGCGAGAACGAGAATCCTTGGGAAGAATGGGGTATTGACCACGATGATGACGACAACGAAGAAGAAGTTGACACAACAACTCCCTTTCAATCGGGCGGTACATCCACCCCATATCATGGCGGTGAAGAGCATGAAATGCATACAATGCCTCACGAACAGAGCGGCTCAGATGACAACGACCCTCTGCTTGCGGGTGATGACTTAAGCCAGCGGCTTCAACGAACAAGACAAGCTTCGCCTTGGGCAGACCTAACAGACATGTACCCAAATGCGAATAAAGCCGCTATCGAAACATTTTACAAAACAGATAAAACAGGCAAAAACCCAAGGCTGTACGTTAAAATGGTTGGCAGTGGAAAAAAGGCATATCCTGTGTTTACACAAAGCGCTGTGACACGCCAACTACGGGAAAACCCGCAGCTTTCACAAGAAATCAAAAGTTATCTCGGAAAGTCAATGTTTGATCAGATGAAAGACTATCAAGCAGAACAAAAGCCAAAACAACAAGAACTGCAAGCAAAACAAAATCAAAAACAACAAATGGAAAAAACGATCGCAGATAGAGACAAGGTTCGTCAAGACATGGACGAACTTAGAAATCAAATAAAATAGACTGATGACCAGATTCAGGAGCTTGAAACCCAGCATGGGACACTGAATGAAGAAGAAATACAAAGGCTGAAAGATGAAAAGAAAAAGCTTGAATCTGAGCATCAAAATAAAAGAAAACAACTGCTACAGTTTCAGAAAAACAGCAAAACAAGCAGAAAAAATACAAGAAGACATCAATAAACTCACGGCCGACAATAATAACATAAACAGTAACATAAATGAACTTAGTGCAAAAATAGACTCTAAAAAACCGCTTGATGAACTGAAACAACAAAAAGAAGAGCTTGAACAACTAAACGCTGAAGACAGACGCGTGATAGAGGATAAGAACACTTCTCCCTCTGACAGAGAAGCTGCAGAAGCCCGAGTTGCAGAACGTGATAAAGAACTGGCAAGAGTCAATACAGAAATCGAGGAGAGAGAAAGTGGCATGCCTTTGAGAGAGAGGGTCAAAGAGATATTCAAGAAATATGGCTGGACCCTTCAAGCAGTTGTTCTGGCTGCAGATCTAGTCATAGGCGCTGTGACGATTGCTGCAATGAATGGTTTAAAGGCCGGCACCAAGGCTATTGGTAATGGGCTCAAAGAAATAGGAAATAAGGTTGCCTCCATCCTGCCAGGCTTGATCGGTTCGATCGTGAGCTTTATCTTCAAAGCTGTCGGTCAGGTTATCTCCTTCCTTGGCGAGCACGCCTGGCTGCTGATCCTTGCCGTTGTGGGCTTCATGATTGAAAGGATCACCAAGCGCAGGAGATAATTATCTCATCCAAACAACAAAGCCTGCTAAAGCAAGCGCACCCACACCGATGAGCACCTTGTTTACGTGATGCAGCTCGATCTTAGTCTGTTGTATTGGTTCTGGTGTGGGGCCTGGTGTTGGTGTGGGGGCTGGTTGTGGTGTGGGTGTGACCTTTGGTTTTGGCGCGATGCCCTGTGCCTGTGTCGCCTGTTTGTGAATCGGGTTCGATGGATGGCTGTTTGGTGGATTAATCTTTGTCGGACCACCGTCCATGGCGCGCAAGGATGCTTTTTTTGTGGCAAGATTGACATCGTTGTTAACACCAAGCTTCATCCCTTGCGTTGCCTGCATAAGATTATTATTGTACCCCACCACGCTCTCTGTGTTGATAACCATGCATGACGGCTTCAGCCAGCTCCCAGGGGCAACTACAAAGTTTAGCCACACTTTCGTTGCTTGGATGGCCTGCTGATAATGCTGTACGCTCCTAGATATGTCGTTCAGTCTTATGGCGTTCTCTAAGAGTGTGAGGAATACTCTCTGCGTTTCGAACGCCCGGCCTCCACTCCCAAGAATGCTGCTGCGAGTGTTTGCTTGTGCACCCAGGATGCAGTACACAAAGGCCTCGATTGACTGATTCATACGAGCAAGCCCTGGCTGTGTTAGCCCTTGTGAATATTTCGGTACAAAGTGCTCGAACTGACTAACAGCGCCTTGGTCGTTACGAACGAAGTATATGCCGTTTGCGCGATAGTTTGGGTCTTTTCTGTTTGTAATGCGCTCGTCATTAAACAGGGCTAGATCAGTAATCAGTAATCAGTAATCAGTAGAAAGTGGGCCATCATATGCGACCCAAATGTACACATTGCCAAGACCGTGGTTTTTGCCGTATGTGAAACGGAAGTCAGAATTGGGGTCTACACCGAACTGTTGACAAATCCTCTTGTATGCGTCGATGTTGAACTTGTTGTCTTTCTGGTTGAATGTATGGTCGTCTGGCAAAGCACTCACGCTCTGTTCCCTACCCAGCTTGTAGAGTATTCGTCTTGTTGTGAAATAGACGTGAAACCTGTAAAATGACCGGAGCTGCGGGGTTAGTGAGAGAGTAGAGTTCTTATGAAACAGAAGGTCACGCGAGATCCCGCAGCCGGTTGTTGCACACCACAGAGCGAAGTTTAGTTGTTGTGGCCAGAAACTCATTTGCGGGCTGCCGAGCCACTTTCGCCCATATTTCGCGGTTGTGAACGTAATCTGTGTGTCTCTGAAAATGTTTCTGTATTTCGTTGTGAAATAATCAGTTGGCGTGACATAGATCTTTTGCGCTTCGTCGTTCAAGACAGAGCCAATCATCATGCCTTTGTCGATTGAGGTGGAGAAAGCAACAGCAGGGATTGGCTTTCGTGCTTTGTGTGTTTCGGTTTAACGTCAACTGATAGGGGAAACCACCAATATAATCTAAGCCAAGGGCGTCTTTCAGGGCTTGTGTCCAATTCTTGTGTGGTATGTCTGAAGGCATAGCCCATGAGCCTTGCCCCTCTGGGAAAAGCACTACTGCTGAGGCTTTGTGCTTTTCGTCGAAAGAAACTTCTGTTGTAAATCTTGACATATCAGCGTGCGGGAAACACCTTTTGAAGTCTGAGATAGCCTTCGCTTTGGCCGCTGTAGAGAGTTTTGCAGCCTCCGGAGAACTCATCCAAGCAAGTTGCGGGTTTACTGCAGGTTGTGTTGTTCTAGGATGTTGATAGAGGGGATTTTGGGGACGAGGCAAAAACGGGGGCGGGGGTCCGTAATCGCGGCCGCCAATGTCTAGACCGAGATTTGAATCAGGATTAAAGCCACCAGGGCGTCTGCCGAACATGATTATATAAATATAATTTAAATATATATATATATAATCAGGGAAAGCGGTGACGTCTTCATCGGCTATTGAGAGTGCTCAACTGGATAAACCGGAGCAATATAAAAGTATACGAAGAAGTTAAGATTGTAAAAACAACAATCTTAACTTCTTCGTATACTTTTATATATATATATATATATAAATATCTACAATCATGGTTGTGTTAACAGTCGTGGCGCCTTCGAGCCCTCACACCATCTACTTCGAGCACCCGCTTCAGGGACCGAGCTACATTCGGCTTGTCTCTTGTTCACTTTACAACTCGTGGCATAATTTGAAACAAAGAGGAGAGATAACACTGGGCCCAGTAAAGAAGGAACCGTCATGAAACTCCTTCCAGGACATTACACTATTGACTCTTTAGCAAAAGAACTAGAAAACGTATAAACTGGGGTCTATTCTGATTATAAACTAGCAATTGAGACAAACTCACCACTAGGGCAGATGATTATTTTCAAAGAATACCCGGAAGAGGTGAAACTAGATCACGATCAGTCTGAATTGCTCGGTATAAGTGCTAAGTTGCTGTGGCCAACAACATTCGTCAAGCGTTTAACACCGCCAAGCACCTACTTTATCCACTGCGATCTGGTTGATAAAGAACAGAACCTGTTCAACGGTAAGCCTTCGACAGTCTTGGCTCGATTTGATCTTCACGGAAAGCCTTTTTAAAAGGTTTTCTATGAATCAACACAGCAGAACATCTTGCGTCACGTCTCGTCTGGCGATTATGTAAACAGCATAACACCATCTGTGAGGGATGAGAACAATCACCTTTTTGATTTCAATAACATGCCTCTTGAATTTGAAATTGAGATAAATTAAAATCTAATATATACAAACCATGAGCTCGGCTAATGTGTTGCCATCAGCACCGGATTACAGCGAGACTCAATCGTTTTACCCAGCGGTATCGAGAAAACAGTTTTGTGTTCATTTTTAACAGAACAAACAAAAATATAAAATCGTGTCAAAGCTGTGGGGGATCTTTTACACTCTTGTCTAAATCCACAGAACTTGTCTGCAATAACTGTAGCCGCATTGAACTACAAGACAGCGCTGCCTTTTCTCGTGTAGGCCTTTACAACGGCAGAGACATGAAAGTGAAAGATATGAGAACAAAAAATTATAATTTCAAATATCGGCTTAATCAGCTATTCAGAGATAAGTCTCCGAGATTAACTGATGACGAAATTAAACAAACTATCTATGTTTGCACAAGCGTGAAAGATCATCTACCGAAAAACACGTCATATATTTTCACAATTCATAAAATCTTGGCCCTAATTTTGCCAGAGGGACCAAGAAAACAGAAACTTTTATCTTACATAAGGCTTCCGAGGCAATCTTGAATCGTGTACCTTTCAACAGATAGATAGAAATAAAAAGAATGGCCACTTTTAATAACTAGTATTGAAGAGCCTCAGTCGCTGAAACAAACTCAAAAATCTGAGAGCCATTTTGCCCTCAACTTATGGCACCAAGCTAAAAACAGTAAGATAGACAAGAAGCCATGACAATTTAAGTAAAAAAGGCCATATTAATATTAGTTTTACCTGATATCGTCCGATAGCCAGCTTGTAGCAATGATCCAGCTTGATTTCCACTTCTACCCGAGAAATGTCCTGTTTCCCGAATGTTCGAATGAAGAGTAAAACATTTATAAAAAAATCCATACAACGCTACTTTGAGCCGTGTCATTAACGGACAGCCTTTGTTGGATACTTGGTAACAGACACATGTAAAAAATTGGCAAAACCAACAAGCCGAAAGCTTAATTTGCATTCTTCTGTCAGTCGCCATTTTCCCTCGACCCTTCCCATGACACCCCGCGCGCCTCAATTCACCCTAGTATCCAATCTTCTCTCGCCCCCCTCACTCCCCCCCCCCCCAAAAAAAAAAAATTATAGCGACTGGGTACGAGTCTGCAAATGAGTCACTCACTCGCTCACCCCTTCCATCAGCTGTAAACTGACGTAATTCTTTGTTACGAATGCGTTTTGTAACAAGAACAGCGTGAATCCAGCGATAACAATAAATAAATTGGTGTAAACGAATATAAACAGCAATAAGCTTAAAGATGTTTCGCATTTGGAGTCTTTAATACAACATTAAAATCGATCTGAAAAGAATTTTCAACTGAGACACGCGCTTTGACGATTATCTACTCTCAAGTAATAAAATTTATTCCTTTTCAAGTCGGTCGCGGTGGTCGAGTGGTGTGACGCGCGGACTTACATCCGAAAGGCCCAGGTTCGAATTGCGCTCGGGCTTTTTTTTTTCTTCGGACTGAACATTATGAAAGTGATGTACTGTATTTTTATTTTTTGCGTTTGTCAAAAATCCTTACGTTTAATTTAAAAAAAAATTGAACCATGACAGAGTGAAAACATAAGCTTACCGCAATAATGCGTTACGCGTTAGCATTTCAAATTCACGGGTTGGCTCTAAGGAGCCTTTGATTTTTCTTTTTGCATTTGTCAAAAATCCTTACGATTAATTTTAAAAAATATCGAACGGTGTCAGTGTGAAAACATGAGCTTACCGCAATATTGTGTTACGCGTTAGCATTTGGTATTCACACATTGGCTCTTAGGAGCCTTTCATTAATCAAGTAACGATCGCCTAAGAACAAGAGTTTAATAAAAACCAAACTAGTCCAGTTAGCCAATCTTACCCACTTTGTCTTTAAACTCGATATAACATCACGCAATCCAGCACAAACATACTACTTTTACAATCCACGCTATCAAAACAAAACCAATTAAAGTAATCAAACTCTCATTAACCATTAAAAATATAGTTTGAAAGTTAACACTTTTCACGCACCTACTAAATTAACACTGACGAAAAGTCTCAAATAACTCCTCTCGCTTTCATGGTCATGTACTGATATAAGCTCTTCGTCTCTTTAGAATGTTCATTTATGCCGCTAATCGGTTTGCTAACTCAAAAAATAACAATAATAAAAGAAACGCTACAATTCCTTTGTCGTTTTTGCATGATAACTACTGGCCCCTTAATTTGTCTTTCAAATTAACCTTACCATGTTTCGCATTAACGAGATGGCTCTTAGAGCCGTTTGATTTTATTTCAACATGGTAAATCGTGGTAAATCGTTTAAATCGTGGTTATTCGAGACATCTTCTTTACTGCTTTCTTGTTTAAGGTAACTTTGCACAAGAAGACATTTCTTTTGCTGTTATTGCGAAAGTTCAACATGAAACCGAAAGATCTTCAAAAGAACCGTCATCATTTCAGTTTTCTTTCCATTAAGCAAGCCGTTCCGTAATAAACACAATGGTGTTCTTGCCACTTGCAAAAAAGAGAAGGAATTCGCAAGCCCAGGAAAGCTTTCGCTGCCCAAGCCAAATACTAATTACCTAAAACGAAGTTTTTGCTACAGCGGGGCTTGTTTGTGGAACAACTTGCCCCAAGATTTAAAAAGCGTTTGTTCTATTGGGCCGTTTAAACGGGGTATTAAGAAAGTATCTGAGATATCGGATTCCCACACGGCAATCATGTAAAGCAGTTGTACAAGTTTTAATTTTTAATTATTAACTTAACTGATGATTCTCCGTGTTTAAATCAAGATTTACATTACATTACATTACATCTTTTATCTTATTTGGAAAATGCTAATAAATTCAGTTTAACATAGCAACTGGCAACTAAGCAACACATCTGCTGCGCATATACCATATAGTTACGTATCTGTTTCTCGCTTTGACATTAGTGAGGCTCTTGACGCATTTGCCGGTTTTACTGGTAACACAACGGATTTCATTTCTACAAATAATCCTCAAATTTGGTCATCTATGAAAGTCTGTTGTGTGATATAGCAGAAAGTCCCCAAAATAATAATTTAAGCAAGAGACAGCGCCCTTGCCTTACCATGAATCTCCAAATTACAATTTTTGTTTATCGGACAATAGGCGACAAAAATAGTTGACACACTCTATAACAAAAACGGTTTTCGTGACATATTTATCACTGTATCTTTCCTTTTACTACACTCTGCCGCATTAACTCCCGTTCCTGCATCCAATGTTGTAGGATTGTAGCGACAGACCTGACGAAACGATACACAACATTGTCTCGGGGGGTGGGGGTGGGGAAGTAGGGGGGTGGGGCTGAAATGCCTCTCGTCCCGAACAAAATGGGGTTCAAAATGACAATGTGTCAACAATATTGTCGCCTATTGTATATCTGTTGTTTGCCTATTGGGCAGATCAATACAGTGTATTTTTTCTAATAAGTTGGTGAATTAAATAGGAAAAATATAAAGAAAGAAATGAAAAAAAATGGAAAAGAAATATATTGCAATCGTTACAATTAGTAATTGGACAAAAGGTACTGGTTAACGGTGGAAGGGTAAAGTTAGATTTAAGAACCTGGTTTCACATACATCACATAGCAAGTAACTAAGTAAACAAGTAAGTGATAAGTAAGTAAGTAAGAAACTGTAACTATCTGGACTAGGTAGGCTACGAGATTGATCGTTTATGTGCGGAAAGTTTGCCCAGAAGTCTTTTTAACACTCGGACGTCGCTCGCAAACTTGAGGGTTGTCCAATACTCTGACAAATAAATTCATAGCATTTTATTGTATTATGTGATCATAAAATAAGTTTAACAATACATTCCAGAACGGCACAAAACAGCACAATGTGTTACAGTACAATGCTATGCATAAATTTGTCAGAGTAATGGACAAGTATGAATAACGTAATTATTATGGGTTACGGCGCTGCTGGGGGTTAGTGACGTCCTCCAAAATGGCCACCAAAAAATTAAAATTAAGCTGGAAAATGCGGACATTGCGAATTTTGTTTTTACATTTTGCTGCTTTTGGTAGTTTCACAGAGAAATGGTGAAAAATGTGCATTTTTATTCAAAAATGGCTTGACGTCATGCTATTTATGACCTCATATCTCGTTACCATACCAACTGATCGTTGCAAACTTTACAAAAATGTACCTCAAAGATAAGCAAACTGGGACTGAAGATGGCATGAGATAACAAGAAATGCTCTTGAAGAAATGGAAGAAAAACCTTAAGTGGAGGGAGTGGGGATCCAACCCCCATCCCTTCGTTGCACTTCCGATGGTCACTACAAATGAACAGCGCGCCCGATTAAAGTAAGAATGACATTAAAGACATCTCGTGGTTGCAAAAATGGTGGTCAGATCCTTCTTCTTTTACACGTGAATGCGCGCAAGCGCAATGAACGAGTTATTTGAGAGTAGTGGGAAATCAATCCGTTGCTCCAATGTAAACTTTATATTAATTTCACCGGAATTGATATATTCACTTTTATATCTTCAGCCGCCATTACGAAATAAATTATCGAGGACCACGCAACACGACGTATAAAGCATATTAGAAAATAACAATTTAGTAGAATTGCTGTCTGCTAAAATCCTTTCGTAAGCGAAACTAAGGTATGAAATTCCTTTTCGTGACATTATATGGCTCGAATTCGCCGCGCGATCGGTCGGCGAGACTGTAAGGAAAATCGTTATTTTCATTTGGCTAATCAAAAATGCGACACTAAAGGTTGAAAAGTATTTCCAATTTATGGAGATGCTTGGTCGAGATTATTGAACGCAGTAAATGTATCTCTTGTGTTTCCTCCACCACGCCTTGTTGTGGCGCTAGCTTCTTACAATAATCTAATATTCAAGGCAGATAGTTTGACAACGGTAGCATATGGTTATTCCTTTCTAAAATCGTGTATTAGGCAAATCAATTCGGCTAGTGTGATAGTATGGGCTTGGCTGTTCTTTTCGGATAACCTTTCTTTGTCATGTTCTCGCGCGCGGTTGTACAGCGGTGCTAGGCACTTCGTATGATATCTGGATCCAAGAGCTATCATATCGCCAGTATTTAGCTTAGATATCAGATCGAAATCGCCTAATTCATAAGCAACAGATCGCACGCGGGAGTCAATATCCATGGTACACACCTCTCTTAAATCGCTCCGTCGGCTCTATCGCCGTTTTTCGCAAAAGAAGCACACCGGAACATTTCTGCCCTCTGGATAAAGACGTGTCCGCTTGCTGCTGCTTTGGTCGTGGCTTTCTGCAGGTAACTTCCTTTTAAGTTTGCGATTTAAAGCACAATGACTGTCTGATGTCTGAGCAATTCCATTTCCGTCGTCGAATTGTTCCCAGCCAACCGCCAAATTTAATTCTCCTGCTTTATGAAATGAAGTTAAATCTCGTTCAATAGTGAGGTATCCCGGACCCAAGTGGTGAATATGAAGCCTGGAAACTTCGTGTTTTAAAATTAATTAAGCCGGCTTTTCTCCTTGACAGACACACATATACCATGTGCGATTTAGGGGTAACACTTATTCTATTGTTAAAACAATAGAATATTAGAACACAAAAGAACGACAATACAATAGAATACAATACCATAGAATATATTAGAATACATAATTTTGCCTAATACAATGGAAGTGTACAATGTACAATGGAGCTGACACCCTAAATCGGGCATCATATGGAGACACATGCAATAGTTTATACAGACTATAGTTGCACCAAATTTTAAAACGAAATGTAGAGTACAATTTTACTCCTACATGTGAACCAAGCGAATGTGCTGCCGCAACGCCAAGCGGAACAACAGCACGTGCATGAAAATACAAATTAACGCCTCTATTCATCAAATATTTTTGGCAACAGAAAATTATTAGCCTAAAAAAGGAAACAAAATCACATTTCGAAGCCTAATTTAAACGTAGTTTGATCCTCGAAAAAGTGCAAGAAGAAATACTTCGCAGGGGGGGTCTTTTGTAAGAAAATTTGATGGCCGCTAACTAACCAGAAAATAAAAATTGAGCTTGGCACTATGCCAGGATTTGATCAGTATGGGTATGCTTATGATCCTGCAAAGTTTGATGCTTGTATCAAAAATCGCACAATTCTCGAGCTATGCCGCCGGACTATCTTGAATGTTTGTAGCTACTCCAACTTAAGACGCATATATTTCGCTAACCAATTAAAATATAGAAAAGCCTGACACCTTTCTTGATAACATGTGCAGCTATTTCGCTCTTGTCGCAGCAGTCGATTCCCGATAAATTCAGTTGAACAACGCGCGGTTGTTCGGTAACCTGCACAACAGGTGCTCGAGTGGGTTTGGTAGAAACACCATTGTTCTGGCTCTTCCGGCCTCCTCACAACCCCTAAAATTGACACACAATTTTCAGACACATTACATAAGGGATGGACCATTAGAAAAGTGATTGGGGGGGGGGGGGAGCAAAAGCAAAAAAAAAAAATTCCAGTAAATTATTAAGAAAAAAAATTCCCAAGCATTATCGCAAAAAAAATCTGCCCAAGGACAATTAAAAATAAAGTATTAAGAAAAAAATATTCCAGCCATCGAGTGAAAAGAAAAAAAAAGATTTCCACCTTAGGTGGACAAAAAAAATTCTTTCCTCTCCCAAAGTGTGGCTCAGAACCAAGGCACAACGTATAAGCTATGGGAACTAAAAACAAGTGGAATAAGTTATTATTCCAAGAAATTATGACATTCTAAATAAGACTCGGATCTTTAACTTTGCACAACTTTATGTTTGGTTTCTTACCACTTTTCCGACAATAGAAAATGGTAGATTTTCCAAGTATTATACAATCAATTAAGAACTCGTAATTCTTACCGCTAACATCTACAATTATGTCTCGCATACACTTTATCAAAAAAAAAAATCGAAGTCTTTCCAAAAACATTAGCAAAGAAAGATATTATTTAGATTACAAAAAGTACACAAATCGGAATCTACTTTACCCATTTTTTTAAGAAGTATATTAGCACACGACATGGAATTAAGTATATAAATTGGAAGTCTATCAAATACTTTTCTAAACAAATAATTATTGGTTGTAAATAAACAATTATTGGTTGTTTTGTTGTAATAGAATCCCAGAGAGTCCATAAGCCTGACATTCTGCCAAAAATTGAATTTACTCCGAATAAAACTTATTAGCTATATCGATTTCTTTAAATGGTCAGAGACGAGGGGTCATGTAGCAGGGACATGTCGCAGCGACAAAAATTTGCGTAGTACACACTGAAGGACATGTAGCAGGAAGTATAGCGGGGACATGTAGCAGGAAAAAAATCATAGCGCTTGCACAACACATGAAAATGTCGCAGGGGACATGTCTCAGGGATATGTTGCAGCGACACGTCCCCTCGTGTGAAGATACTATCACAATCTGTGACGATCCGCGCCACCACGCTGGGTCCCATTGGTGCCAACCGAGAACAAAAAAGGTATACCACGACGACGGCATACACAAGTCGTTCCCCCAAACACACAACACGAAATTAACAAAAAAAAACCTTTAAGTTTAATAACTAGACTTAAATTACTATAATTACAAATCACTATTTTAACCTTAATCCTACTTTTAAAGTCCAACTAAATTAACGAATTCTAATGAAGTAAAATAATAACGTTCTTTCAGTATAAACGGTAATTAAATCATTAAATAGTTTGTAAATTGTTTCTTAAACCTTGCTCTTTAAATCCTTCTAGCTTGCGGTCCAAATGTCCTCGTCCGTCTTTGCTAATCTTCAACTTCGTCCTTTCTACGATAGCTTTACGTCCTTTTCACGTTAACTTTACATCCTCTCCACGTTAACTTTACGTCTTTTCCACGTTAACTTTACTTTTTCCAAGTTAACTTTTCTTTTTCCACGTTAACTCCCTCTGGAAAAATGAGTTTTTCCCTTGGAACAATACAGGAAGCCCCTGCCAATGATTCTTGGCGGTGAACCGTGTTTTCTCTTCTCTCAACTCCTATCCTCCGACCGACTTGACAAAACTCTCTACTCTTTCCACTTTCTTTTCCGAATAATCAAAAAATATTTTCACGTTACTTATATACTACACAAAGCCTACACATATTACAATGATAGACTAATACTCCATACAGTCATTTTACTGAATACAGAATACAGACTAATTTAAAACAAACGTAATTGTAACGCAAATATTTTATAGCATAAGTTACGTAACGAGGATTATCTTATTACAAAGAGGTTTAACAACATATGGTATAAACTTGCTTACTGCGACAAAAACAGCGAACAAACATAATAAATAGTGGTAAACTTGCTAATTACAACGAAAACAGCGAATAAACATAATATATACATGGGAAAAGAAATAAAAAGACTTAATGTAGTTGATTGTATACTCTGTGACACAATCTTGAGGACATTTTGTCCCCGCGACATGTCTCACGGAGTTTAACTTGTTCAACTTCATGGGACACGTCGCGGGGACAAAAGATCCCCAAAATTGGTTTTGCACAATTATGATAGTATCAGTTCGCACGAGGGGACGTGTCGCTGCAACATGTCCCTCAGACATGTCCCCGCGATATTTTCATGTGGTGTGCAAGTGCTAATAATAACTAAATTATTGTAAACGAATATAAATAACAATAAGCTTAAAGATGTTTCGCATTTGGAGTCTTTAATCCAACGATAAAATGGATCTAAAATGATTTTTCAACCGAGACATGCGTTTTGATACGTATGTACCTTGAAGTAATTAAATTTGTCGAGTTCCAAACTAGTGGTCACGGTGGCCGAGTGGTGTAAAGCTGTTAAAAAGTTTCCAGGTTTGTGTCTCGCTCCTGCCGTCCTTTTCGTTTTCTTTTTTTTTTCTCTTTCTTCTTCAGACTGAACAAAAAAGAAACAGTAAAACCCAGATGTAAGAATTACACCCATGTTAATTTGTGTTCCAGACTCCTTGGCGGAAACCGACTTCAGGAAATCCCCGAACAAGCTTTCAGAGCCCTAGAACGTCTTGAAATAATGTACGTAAGTGAAAGAAGTACGATGATAACAACAGCAATCACTTCCGTGGTGCCTTTGTAATCTATTCTCTAATTCGTGATGTTTCTCATGGATTCTGCTTACAAAGTGAGTCTCCGTTGTTAAAGTAAAACCTTAAACAAATTCCTTCTTGTTTAGAATGCTCCAAAGGAACCATCTCCATAAAATCCCTGATCAGGCCTTCAAGGACCTAACAAACCTTAAAATAATGTACGTACTGTATTCAAGGACAAATTTGCCTCTACTGTAACATTTTTTTTGTAATAAATGACGTTTGATAAATGTATTTAGTTAGAAATGACCCTTAACCATACTCACGTGTTATTACCCCTTTAGTTACTCTTAACCATACTAACATGTTAGTACCCTTTAGTTACCCTTAACCATACTCACATGTTATTACCCCTTTAGTTACACTTAACCATACTCACATGTTATTACCCCTTTAGTTACACTTAACCATACTCACATGTTATTATCCCTTTAGTTACTCTTAACCATACTGACATGTTATTACCCCTTTAGTTACACTTAACTATACTCACATGTTATTACCCCTTTAGTTACCCTTAACCATACTCACATGTTATTACCCCTTTAGTTACCCTTAACCATACTCACATGTTATTACCCCTTTAGTTACACTTAACCATACTCACATGTTATTACCCCTTTAGTTACACTTAACCATACTCACATGTTATTATCCCTTTAGTTACTCTTAACCATACTCACATGTTATTATCCCTTTAGTTACACTTAACCATACTCACATGTTATTACCCCTTTAGTTACACTTAACCATACTCACATGTTATTATCCCTTTAGTTACCCTTAACCATACTCACATGCTATTACCCCTTTAGTTACACTTAACCATACTCACATGTTATTATCCCTTTAGTTACTCTTAACCATACTCACATGTTATTATCCCTTTAGTTACCCTTAACCATACTCACATGTTATTATCCCTTTAGTTACCCTTAACCATACTCACATGTTATTACCCCTTTAGTTACACTTAACCATACTCACATGTTATTACCCCTTTAGTTACCCTTAACCATACTCACTTGTTATTACCCCTTTAGTTACACTTAACCATACTCACATGTTACTATCCCTTTAGTTACTCTTAACCATACTAACATGTTATTATCCCTTTAGTTACCCTTAACCATACTCAAATGTTATTACCCGTTTAGTTACCTTTAACCATACTCACATGTGTAGAATAAGCGTTGTAGGAGACTAGCAACTTATTTTACATTCACTGGTTTTGGACTCAGTAAAGCAGTCTTCAGTTGTTGGCTCTGGATTTTACTCTTGATTAGTCTTCTACTGTTCTTTACAGTTCAGCTACTTCACAATATTCTCTGCTAGATCAGTGTTACACGCATTTTTATATCAGCCAGGAAACCAGTTGCTTAGCGCAAACAGAATGCTGACGTAAGTCTAATCCGATTGGTTAAAACAGTCCCATTAGCATGAAACCTTCGAGATAATTCCTTTGTCGAAATGACTCTTCAACCGAAGTTTTCACTGCTAAGCTTAGGTCAACTGGCCAATATAAAACTAGGAAAACAATATAAAAACTACAAGGTACATACCAGTAAACAGACTTTTCATACTAACAGATAGGAAAGTCTAAACTTACGGTTTAAAAATCTAAGGTTGTTGTCAATTTACAGAAGGTGTTAAGCTTCTTCATCGAAGATGATTAGTAGAAAATTTTTGGGGGGTTTGGCTCACTTTCGGCCCGCCTGCTATTTCTAAACGTAAAATCATTGTTGTCGTTGTTTGTCGTTGTGCTTAATTTAGCAGAGTTGTTTTCTTCTGTTAAAATTCAACGCAAAGGTTTCGACTCCAACCTAAATTCTTGACCTTGGCATATTTTCACTGAGACTGAAATGCAATCGAAAGAAATGCCAAGGCTATTCATTCAATTTCTCTCATTCACTCACAACATCAAAAAAATCCAAAGAAAACAACGTTTCACTTTTCACTTTTTCCTCATTTTCTGAGAGTTGAAACACCCTTTTTCTGCACAACTTTGAAAAATAAAAAAAAAACACAACTCCCAACAATCTGGCAGACGTTCCAAATAGAGGGCGGCCTCAAGCTCGCCAAACCCCCCAAATATTATCTACTCTATCATTGGGAAAAATCCATTTCATTTCCCTGGGAAATGAAATTAGTCAAAGATTGATTTTTTCACATTTTCACATTTCAATTCATGTTCATCAATTGCTTTTTCATTCACTGATTTTATCATGCAAAATTTCCAATAGAATGTTTTGTGTAAATGTTTATTTTGTTTTGACAGAAGACGACTTAAAGACTTTATCAAGCAGAAATGTTCTGTCCCCTGAATAAAAAAAAGGTTAAAATAATGGGTTTTTCTTTGTGTTGTCAATCTCCAGGGAATGATCTTGTTTTCATCTGATTCCACAAAAACATTCAAAGACATATAATTGAAATCTTCAATGAAATCCAGTCTTTCAGAGATTAGGAGAGATTCTCCCCAGTGATATTTGCCTTCTTCCCGCTCCAAGTTTCTCGAAAATCTTTCTGGGTGGGAATCTTTTGAGGGGTTCAATCCTCTCAGGATGCAGCAAATTAAAGAATTTTTTCCATCCCAGTTTTGAACATTAATCAATGCTTTTCTCTTTTGTAAATGGGTTGGTGTTGGAATCCAGTTTTTCAACGACGACATTTTCAAACAAGAAAAAATTTGGAGATAAATTTTCAACTCAATTTTCTCCTTTCATTCACTTTAATCCCAACTTCTGAAAGCAGTGTTGGCATTGGGACATTGAATTTTCGACTTTGAAAAATCTCAAAAACCTCACAACTCCCAACAATTTGGCAGACGTTCCAAATAGAGAGCGGCCTCGAGGTGAATCCAGAACCCCCTTTTTCTATGTACTCTATCATTGGAAAAAAATCCCCCAAAAATTCTGGAGGAAAAATTTGCCCAAAAATTCTGGAGGAAAGTCAATTCATTTCCCAAGGAAATGAATTCAAACAACGTTCCCTCGAGCATCAAATTGCAATTCACATTCTTGGAGCACTTTTTGAAATGGTGTGTGAAATTTGCGGGAGAGAAGTGTTGCATCATTCATTTGTACATTTCTCTCTTTCCGATTCTTCAAGAATCTGTCAGTTTGTTTCATTCTTTTCCCAAGCTGCCGCGCTGATGTCTTCTTCTGTCAAACACACTGGGCCCTCATTCATTTTCTTTTCCCAAGCTGCCCCTCCTGTCAAACAAGTTTTCATTTTTTCAATGACAACTTCTTTTGACGGCTCCGCTTTCTCAACCACTCTCGTTCTCCCATCCCTCAATCTCCAATGCCCCCAAGCGAGAGTGGCAACCCCATCTTCACGCACAAATCGCTTGTCATCGTTAGCACTCAATGCAGTTTTGTTGATCGTTTGGGAAAAGAGTTCATGCTTCAAACTTCTGATGCAATTCATCTGTCTCATTTGAGGTTTTTGGCTTTCCAAGCAATTGACAAAATCTTCATGTGAAATTCGTTTTTTTTCACCACCCGTTTTTTCACTTCTTTGCATTTCTTTGTTCTCCCACCTCCATGCATTCGGAAGGAATGCAGTTTGGATCTCAATCCCACAAATTCTTCAATGATTCCACCGCAAGCTTCATCTTTCATCATTCCCAAAACTTTCTTGTTTCGTCTCTCCAAAGTTCCATCCACAATCCGGGGATGATTCTTTGGGAATTCAGATGTGTCAAATCTCGTTGCAACATCTCCAGCAATATCTGCAAATAGATCTTCCGTTTCAATTTCATAAAGCAGGGAGTCAGTGTCAGTGAAACACAACTGTGCTTTTTCCCATTTCTTTTTCACATATCCATAGAGGAAGTCAAACATCAAAGTCTTCGAGATATCAAAGATTGCTTGTCCGACAAAGACTGGCTTGTTGAAAGTCATCTTGATTCTTCTCAAATGAACGCCAACCAGATTTTCATCGAAGATGGTCCAATGATCAAAGTTAGATTTTGCTGAAAGTTTCAGAAGTTGTTCTTTCGACGTCACCAAATGAAAGTCAATTCTCTTTCGAATGTTTTCCATTGTCTTTCCAAAGAAAGCGTTATTCATCAACCTGAAGAACTCTTTTTCAAAGGCATTCTTGCCTTTCATTCTCAGATTTGCATTCTTCATGATGAATGATTTCAACCATCTTTCCTCCTTGAGTTTCACCCCTCGCCAAATTTTCTTCAAGCGGCAACCCAGATCCAGAGCTTTTTACAAGATTCTCCTGTGCACAATCAATTTTTCCTTTCCATTTAAGTTGGGGATCAACTTTTCAACTCCATTCATTTCTACTCTTTCAGGAAGAGGGGGAAGATCATTGAAGGAATCATGCAATTCATCTGGGATTTCCACATCAACTTCCAACACGCAACCCACTCCATTCACTTTCTTTTCCCAGTTTCGGAGCTCATCTTCTGTCATCCATTTAAAGTCTTTCACAGGAAGAGGATTTGTCATTGCCCAAGCATACAATCCAGTTGCATCCCAATAGACCACAAATGTTGAAGGTTTCTCAGGATTGAAATCATCTCCCATGAACTTGTTATTTGCATTTGCATGCGGATGGAAGATGGTCGAAACACCTCCACGAATTCCCCTCTCGAAAAACAGCAACATATCTGGGTCATTCAGCAGTTCCAATTTAACTCCGCTTTCCTTCAATGTTGCACCCCAAGCTTAACCGGGAGCTGTATAAAACCATGCAGGATCCAAGTCATAATGTTCCGACAAACTTTTCTGAATTCTTGGAAAACATCTGCTAGCAAAGTCACATCTGATTTCAAATAAACATCGTGGAAATCTCCCATGTTGTTTATCTCCATTTCTTTCCAAACTTCCTTTGCAAACTCATAATCCTCATCCCCAATCCCCTCTTCATTCAGTTTGGAGAAGAAGGTGGATTTCTCAGGCAGTTTTTCTTCCCGAAATTTTTCAACTGAATCCAACCATTCATAGGGAAACACTTCTTTCCGTTTCATCAACTCCCATTTTTCCCCCAAAACATTTCGAGTTTCAATGAAATCTTCATCTGTCAGATTCTTCACCAAGTCTCCCAAAGAAGCTTGCATGAATCTAGCTGAATCCAGAAAACGAAGTTCATGCCAGATTTTCACAACTTCCCCTTCTTCATTCAATCTTGTTCCCAACAGAATCGTCTTGGAGAAGGAGATATATTTTTCTTCATTGTTTGGGATGCAAGTCACATCTCCTTCAACCTTTCCCAAATTTTTCACGAAAAGATGAGCATCGTAGCCAGTGAGATTGTGGAAAAACACCGGGGTGAATTTTGGTTTCCTGAAATTCAAGTTGCAATTTTCATGAGCAGCTCCCCTGAATTCTCCGGAAAAGTGGCAGTGATCTCTGACTTTCTTTTCACCCAATTTAAATGTGTTTTTTTTCACAGATCCAACACACCTTCGCTTCATCAAACTTTCTTCTCTCTTCTTCTCCGAAGATCATCTGTTTCGGAAATTTGACTTCCTTCTGAATTCCACGCACGAAACTTTGCAACTCTTTCACAAATCTTTCCCCAACATCCACTTCATCATCTTTTGCGAGAAACAAAACTGGCTCCCGTTTCACGAAAGGCGAAACCAAATGGAAAGCAAAAGAACAGGGAGTGTGCTTTTGAAAGTTCTCCGTGAAACTTTTCTCCCCATTCGGACTCACAGATAAAACAGGAACTTGTCTCGCTTCAAAATCTGCATAAATCACAAATGGAAAAACCATTTTCTGATTGAAAGTTTTGAATTCCACAGTTGAGCCTTCAGCTGGCATCTCAATTTTCACCGCATCAAACTGTTCGCATGATTCAACATGTTTCTCCAATTTTCTTCCATTGGGAAAGTGGTTCAAGCATCTTCTGCTGTTTTGTATTTGGTAACTTGTCTTGTCAACAATCGACTGATATTCTTTATCACGCAGAAGTGACTCTTTTCCCCCTCACGAATCCACAACAGATCCACCTTTTTCATCTGGTCATTCACCTTTGAGATTCTCAGGGGATAGACGCATCCATTTTCGAAACCAAAGACATTCACCGCGATTGCAAAGTTTCTTCTTCAAACTTTCCAATGTCAGTCAGGGGAGTTGGGAATGAAAGTCCACTCCAATCAAATTTTTCTGTTTGAAGTCTGAGAGTTTTCGAGATTCTTTCTGCATTTTTCTCCACAGGAAACAATGCCCTTGTCACACTCCATTTGAAGCACATCTGATCCCAATTTTTCATATTCACAATGGCTTTCTTGTTTTTCAATGTTGGAGAAAGTTTCAAGAAAGAGCTTCCACCCAATGGCCGATGTTCGGCGAAAAGAATCACCAACTCCTCAACTCTCTCAAATCTCCAATTGCTTCCTCTCCTTTGGAAATTCGCCAAATTTTCAAGAATTCTTGCAACCATCTCATCAAACATCATTCCTCTATCTGTTCCTTCAAGGTTTATTGCAACTTGGAAATGGAAAGCAGCAAGTTCCTCAATCTCCTCTCCTGTTGCCAACACCGTTCGACTCATCAAGCAGGACAAAATCATTTTTGTCCTTGTTCTTTTGTTGTTCTCAAACAAATCAACGACTTTCCTGCTCACAGTCTCCAAAAATTCTCTGGGAGTAAAACCTTCTCTTCCGTGAATGATAAATTCTCGTAAAGTGTCTCAATGCGGAAGCTCTTCCTTCAACAACAAATTCTTCTTCCCACAATCTCTCAATCCACTTCTTCAATTCTTCAACCGCGGGATCAACTCTTCTTTGAATTGGGACATCATCCACACTTTCCAATCAATTCATCCAATCCAAAACCGTTTCCACGTTTCTTTCAATCACCCGAGGGATTTGTTTTTTCTAAATTTTTCTTTTTTCCGGAATTAAAATAGGCACATCAATTTTTTCATTTTCCAAATCCAAAGGGTTGATTTTTTTGTTTTTCCAAATTCTCAAACGAGCTGCTTTGCTGACATTTCCTTTCTTTCTCGGCACTTCAGGTTGCGATTCTTCCCAAAGTTCCATCAATTCGTTTTTTGACATTCGAGAATATCCAACAATGCCCTCTTCACGGGTTCAATTTTTCAATTCTTTCAAATTCATTTAATTTCGTAAGAAACAAAACCAATTTTTACCAAATAAAATGAAGTTTTCGATTCAGGAAGAAGGAAAAGAAAGGCAGGTTTTTTTTTACATTCAAGGAAGCCAGCCAAGAAACTGGAATTCCAATTTCCAACATTTGGAGAGTTCTCAAGAGAAAAAAAAAACAACAAATTCACCACAAGAGCCGACAAAAAAAGTTTTTTTTCATTCAAGAGGAAAATGATGACCCATTCGTCCAAATTGATGGAGAAGACTTTTTTTTCCGTTGAGGAAATCAATGAAAAATTTGGAATGTCACGCACTGTTTTTTCAATCAAATTCTCAAGAAGAAAAATCATTTTCTCGTTCTCCAAGAAATCTTTCACAAAATCACATGGAAATCTCCTGAATTGATAAATTGAGGGAAAATTAAATGACTGAAAAAATCATTCAAAAGAGCAAAAAGAAATCAAGACCAAAATCAATCAGAAATCAAACTTGTTTTTGCAAATCACAAAGACTTTGTGGACCTCATTGAAAAAGTTTGAATTTTCTCCCATTGAAGAAAAAAATGCACAAAGAAGAACCAAAAACAATCATCATTCCCCATGCACTTCACGAAGAGCTCCTCAAAGAATCGTCATCTGGGATGAAGATGATCCAGACCCAAAAGCAAAACCATCTTTTCTCTTAAAAAATGAACCCAAAAATCAAAGCAATCATTGATGCAATAGATATCATCTGGCAAGCTGTCAAAAAAATCTTTCAAAAACGACCACGTTGAATTTTCATTTCCCAGAAATGAAAAATCAATCCTCTTCATCCACATCTTCAGAGTCATCAAACGCTGAAACGTTTCCATGGAATCTTGTCACAAAAGCTGAATGGATTGAGCATGTGATTGATTGGCAATTTCCACAAAAGATGCGTGAAATGCGGAAGATGACATGCCCTGTCAGTTTTTCTCCAATGTGATCATGGGGATCAAAACGAATGGATTTTCTTTGTCCAACTTCTTCCCCAAATTTTGAGAATGGGACAGAGATGTTTCCTTTTCTGTCAATACACAGCTTTCCCCAAACTTTTTCCATTTCACTTCGTCCGTTTTGATCAGGTTGAAATCGGTGGATGTGAATTTCCCAAATTTTGAGTTCAGTTTCAAAACTTGACATTTGTTTTGCATTGCCAACATTTTGATTTGCGTTTCAATCTCCTGAAACTTTTCCTTGAATTCAGGAGGAGATTGATCGAGATTGATTGCCAATGAATATCCGTTTTCATTCTTAAAGATTTTGACAATGCATTTCCTGATGTCGATCGTGATTGGTCTCTCATTGATCCGGAGAGGAATTTCAAGAAATGGGTGCGTTGTTGTTTTCAATTTCGGTTCTTCGGCTTTGATTTCTTCAGTCTCCAATTTTTCCAGATTCATTTTCTTTGGGAGGAAATAATTCATTTTTTTCATTCAAATCGGCCTTCATATTCCTTCTCAAATTTCTCCAAATCCAACCACAAATCAATCGCAATCCCATCAACTGCCTCCATTGAAGACAAGAATTCAGTTGGATCAAATCTTCCACTCCTCAAGGCAAAACGCAAATCAGACAATGTTTTTTCATACGTTGTGAACGCAAACTTCGTCATGTTAATTTTGTTGCCATAATTCTTCAACTCATTCGCTGTTTTGACGACAAGACCAACTCCTGAAATCACTCCCAAAACGATGGGGTTCATTGTTGCTGCCCCAGTGATCGCTCCGATCGCCAACAAACCGGAAGATACCAAATTAACAAACAAATTCATCTTTTTGAAATGTTTGTGAGCTCTTTTCAAACACCAAAATCTTTTGTGATAGAATCGGAAGAGTTGCTTGATCTCTTCCAGTATTTCCTCCTCAATGCATGGATCAATGTGATTGAAACCAAAGATGCTGCATTTCCTCACTCGCTTCGCTCGCTTCCATTTTTTTGGGAGAAATCATATTTCGATCAGAATTGCCACTTTTGCTTTTCGAATTGAATTGTCATGCGTGAGTGCGATGAAGAAAGTTTCGTCCTTTGCCACATCTTTATTGAAAACGAACTTCAGTGAATCAAGCGGTGGAATGGTGGAAGGACTGATTGTGTCCCTTGAAATGGCATTTTTTTTAACAATGGCAGTCATGGTGACATTTGATGCATTCACTGGGTTAGGACCGCGTTCATGAACGAAAACCGTGACACTTTTGATTTGGAAGTCAAACCAAACTGTTACCAATAATTTGCCTCATTTTCATTTTCATTTGGGAGAATCAGACAATTGCTTAGGCTCGATTACCGCCGCTTTCTCGTGTCCGGTCTCTGAGCCTCCCCGAGAAGAACGGCTGGACGCGTGGGCCACCGATTGTGTCTATGACATAAATTCAAAATTTAATTTATACATCGCTACTGATCACCGGATATGTCAAACACAAGTGATGTAGCGCCAGATCTTGTCAATATGTCACTCTATGTATATGAG
Source organism: Cladopsammia gracilis (assembly GCA_022457155.1). NCBI lineage: Eukaryota > Metazoa > Cnidaria > Anthozoa > Scleractinia > Dendrophylliidae > Cladopsammia > Cladopsammia gracilis. The sequence continues at coordinate 878,981 of JAJGOT010000009.1, forward strand.
TGTGAAATACAGTGAGCTTCATCAACAGCAATAGGCCTTATCACGGTTTTTCGAAAATTTTTATATGGGCCTGATAACAAAAATCCATCGACACTGCTGGGAAAAGCATCTCAAAATTAGTAAAATGGCCGAGTTTAAAAGCGATATCTTTTAAAATAGTGGAGATATAGCTCCGCAAAGTCGGCAAATTTCACAGACGTTTGTATCACGCTGCCGATACAAACGTCTGTGAAATTTACCGACTTTGCGGAGCTATATCTCCACTATTTTAAATTAATCTCTTCACAATCTCTCTTCATAGACTTCACTCGAAACTGAACATCTTCCTCCATCTATCACAACACAAAAATGACTCCGGTGATCCAAAGACGATGTCGCAGTCTCCCCTTTCAACCGATTTTTTCGCCTCCTCGTCCTTTTGATCTTCGCCAATAAACTCGGCAACAATGCCTTTTGATTTTAGGAATTTAAATTGATCTTCCATTAGCGAAGTCAAGCAATGGACTTAAACTCGTCTCTTGTACAATATCACAATATCGAAAATCATTGGTGCGGGTTGGAAAATAAGGGACTTTTCTGATCCCGTAGGTTGAATAATGAACAAATCTTCAAGGTCAACCAGCTTTCCAGCGTTCTCCGTTTTAAACGTTGAGATTTTCAGGTTCAAATCTCTCTACAGCACGATCACACGTCAAATCATACAACTCCTTCACATCCGTCATTTTGAAATTATGCTCTAGAAAAATAATTTATTCGCCTGCTCGATTTAAGCAGGCAAGCTTCTGATTGGAGGAAATTAACAATAACAAGTTCACGCGTCCAGCGTCCAGCGCAAGCTCGTTTCCCAAACAGCGGCTGGTAGTCGAGCCTAACAATTGCTGTGTTTTCCATTCTCATACTTTGCAAGAATGACGGCTTTTAAAGGAGGAGGAGTGAAATTCAACAACTTTTTCCCATTCAAATCCAAGTCAGTCTCCATGACCATTTTTTGATTTTCGAAACTGAAGGGAGCATCATACACACTGCTTTCAACATCAGGTTGAGAACCTTTGACGCCATATATGATCAGATTTGCATCTCCGGTTGCAGCTGATTCAGCGGTTCCTTGCCATTTCAGATCCAGATAGATGAATTCAGGTGGGGAGATCTGCCATTTATGCATATGGATGATGGATCTTGTATAACCAATTGGATTCGAAAACTTCTTTGTTGATTGTTGATTAACACGGCATTAACACTAACACCATCCATTGACGCGGGGAAGAATTCAATGCAAATAGTGTATTCTCCCTCTGGCAATTGGAACATATTAAATCCAAATTTCCCAGAGTATTTATTAAAAAGATTTTTTGTTATTTTCAAATCATAGGCCTTCTTATTGAAATAATGTGGAGAACTTGAAAAATCAGTTATTCCAGTCAGATACCGGAATTCATCTATCAAGTGAGAGGTTGACGTGATATGTGAATCATTGATGTATTTTCGGAGCTTCTCTTCTAATTCTATCGTGTGGACTACCACATCTCCTATCTTGAGATTAAGTTCTCTATCAACATAAACTTTTGGTGTGGGTTGATGTTCAAGAGTTGGCGCTGCAATATTGTTGATTTGTTGTGAATTCATATCCAGGTTTCCAGTCATTGTTCCACCTTCCAACGAAAGCTTTTTAGCGGATTGGTCGTCCACCTATCCTTTGTTTGAGCCTTGATCGGCAACAGTTGGATCTTTCACATTGAAAATGGTGTGATTTCCCATATCCAAACTAGTCTCCATTGGAAACGACTCTTTGCGGCTGAGAAAGATATCCTTGACATCATTATAAGAAACAAGGTTGTTATAATGTGCCCCAAAATCATGATACGTCTGCTGTTTTGAGTTTTTTACATTGAAAAGTCCTTTCAAATCAATATCTTTAGTCACTTCATGAGTGTGAGCCGGAGCATCAGGGTGGAATTTCTTCAGAGTAACCATATTCACAGCTGGGAGATCATTGTTTTTCATCTGTGTCCAGATTTGTGATCAGTTTGCGATTCATTTTAATTTCCCCAGGGTTGATGAGTTTTGGCCCTCTGAGATCAAGATCCCCAGTCATATGCGAGAAACCATCAACCTGAAGTGAATCTGCCTTCAGTTGAATTGCAAGCGTGTCAACCTGATGTTTTGTGGCGGCATCATCATTCGCTGTTCCTTCAGCAACATTGGTCAATTTTTTGTTTGCCAGATCATAATCCCCTGCGGGTGTCAGCTTAAAACCAACGCCTGGCAGTCCATCTTTCCCTCCCTGGGAGGTTTTATCAGACAGCATTCCATTTGAATAGCTGATTTTAAATTCTTTCATCAAAGTTTTTGGCGATGAATTTCCTCGCTTATCCACATACAGGAAAGAGAATGGGTCGTGTGTTGCCTTCACATAATCTTCTTTGCTGACATGGCTCTCTCTGCAGAGCGCTGAAATTTCATTGTTGCTTGGGAATTCGAAGATGCAAAAATGCGAACTATTCAAACGGGTATATTTTGGTGTTTTGAAATAACTTTGCGAAAGATACACGACAGAGCAATTCCGGTCTCACCCTGGATAAAATAATCAATCAATGGTTTTGATTCTTTTCACACACAAAATCATCGAAAACAACCAGTTTTTGATTCTCGTCTGTCAATTCAGAAACTAGGATGATGGCATTCGGGGATGCCTCGATGACGTCATACCCAGCTTCTTTGCTGATTGGACAAAATGTTTTCAGCAGTTGCTGATATTTCGATTGTTCAAGATTTTTCGCATAGAGATAGACCTTATCATAATACAGCAGCGGGCGTAAAATCATATCCAGAAGAATATTTGTTTTTTTTTTGACCCAGAAGGACCGCAGATCAGCATTCTGAAATTTTGATCAGGCATGAAAGGATACAGCTGCTCGAAATTGGTGATTGGATCATGACAATCATAATTTCGAATCTAAATTTTAGTATGTAGTACATCTTGTTGTTCATCATGTTCTACGTCATGTTCTACATCATGTTCAACATCATGTTCTACATCTCAAATGAAATATGATGGTAATAAAATGAGTTTATTGAAATGGCAACAACTTGCCAAAAGCAAATCTGCTTTGGGTAAAAAAATTAATTTGGTTCATGATCTGATCACCCAAAAAAAGTTGGGTGAAGAAACAAGTCAAATTGAATATGAAAAAACGTTCAAACCCATAACATCAAAATTAGATGATGTTATTGCATCGACCTCCAAAACTCCGGAAAAAGAAAGTCGTTGGAGAAAAACCAGACATTGATTATCTCCCAGAAGTCGATCCATTTGAAGAGATGGATGTGGAAGGCTTGTTTGATGATGAGATTGTTCCACCGCAAGCAGTGAAACAAATTCCAGCAAACCCCCCAACTTACGAAGAAATAGTGAAAGAGTTAGGAGAAGATCCGCTGGAATATGAAGAAGAGGAAGGCCCTGATTATGCTCTGGAACCGGGTGATGAAGAGGAGGAAGAATCTGAAGCTAATAAATTACTAGATAGCTTGTATCTTCACAGTTATGATACAGTAGACCAAACCTTAGGTTCTTCAAATCTATCACCAGGAGAGAAAAAAAGATTTTCTTGAGAAAAATGTTTTAGGCAATGCTCAGTTTAGAATAAATCAATTAAAAGGTTAGCACATGGTTAGATAAATATTTTTATTCTGAATATGTCATTTGCTGAGAGTTTTAATGATATGCGGCTTACACCGTAAGCCGAAAAGTTTTCCTTGTTCCAGTGTTGCTGAGAGTAATGATATGCGGCTTACACCGTAAGATGCGAGACGTATAGGTACAGGAACGGGCGTCATGGTCAAACCGGTTCATACCAGTTTGTCTAGAGGTATATTATTCAAAATGGCCACTCTCTAGAAAAACGAGTCAAACCGGTTTTGTTCACCCTTATTAAGTAAGTATTCAAAATAACACCCAGAAAGTGAATACGACACAATATATGATCGTCATGGTCAAACCGGTTCATACCAGTTTGTCTAGAGGTATATTATTAAAAATGGCCACTTTCTAGAAAAACGAGTCACACCGGTTTTGTTCACCCTTATTATGTATTCAAAATAACACCCAGAAGGTGAATACGACACAATATGTGATGTTGTCAAAATTATTTTATTGAGTAAACAAAAAAAATTTATTACAATCAGTTCTGCTTTGTTACAAAGAGTGTGATGTTTATGTTTATTTTACAAGCCATCTGCAATTAATTGTCCAAGATCTCTTTGACATTTTGATTTATCTATTCTGCTAAATTGTCTCTGAAGTGTAGGTCGTTTGATCTTGTCTCCCTTATATTTCAATTCAGTTTGAAAATCTGGTTCTTCCGGTTTAGTAAGGTTCCCATTGCTTATTGCTTCGTAACCTGGCCACCACAGGTGTTCTCGCCTTGCGTTTTCTCACAGTTTTGCGCATGGAATCAGGTGGCGTTTCCAAAAACAAAGAAAGTGCTGATTCGTCAGGTAAAATGGAAGACGGTGTTTCTTTAATGCTAGGGAGTTTCGATTCCTTCGTAGACACAGGTGTAACAGGCAATTTTCTAACTGTTTTGGTCGTTTTGCTTCAGATTTAGGCGAAGTGGTCAGAGCGGGCGATGGTTCTGGTGTAGGAAGTACCACTGTGGGTTTTACGGTGGTTTCATTCTTCATCTGTTTTGTCAACCCTTGATACCTCTGTAGAAGTTGATCCAACATGAGGACTTTTTGATCTTCTGGTAAAGACGAATCCATGATTTGTTTCATATCTTGATCTAAGCGCGTCAGAGTTGGGAGCTGAGCGGGAGCAGTCAATCGATGTTCTGTTTCCATACTTTGCAATAAGTGTTCGGGCACCATCAACATCTTTTGTGCATGTTTCATTTTAAAACTTTTCCCAATAAATCAACAGCAATCAATGCAGCTAGGGCTGGTAGAAATCCACCTTTCTGATTGAGCACTTCCTTTTTCCTTTTAAGGCTTGGTGTCTTGCGGGTCAAATACAGGAGCTTTGACTTGTGCGGCTTTAATCGTGTAAATGATGACCTCGGTACCACAATAGCTTCCATTTGACCTTTGTTTGCATGGGATATCATATCTTTGCGTTGTTTTCCGTTGCTCTTAAAACACGTACAAAGAAAGGGTAAATGTTGACCAACTTTAGACTGTTTAGACATTCCTGGGCGCTTTCGTTTTGAGCGAGTCGTAGTAGTGATTGAACGCAAGACCATTTTACCACCACGTTGATTCTTTTTCATACGGTTCGTTCGCTGATGCGACTTGCAGGCAGGCATGATGTTAACTGAAATAAACTGGTAGTGGTTCATCTGTTTTATAGAGTTTCTTGTTTACGTAGATCACAGGGTAGGAATATGTTGCAGGTAATATCCTTGTCCGCAGTCGTTGAATGTTGGGTGTACGAGGGTGTAAATCCAACACCAGGTATCCAAAGGGTTGTGAAGTGGCATCCTGAAAACTTTCCCACACGTAAGGTACATTTCCTGCAAATGCTTGCTGGGCCAATGTTCGAAACCCTAGTGTATCGCGAGGGTTATTGAAAGCGATAATGTAATGAGCATTCAAAGAGATACTCCGGGAAAACTTTCCTGGTGGAAAGAGGTTTTGAGTCAGATAAATACAGGTGACATCACAATGATGAGACACTTTGGTAAACAGATCCAGAATGCGTTCGTCATCGCTACAATTTTTCACTAGGTCATCCAACACGAGTATTCCCGGACGACAATTGGATGGAAATAAACTTGGAATATCCTCAGGAATACCCTCTACAAATGTCACTTGCGCTGTCATATCCTTAAAACAGTCTTGCCACTGTCCATAACAATATACGATTTTACGAATGGGTCGCTCAAATAAAGAATCCGCTTGTTGAAGTAGTTGTCTTGTAAACGTTGTCTTGCCACACTGACTAGGACCCGCTATCATAATACTGCTTGGACATTTAAACTGAGACATGTTGTCGCAACGAAAAGCAGATATAGTATGGTGGGTTGTTTTCAGTCACACTCCTTTTAAATAAATATCAAAGATACACACACACATTGTTTTTGTTAACTTCAAGAATGTTTTATTGATTGCTTACGCCAACAGTGAAATGTTTTACAAACATCCGCAGGCTTCATCTTGATACTACGGTGAACACTCTGATTATAATTTTCATTGACCAAACTGTCCAATTTGTCCAAATAATTGTAGGAACTGGAAGTGGAAAACAACCTCCATAACAACTGTTTCAGAGTTCTGCTGAAACGTTCTACAATTTGAGCCTTCGTCTCGTTGTATGTCGCGAAATGACGAACCCGTTCTTTTTCGAGAAATGTTTGAAAGGTTTTGTTCAGGAATTCGGTACCAGCATCTGTTTGCAATCTCTCGGGTTTACGTCCTTGTCGAAATATTTTCTTGAATGCAGCCACCAAAGCCGTCCCCGTTTTGGTCTTCAACGGCACTACCCATGCATATTTCGATAAGACATCGATGCAAGTCAATAAATATTAGTATCCCCGATTCCATCGACTTAAACTTGACAGATCTGCCAAATCAGCCTGCCACTGTTCGTCAAGACCATTGACAAAAACTCGATTGCGACGAAAGTGTTTTCTTGCATGCTTGTGAAGGGTGTAGCCTGGTTGTAATTGTAACCAACGAAGTACTTGCGAACGGGTTATTCCATATTGACGAGCAGCACGGTACAACTTTTCTGCGCCACCTAAAGCTGAAGGACGATTAAATTCATAATAGAGTTTCTCTAATAGACGATTCTTCTGATTGTTGGTCTTCTTCTTCTTGGTTAACCAGGTAGAAATACAACCTGTTCATGTTGACAGCTCGATACAGTTTGAGCTTCAGATGGCCTCCAACCTCCCCTTATAGCCATCCCTAACCTCCATTTTTTTGTTTTTGTTTTTGTTTTTTTTTGTTTTTTTATCAGTTCAGCGGTAACCGTAAGGAAGTGTTGCGAAACCATGCACCACTCTCTTGTCGTAGACGAGATTGTATTTCTTTTCCAACTTGACAGTGTGAATTGTTTTTGTTTGAACGTCACGTTTGATGAAGTGTGGATTCTCAATGACGATCTCCTCTCCATCTGGGTTACACACTTGGGCACACATGGTGTTGAAGTTGAGTTTTTGAGAACCACGAAAATTCAGAGTAAAGCGTCGCACTTTGCAGACTATTTTTTCATTCTTGTTTTGATAGGCATAATTTTTCGGTCCCCCATTGACAAAGGTGGTAATATAGTCATCACCTTTACCCATTGGGGGTATCCATTCACCAGGCTGGCTTGTAAAGATGAAGGAATCGGTGTCAAAATAAAGCACTCTTGTCTGTAGACGTTCAAGTACAGAATAGAGCTTTAGTCTGGCATGCGCGGTTGTGAAGGCAGCAATCACAACATTGGTTTTGTCAGAGGTAGATACGAAACCATCTCCCATTGTGTAGTACACCTCTACACATTCATCATTGACGAATTGAATGTTTTTAACCTGTGTATATTGGCATGTACGGAGTTGAAAGTAGCGTTCTGGATCTTTGACGAGCTCCACCTGTGGCATATTGTCGCGTTGACCAAATTTTCCCCAGAAACTGTTTAGCATTAATTTGGCCAATGAACGTAGACCAGGTTTTTTCTTGATTTTATCTTGATCCAGTTTGATGCCTTCGTTCTGTTCATATTCTCGTATGTATCGTGTTTTCTGTTCCTCAGTCACACACCACTTTGGCCAACCACTTGCTTCCTGCTTGACTTTAAGGAATGTATCAACATACCCTGAAAAGAGGTTGGATGATTTCTCAGGGAAATGCCAAACTTCGATCAGTCGAACAACACGATACCCCAGCTCCAAAGCTTTATCAATCTCAATGGAACACCAAGTCCCAGACAGCATGCGCTCTTCGTCGTTGTGTTCACACAGTGATCGCTGTTTATTTTCAGCACAGGTTCTGCACAAGGGGAACATCAGTTTGCCTTGAGCACGATACGGAAGAACAGGATGGAATAGAAAGGAGGGTGGTAAAATGGTACATTTGATAAGGCCAAAGAATTCTCCAGGCGAGCGGTTGGTTAATGCTTCGCTTGTGAGAATTTCTGGATGATCGATAGATACTTCACAGTACTTGTTCGTCCAAGGATACAGGGATGTGAAGTCCACGTAGGGGATGTTTTCGTCTTCAGCCACCTCTTTGAAGAGACATACGGCATTGGTTCTTCCGCCGAAGAAAGCATGGCGGGGTGCTAAGGGTGTGTCAAACTTCAACATTTGGACAAAGGCTTTCATCTCTGTATTTGTGGCGAGCTCTCGGTTGAATTCACATTCCCATTTTACTTCCAATCGATATCCAAGCTTCTTGAAACGCTCTATCTTGCGGGTGGTCCCTTCCAGAAGATCTTTCATACTTGTATCGTTCCCAGGGTTAATTTTGTCAGGCAGATAGCATTTGTTACAACCATGCCACGGGCAGCCCATGAATTCGTAAATGATTCTGTTCTCTGGATCATAGCCGTCAACGTAATGACCATCGACCCGTTGCTCTCCACCGTTCAGAGCGTGTAGAATTCGGTTGTTGGTCCGATGGTGAACCCAAGACAACGATTGCAAAGCCAAGACAGAGTATTTGCGAGCAGGTTGATATCCTTGAGGAGGTATGAGACCAATGGCTTTTTCTTCTAAAAATTCTTGACGGAATACACGGTTGCATGCACTGGCAATAGTGACACAATTCTTGAAAGGGTCAAGATTACAAGTTTCTTCCATGAGTTGTTTAAACTTGAGGCAACATCTTCGCAAAATGTCCACATCGCTGCGGCAATATTCTTCCATTTCATGCGCGAAGTCAAACACATGTTCAGCCTTTTCTAATGCTTTATACCACGCCAGAAACTCTTCGCGTTCATTTTCATCATCGTCTTCGATTTTCATGCTGTCTGGGTCATAGTTTTCAATAGGAGGGAGTGGACCAACGTAGTTTTGATTTTCTTTGCGATTAAAGAAGTGGGGGAAGTAACCTTTTTTGAGTTCTGTCAACCCAAATGTTTTTGGTTACTTTTTGAGCGGCATGGGCAAAAAGTTGAGAGAATCGCGGAACTTGATGTTGGCTTGTTCGAGTTCCATAGACATGATCATGGCACCATTCAGAATCAGACTTGGTAATAGACACTCTTTGTAGAAACATTCACAGAGGAGAAACCCGTCGTAACCCCTGAGGTTGTGTGCGATGACGATAGCACCTTCATGAGTTCCATCCAGTAGCCAAGAAGCAAACTGATCAACGCAGTCCTCCCCCTTAAACACCATTTCAAACCCCGTTTCGTCTTGCACGATTAATAAATTTGCAATGTGCCGTCCTTCGTCTTGCCTGCTCTCGATATCGAAGAACAAATATCCTTGCCCTTCTTGTTCATCACCTTCCTCTACGTCATCGTCAATCAACTCTTCTGCAACACGTCTTCGTTTTCGTCTGTTTTTCTTCTTTTTTCCTTGTTTATCTTGGCCTTCTGAACTTTCTACTTCAGCGTTGTCTTGATACTCGATGGGTTTCATGTAGCAACGGTGTGTGTTGGGGTCGACGAATTCTTCACAATTCCAGCACATCTTTTCACCACACGTGTGAGCTTCAGGGCTTCTTTTTTTATGTCACATGACTTTGTGACACTTTGTACACTTGTAATATTTCTGGCACACTGACTGTCCTTCTTCGTTGGGTCGACAGTGGTTAGCGTAGCAATCGTCACCAGCAAACATTCTATGACAGGTTCCACATTCTCGCCACGGTGCTTTCTGAAAATACCCTTGACACCCCTCGGTGAAACAACATTTGCATACTTTACTGCAGCGATGCTCTTCTTTCTTGTCGTACCCCTTCTTGCATTCCAAACACCAATAATTTCTTCCGAGAAACGCGGAGACGGATGTGATGATGTCGTAGTGGTTTTGATGAAGATATAAATAAATTTGTTTGTCTTTTTTTGGACCCTCGTAGATAATAGCATTAAAATGTTCAGCGGAGAGAACAACGATTTGGTAGTCTGTAATTTCTTGCTGAAACTTGGCCACCTCTGGGAGTCCACAGAGACGCTCTGGAACTCCAGCCTTCTAGTGCAGCTGTTGTGCCAGAAGTCGTTGTTGCTTACATCCTTGACGAATCGAGTTCCAGTCGTAATGTTTCTCTTGACGTGTCATGTCTGTAACCAAAGCACGAGCCAAGCACAAGAAGCCCTTGTTCTGGATGCGAAAAACGCATCGCTTGCTGTCAAGGAACTTCGATAATTTGAAACCAAAGTGTTTCCTCTTCCGAGTAGCAACCCCACCCTGCGGCATGCCAACGTGAACCAGATGGACACTCATTCCATCCTTTAGATTGACGTTTTCGTTTGACTGCAAAACTCGCTGCACCTCGCTCATGATCCGCTCGGCATTTAATTCATGTCGTGGCATAAAGGGTAAAGAGATGGGGTACTGTAGTGACTGACTTTGAAGGACAAAACGTACAAGATCGTTATCAGCCATACCTGTTGTCATTTCATCGATCATTGAATCAAAAATGTTGCCTAGCTGCTCCATAAGAGAAATTCCTTTAGATTGGGGCTTTAATGAGAGAAGATAACCTGTTCCAATTGTGTTGAATTTTCTGACCTGTCTTGTGGCCACTTCACGAAGCGTGTAGTGCTGTTCAGATGTCCAAAAATATTTTTCCGGACCCAACCTGTTCTGCTGCCAATAAGCATTCCTCATCTTCCATCTAATGAAATGAGTGTACTGTGAATGAAACAGTAATATAAATAGTATTAAAAATTAAAGTGAGTTACTTACAGAGATAAACAGTAGACTATTTTCCGTTCAAAAGGCTGGACTTACTTACAGAACCGACAAACAGTAACGTAACTAAAAATGTTAATAGAAAGATAGAGTCAAACTTAAAAAACAATGTTAAATGACTTACAGAACCGACAAACAGTAACCTAACTTACAATTGATATAGGATTAAAAACTATGCTGAATAACTTACAGAATCAGTAAAGGGTAACGTAACTCGCAATGTTAGGTCAAGATTGAAAACGAGGTTGAATGACTTACAGAATCAACAAGCAGTAACTTACAGTTTAGCTTACCTCATTTCCTAGTAGGTAACCATAATCCCAGCTATTATTTGCTGAAGTTCGCTCTTCCCCTTCCCAGAATTCCATCGCCTGTACCATCGCTACATCTGAATCGTCTATGACTTCAGGTTGTTCGTTATTAGAGCTAGGTTCCATTCCAAGAAAGGTTTCAAAATCACACCCAGTCATTGGTTCAGTTTCCGAGAGATCAATAAAATCCACTCCCGGGATGAGTGGAGGTAAGTCATTGAAGTTTTCATGTTGTTGAAAGTTCACAGAGGTCTCAGGAGTTGTGATTTCAAATTCATCTAAAGCTTCAAAATTAACTTTTTCCGTCAATGGAGTGTCAGGCGATGTGATCACTTCATCCACGAGGTCAGTCAACCAATGTGAAGAATTATTTGCTCGTATTTTCAATCTCTGTTTCATGGTTTTCGCATTTTCTTCTTCTTTAAACTGTTGCTGAATCCAACGGTCGTGAAAGGGGACCATTTCATGTTGTTCAATTACAGGGTACATCATCATACACTTATCGCGCCATAGTCTTACAATTTCATTTTTGTCACAGGACAGAATGGCTTCGAGCGCAAATGCATCTACATGATCAGTCGTCACGTCAGAGGTACCAGCTGCATTAGTCAACTGATCCCACACCCCTTGCTCGTAAACAAGCCAAAAAGCATCAATGATATCTGGACGCATGTAAAGGCGACATTTTTTTCTTTGAACATGGTATTCATGCAACTGTCTCTTTTGAATACGATGTACCTTTTGAAATTCAGATGAACGTGAATCAATTTCGTCTTCATCTACCAGATGAGTACTTGTTACATGTTCAATACAACCCTCTGACCTTCTTTGATTCCTGAAAACCGCTCTTGAAACTTCAGGGTTGAAGCGCACTTGTTTTTCCATCCTGACTCTTGTCAAAGTTGAATGAAAAAACCTAGACCGCGTAGCTCTTTTATAATGATTATGCGAATACTGAGGAAACATTCAGGATCGAAAACCACCAAATTAATTGTAAATTAATGTACATATGCTGGTTTTTTTTTTAAAACTGGTTTTAAACAAGAAATTATCTGGTTTCACAAAAGTTAATTTTGTTTAAATTGTTTTACATTGAAGAGACAGTAGAGTTTTGATATTAACCAATGAAAAAATTAACCATTTTCCTCACGCGTCCGCTTACACGTTAAAATCAACTCGACCTTGAAATCGTAGGATCGAAACGCGCCAATCAGGTAGCTCGTAAATCTTTCGACTATGAAAATTTTTTTAGGATCGAAACGCGCCAATCAGATCGCATAGCAAAGTGACCAATCAAATTGTTTTGCCTCCGTTACTAATGAGCGTCGAACTAAGTGTTGTTACCCACTTGTATGTACAACTGCAACTACAACTTAACTTCTTTACCAACTACGTATACAGAAGAAAATGGCTTGTGAAATAACAAGAGTGATTATCAGAATGGTAAGTTCATAATATTTGTTTGACTTAAGCGTAAAAGTATTTCTGTGCGTGATTATTAAGTTGCGAGTTAAAGTTAAAATCTTTATTCTTTCTGACTTGAAAGCAAATTATTGCCGCGCGTTAAGTTACTCGAAAAGTTTCGCTCCTTGCAAAAGTGAATAGAAACCCTCGCTAAGTTTTGCAACGCACTAACTTCGATTAGCTTCGCTCCTTGTTTGACTTAAGCGTAAAAGTATTTCTGTGTGTGATTATTAAGATGCGAGTTAAAGTTAAAATCTTTATTCGTTCTGACTTGGAAGCAAATTATTACCGAGCGCATATAAAATCAAAACGTGTGTTCAAAGGAAACCGCGCGCTAAGTTACTCGAAAATTTCGCTCCTTGCTAAAGTGAATAGAAACCCGCGTTATGTTTTGCAACGCACTAACTTCGATTAGCTTCGCTCCTTGTTTGACTTCAGCGTAAAAGTATTTCTGTGCGTGATTATTAAGTTGCGAGTTAAAGTTAAAATCTTTATTCTTTCTGACTTGAAAGCAAATTATTGCCGCGCGTTAAGTTGCTCGAAAAGTTTTGGTCCTTGCAAAAGTAAATAGAAACCCTCTCTAAGTTTTTTGCAGCGCGCTAACTTCGATTAGCTTCGCTCCTTGTTTGACTTAAGCGTAAAAGTATTTCTGTGAGTGATCATAAAGTTGTGAGTTAAAGTTAAATTCTTTATTCTTTCTGACTTGAAAGCAAAATATTGCCGTGTATTCAAAGGAAACCTGCGCGCTAAGGTACTCGAAAAGTTTCGCTCCTTGCTTAAGTTAATAGAAACCCTCGCTATGTGATCATAAAGTTGTGAGTTAAAGTTAAAATCTTTATTCGTTCTGACTGGAAGGCAAATTATTGCCTCGCGCTAAGTTACTCGAAAAGTTTCGCTCCTTGCTTAAGTGAATAGAAACCCGCGCGAAGTTTTGCAACACACTAACCTCGATTAGTTTCGCTCCTTGTTTGACTTAAGCGTAAAGGTATTTCTTATTCTTTCTTTATTCGTTCTGACTTGGAAGCAAATTATTACCGCGCGCTCAGTTCGGCTTAATCAAAGAAAATATTTATTTTTTTTTGTATACCGTATACATTGATTTCTTAAGGTAAGAATTTAAACCCATTATACGAACGAAATAGAAAGTACAATGTGTTTTCTTTACAGAATTTAGAGGAGTGCGTAATTTGTCACGAGGAAGGGTGGAACATTGAAAAAATGGCCTGCTGTCAGCAACCGATTCACCGCGGATGTCTGGATACCTGGATGTTAACTTTACTACCTAGTACCTCCGGGTGCCCCCACTGTCGGGCTGACCTGCCCCTTCCTTGGAGCATACAAGAAATGCTCGAGTTAAATGAATTTATGTTGGAGTGTAAAGAGGTAAATTATATTCATTCCCATCGAAACTTTTGATATTAAAGTGTCAATTGATGAGTTTTCTGTAACTCACGCTCGAGTGAAATGGTTAATTTAACCCAGCGAATAACTCATTGTTTTCTTTTTTGTTTTTGTTTTCTCAGAATTGCTTTGTACTTCACACTCACCAGGCCGAAGACTTTTCATGTGTGGCCTGCAATTATTTTTTGAGACCACTCACATTATTTCAGAGGATGGATTTGGCGGAAAAGATGCGAACATTAGTTGAATGTCGGCACCAAAGAGGACAGAATCCTGAACCATGCCCGAGGTGTACACCATTGAATAGACCAATTATAGATAATTATTTAACTCAAACTTTATAATTTTTTTGTTCACTAGTATTTTCAATAATTTATTTTTAATAGTTTTCAATTAAACAAGTGTTTTATTTTATGCAAATAGTTTATTTTTTCTTGAAAGTGTGAACTTTTTTAACTAAGTTTGATTTGTAATTTTAATAATTAACATTTCGCAGCCTTTATAATTTTCCTTGAAAATAGTTTTAGTGTTTTTAAATAGTGAGACCACTCACCTTATTTCAGATGATGGATTTGGCATAAAAAAAGCGAACATTAGTTGAATGTCGGCACCAAAGAGGACAGAATCCTGAACCATGCCCCAATAATTTATTTTTAACAGTTTTCAATTCAACAAATGTTTTATTTTATGTAAACAGTTTCTTTTTTCTTGAAAGTGTGAACGTTTTTAACTAAGTTTGATTTGTAATTTTAATAATTAATATTTCGCAGCCTTTATAATTTTTCTTGAAAATAGTTTTAGTGTTTTTAAATAGTGAGACCACTCACCTTATTTCAGATGATGGATTTCGCAGAAAAAAAGCGAACATTAGTTGAATGTCGGCACCAAAGAGGACAGAATCCTGAACCATGCCCGAGGTGTACACCGTTGAATAGAGCAATTATAGATAATTATTTAACTCAACCTCACTAGTATTTTCAATAATTTATTTTTAATAGTTTTCAATTTCAAAAAAATGTTTTATTTTATGTAAATAGTTTCTTTTTTTTTTCTTGAAAGTGTGAACGTTTCTTAATAAAATAATTTTGACAACATCATATATTGTGTCATATTCACTTTCTGTTTGTTATTTTGAATACTTCATAAGGGTGAACAAAACCGGTTAGACTCGTTTTTCTAGAGAGTGGCCATTTTAAATAATATACCTCTAGACAAACTGGTATGAACCGGTTTGACCATGACGCCCGTTCTGTACCTATACGTCTCGCATCTCATTATCTCCTGACCGAGCCATTCAAAACCGGTTTGACAGAGCCAACCTCATTAACTCAGGGCTGCTGCATATATGAATAAAATTCGTCTAGGCATCTGGGATAGACTACTAACAAGAACGCTTACAACAACTCCACTATAAACATATATTGTAGCAATTGTCACAAGTGGCTAACGTAACTCTTCAATCAACATTTTCCTTCAACAAGACCAAGGAGAATGAATCCACAGAAATCATTTTCTCATCTCAGGAGAGGATGTCGTTTGATCAGTACTGATGCGTAGGAGTAAACACCAAGTGAAATGAGTCTAATTGCTTTTTATGATATTTCCCCTTAATCTATAGATATTTCCAGAAACGAATGAATTTTGCAATAAATCCCAAACACCGAATAAAATTCCTGTAATAACTTTAAGTCAAAAACGTGCGCACTGCGAACATTTTCCATCGCTTCCATTTTTATTGTTATTACCCCTTTAGTTACCCTTAACAATACTCACATGTTATACCCCTTTATTTACCCTTAACCATACTCACATGTTATTGCCCCTTTAGTTACACTTAACCATGCTCACATGTTATACCCCTTTAGTTACCCTTAACCATACTCACGTGTTATTACCCTTTTAGTTACCCTTAACCATATTCACGTGTTATTACCCCTTTAGTTACACTTAACCATACTCACCTGTTATTGCCCCTTTAGTTACCCTTAACCATACTCACATGCTATTACCCCTTTAGTTACACTTAACCATACTCACATGTTATTACCCCTTTAGTTACCCTTAACCATACTCACATGTTATTACCCCTTTAGTTACCCTTAACCATACTCACATGTTATTGCCCCTTTAGTTACCCTTACCCATACTCACATGTTATTACTCCTTTAGTTACACTTTTTTTTAACTCGTGAACACGTGCTTAAGGCTTCGAGCTCTGAGAACTTCAAATGGATTATTCAAGACTTAGTAAAACGCTATTAGAAGACTTAGTAAAACGCTAATTAAATCGCATTATAATCGGGCTGTTAAGGATATCTTAACTCCTTTTACTCATTTTTCAAAATACTCTACTAACTCTTCAAGAGAACTATAACTTCACTCAATACACACGTCGACATGGATCATTCATTCCTGTACGATCTCTACTATGTGAATCAAACGCTTTGAATACACCATCCCTTGTCTCAAAAATAGCGACTGTATAAATTATTATTGTCAAAATAAATGACTTATAGTTATCACGTAACAACGATTCAAAGGCCTCAAACAAAGGTAAACAACTCTCTTCTATTACAGTATACTGTCATTTAAATAATATACATTCCATAATAACTTTCACTATTCTTGGCTTTCACATGACGTCATAAAAATTAAAAAATCTAAACAAAACGTCCTACAAAGCTGTTTCTAACATGGTATGTGGATACAAGTATTATAATCTTTCACAAAAAGTTTCAGGTTTTAACGATGTTTTGCTTCCGATTTACAAAGGTTTTAAATGTGTCACGCAATGCGTCACGCTGTTTCAGATAAGCCGCGAAAATAAACAAAATTGAATCAGCTGAAAGTTATTGTTTGCATTATAAGTGCTTATAAGCCGAGTTAATTGAGCTTATCGCAAATACAATATTTTTGAATGTGATTTTTGGTGAAATTAAGACTGAATTTTTGGCCGCCATCTTTGTGCCCTTCTCAGGGGCACAAAGATGGCCGCTCCATACATTTCTTACTAAAAATATCTAATACTCGTTCGCCTATAACTCTTGAACGAAATGCTTTTGCTCTTCAAAATTTGGCCAAAATGTGTAGTTTTCAACTCTCTACAATTCCATAAACATTTTGGATCCGAAATCTATTTTTTTATGCTTCTATATTTTGAAATGACGTAAGTGAAAGCCAAGAATACTCTAAATTGAAAGTTAACTCTCACATACAAACAACATCAGGAACTTCAGTCACGGTGGGCACAGAAGGGCAAAAAAGATGTAGACTTTCTGTCGTAACAAAATGGCGGAAATTCCGACTTCGAAATTTCACAACAGCACAGAACTCGTAATTTTCACAAATTCAATATTTTTGTTTTTCCATTTTTGCAATTTTTGGCGGGAAATGACGTCATAATGTTAGCGTAAATATGTTGATCCAATCAAAAGATATGACGTTTCAAAATTTGAATTTTCCGCCCATTTTCTGCTGGGGTCAAAGGTCATTTAGAATCAAATCGACTGAAAAACTTGCGTTTCAAATAACTTTAACAGTTGTGAACCTAGGAAGCTCAAATTTTACAACAATATAGAAGGCATCATTCGCAAAAATCCTATATTTTCTGTTTTTAAAATTTAAGTATTTTGGCGGGAAAATGACATCAAAAAGATGGCGCCAAAATTTTAAATTAGTATTATGGGATCTCTTATGACAGCATCTGAAAGTACATGCCATAATAATTTAAAAAGTGAAAAATGTTCACAAATATGTTGATGCAATCCAAATATATGGTATTTCGAAGTTGGAATTTCCGCCATTTTATTACGACAGAATATCTGCCACTTTTTGAGCCTTCTGTGCCTACCGTGAGTTAACATAAGGCATTATTTTTGTATTTAATTAGAAAGATAAGTATACAACTCATTTCCAAAATTCATAATTTTAACAAGATCTGACGCACATGTTATCATGCGACTGAAATTATAAAATATAGCTGCGTGTCAAACTCATCGCTACACATTGACTACCCGCATTAGAACCAAAAACACTATTTCCTTGGCTATAAGGAGCACAAATAGTTTTAGACGAATCTACACCAAATGGACCAGGATTCGTGTCAATATCTCTCGAAAGATCAATAGCTTCAAATTTTATTCTATGATTTACAGTCTCATATCTCATTTTCCCGTACTTGCAGTTATTTCTTAATGTTGACCTTTTAGTCTCCCTGACAAGAACAATTCTTTACGAATACCAACACTCCTCATAATTTCGTTATAAACAGAACTCTTAAAAATAAATTTTAAAATACAATTCCGAACTTTGTCTCTACATTTCCTTTCGTTATAAACAGAACTCTTAGAAATAAATTTTAAAATACAATTCCGAACTTTGTCTTTACATTTCCTTTCCTTATTAAACGTTTTAATCACCTTCCAATTCAACATACTTGGCTCTTGACACCTACTTCGCCTTTTTATGATATTCAATCCAATACAACTAAACTGAAGAAACTCAGACAATCTTGAAGTTCTCTTCTTCATTTTTTTTTTATTACAATCAACAAACAAAACAAGTCTATATTAATAATATTGTTTTTTTTTTTCAAACATTCATTCAATCATTCAAATAAATATAATTCCATTATTATAAGCCTTATTCACGATAGCCGCCATGTTGGTAGCTACATTATGATGCAAATTAGCCATGTGCTCTGCCAAGTGGCAAACAATGGATGAAAGAACAATTTTCGGAAGATCTGTTCTTTCTTGTAAAAATCATATTTGAGAGCTAGATAGTTATTATATTTATTAGAAGTGTGAAATAGTTGATCTACATCTGACTTGCATCAGTTTTGTTAACTACGCAGACTGTTTACTTGTTACTAAAACGACGAAAACAACTTAAATTTAAGTATATTGACTACTGTAACACTGTAAAAATGTATCAGCTCCGAAAAGATATCAGCATAATAATCAACAACCCGAGTTTGAGTTGTTTGCCCCCTCAGAAATCACGTGGTAAATTTGCATAATAATATAAAAACCAACATGGCGGCCATCGTGAATAAGAACTTGAAATAAATTCCTTAACGCCGTTACATTTTCATATGAAGAAGATTCTTTCCGCAATACAACTGCAACCTGAAAAAAAAAACAAAACAAAATGTATCACATTAGCAACACTTAATAAACTCATACTACTAACATAAATATCATGTACATTGAACTAAACAACCTAATCCGTTCAATTTCATAACTTTTACAGCGTTAAAACGTGCATATATCAAGAAATTTCCTCCTTCAAACTCTTATTTTCAGTCGCCTATATTTTACTAAGTCAATCCTTTTAATAACAAAGGTTTCTTTCCATTATGCAATTTAAAAGAAATGCTAAACTAATGCAACCCTATAAATAAAACACATATTCGAAACAAACAGCCAAAAATACACTTTCACTTATTCCTCGTTTTTCTTTCAATTAATTACCATTTTCACAAAGCGTATTCAAAACTATACGACATCAAAAATCTTACACCTTCAAAATTAATCTCAAATCTTTCAGCTAAAAAACAATATCTACAACTGCAATCATATTTTCAAGCATTATACATAAATTATTCTTTAAAACACTCCTTTAACTATTCAACCATTATTGTTCTTAGCATAAGTGGACTAATTAACCAATATAAATCACAAACCACATTATTAAACAAGTCACTACAACAATAACGCTACTTTTAACACTACATATTCAGTAATGAAATACGAGTCTTTTATAAACAAGTATAAGTACAAGTATATAGAGTTTCGTACATGCGATCTATTCTCGTAATAGAGTGATTACAGTTAACCCGTGAAACACTATCTAACAATTAGTGTGTGATAGTTCAAATTAAACAAACGAAAACAATGGGATTATTGTCTAATACACCTTTTGCTGTTCATTACGAGAAAATACGCATTCATTTGCGTGAAATGGCGACCAATAGCGCTAAGATATATTCTTTAGCGCCAAAAAACGAACATTTGCGCGTAACTCATATTCAATAACGAGTTTTGCATTTTAATCAACATTCAATTACATTTTTGGGCATTCTTTTGCGTCATTCGGCATACAAAAGAGAAAAATATACTTTCATTTGCACTAACATTCCAGTCGTTAACACCATCTTGAAAGTCAATTGAGACAATCGACAAACATTGAAGTGCAAAAAACATTTATTAACATCTTTATCACACTGTTTGAAATTCAATAGCATTCCTGGACCGCGTTAGTGCGGATGAGACAAATATTAATGCGCTTGTACAAACAATTGAGCGTTCTTTACATTCAATATACAAAAATATATTTTCAATTGTACAATACAATTTAAAGAATTATTTTGTTCTGAATTTCAGTTTACCCTTCAATTATCTCTCTATTCAAACATCTATTCAAAAATCATCTTTACATGTATTTATTATTTATTTTTTATTTTATTCAAACATCCTGGCAGATAGGTCTGCATGAAGCGGTACCATTACGCGCCGGCCCACCGAAACCCGGCCATTCCCGCCCCAAACACAGAGCTTAAAATGCTTTCCTCCTATAGTCCTTTTCCTCCTATAGTCCTATCCAGGCAATAAGCTGTCTGAAAGCAGCAATCAAGGCCGACATCTCGCGTCCAGAAATTCAAAGACGTATGGGTAACAGAGCTGAGGCCAGAGCACGAGGAATTCCACTGGGTGAGTTTCGAACACAACTGCTTGAAGCTCTGCACAGAAATATCGACACTGTGACCGCAGCAAAAAGCTCGCAATGGTACCGCTTCAGGCAGACCTATCTGCCAAGATGTTTGAATAGAGAGTTTATTGAAGGGTAAACTGAAATTCAGAAAAAAAATAATTCTTTAAATTGTACTGTTCAATTGAAAATATATTTTTGTATATTGAATGTGAAGAACGCTCAATTGTTTGTACAAGCGCATTAATATTTGTCTCATCCGCACTAACGCGGTCCAGGAATGCTATTGAATTTCAAACAGTGTGATAAAAATGTTAATAAATGTTTTTTGTACTTCAATGTTTGTCGATTGTCTCAATTGACTTTCAAGATGGTGTTAACGACTGGAATGTTAGCGCAAATGAAAGTATATTTTTCTCTTTTTTATGCCGAATGACGCAAACGAATGCCCAAAAACGTAATTGAATGTTGATTAAAATGCAAAAATCGTTATTGAATATGAGTTACGCGCAAATGTTCGTTTTTTGGCGCTAATGAATGTATCTTAGTGCTATTGGTCGCCATTTCACGCAAATGAATGCGTATTTTCTCGTAATGAACAGCAAAAGGTGTAGTGCGTACTATTCTACTATTTCACGGGTTAACTGTAATCACTCTAAAAGATACAAGATGACACCACATCAAACATAAATCATAGAAGAAAATATATAATAATTAAGACTCCAACGTACATATTATATGGTTAGTTCTTTCAAAAAATACTAATAAGCTTATAACATTTAAGCCATAACATCTTTAACAAATGCATTACAAGTTATCTCAATAAATGCCACTTCACTTTTTTCCTGTGTAAAACAAATACTAATATAAGCATCCTTGACATGACCTCGGTCAAAGTGACTGTTGACATAAAGATCATGTTCTATTTCTCATTTAATTACAATTGAATCAGGCCGGATTCTCGCTATGTCAGGCTATAATTTTTCGTACGGGTTACACCCTTTTTAATCTATTAATACCAACTACTAGAAATTCGTGTATTTTAAAACCTCTTTAAACGCTCACAACACGATTCACCCTTCATCCTTGCCCCCCACCACCACCGCTATAAACAAATACCCTTTACACAAACAAGCTTTTAATCAATTTTTTAGCCTATGGACATCCCCATTTACTTCTCCTACACCACCTATTAACTTATCTACTCCCAAATCTCCAAAATCCGGGGGGCAGAGACTTCCATATAAAATTTACAATTAGTAGCTCTTCAGCTGTGCCTATCTAACGAAATTCTAAAAGAGCACCCCGTCATTTTCATATGGCAGTCCCCCTACCCCCACCGGCGTGTCAATAAGTGACTACGAAACACCGTCCATTTTATAAATCGCGCTGGGTTTCAACAAGCCAGCCCGATTAATAATTTACAGAACACGAGGGGTTTTTAAACCATTTTAAAAAGTGACGACGTGAAACTAGGTAAGGCCGTTTGTACAAATACTGAATGTGATCATACTTTAAAATACAAGAAAACAAATCGGTAGTTTTTTCACGAGTCGATTAAACTTGAATATCTTGAGATTTACATTTTACGCACTATATAAAATCTTGTTCTTTCTTTGCTTTTAGCTTTTGAGGATAGTTTCAATCTTGTCCGATTATTCAGCAAAGTTTTCGGTGCGAATGTATCCTTATTTTCGAGTTCTTCAGTTGCAACAGCTAAGGCAAATTACACAAGCATAATATTTGGAAGCTTTAAAGTGCCCATAACGATTTTTTTTATCTAAATCTACATGTCACGTAATGAACGTCGGCGAAATTTTTTTTTGATTTCAGCAAAACGTGAATTTTTTTTATGATTTTTTAAAGTCTTCGAAATTTGCCGCCATTTTGGTTCACCATTCGCATTAGTCTCCTCTCGGTCCCTCTCAGCTACAATGGAACGCGTGACTTCAAACAAAGGAAATGTGACGCAGATTAAGGAGCATGTGACTTCAAACAAAGGAACTATGACGCAGATTAAGGATCATGTGAGCCGGTTGGCCCTCTTAACAGCGGGACAGGTAAAACCGCAAAAAAAATGGATTTTGAAGATTTGAAATATTTATAAAAAATTCGCGTTTTGTGCAAAGCGCGAAATTGTTTCGCAGAGGTTTCTTGTGTGATGCTTACATTCAGATGGGAAAATAAAAACAAATAAACGTTATGGGCACTTTAATTCAGTGGTTGACTGTACAGTGTGACTGTACAGTGCGACTCAATCCGCGCTTAGTTATTTGTTTAGAAAGTCCTTTAACGCTTGGTTTTATTTAGTTATTAGTTTAATTGTTTTTATGTAATTTTTATCACCTATATTTACATATTTTACCACATTTTAGCGTTCTCTACATTCTTATGTTTTTATACTGTAATATATTTATGCTAATTCTGTATTTTTACATCCACTTGAAACTGACCTCGAAGAGGTCGAAACGTCGTGATTTTTTATCGCTAATTTTTATAGCAAAATCTTGTACTAAAAAACTACTCATTCGGATATAAAAGGTTATTCTTGCATCAATTCCCGCCGTGAACACTATTTACTCTGAAGCCCCACTTCACCCTAAAAGGGTACTGGTTAATATATGTATATCATCATCACATTATTCTTTATTAGAATGCTTTCAGATAACCCTATCGAGACCATCGGATCGGAAGCCTTCACAATTCCAAACAGAAATCTATCAATGTAAGCAGTTGATATATTATTGATAGTGATTTGTCTCCCAGAGTAGGATTTAAAATGAAACATGCTTTAAAGAGACACTGCATATGTTGATGTCATATTATAATAATTTCATCGGGCAACGTATACGTGCAGCTGTAGCTGACCAAACGAAAAAAGTTATCAGTCTGCTCAGCTACAATTGTAGATGAGGAGGACTTACAGGAATTCGTAGAATAATCCATGCACGGCGATGTGTTAGTTTATCTTCGTTCGGCGAAACCCACTCAGTTCATACCAAACTGTCAGTTTAGTAATTGCACATATAATTTTAATACTTCTAAAGAACCTTTTCTTTCCTGTTTATGGAATTATGTATTTTTTCTTTTTTAAAACTTTGGAGAAAAAAATTGTAAATATCAGTATTTACAATGAAATAAACGCCGGCAGTGTTCAAGATGTTGCTTACTGTGCTGTCTTTGATTCTTATTCTTAATACCCTGGAATTATTATAATAGTAACATTGTTGATGTTTTGGAGCCTTCTCAGAACCTGAATCGGGCACAAAACATTTACCTCCGCGAACATCAACTCTGTTGTTACATTTTCCTTCTTGGGTTATTCGATTCGATAAAGTTTTTTGTTGACTCTGACTCTATTCTCATTTGTAGAAAAGACAAATTTGCATGGATTATCGATTTCGAATAAAGTCTCCAAATTGAACACTACGGCCACATTGGTAGCGGACATTCCATTTATCTTTTGTATAGATCGAGGGGTAGTGCCCGCTACCAATGTGGCCAACTTAGTTTTTTTCTTCTGTTGCTTTTCTTATGGTTTTCCATTTTCGGCAGTGTCACGCTTTTGTGTTTTTTTTTTCTGTAAGTTGTAATTGTCGTTTCGAACGTAGGTTGTTCGAACGTTAAGGTTGTTCGAACGTAGGTTGTTCGAACGTGCTGCTGGTGTGTGATCGAGGTAAACTAAAATAAAGGCGATGAATGTACTATGTCTACTATGTAGTGCAATTTAAATACGAAATATAGCACTCTTTGATCGTCAGTGATGTTTGTTTGTTCTTTTGTTTTAAGATATATGGTACGAACAAAGTTAAAGACAGTCAGCCTTAAGTCTTTTGACGGCGTTAACAATCTACATGCAACTAATATGTAGGTGTGAACAAACTGTTGCCCGTCTGCTGCACGTTACATCAGATAAACAAATAAAGTAACTAATTAAATAACTAATTCATTAATTTTCTAAGTGCAGAGGCAATTAAGGACTTACACTACAAGTGATATTTGAACGTGCCTTTAGTTTTTCAAATATCACTTGTAGGGTAATTATTTAACTGCCCGAGCAATCATACTATAACGTATTTTAAAACGATACCACAACAGTGAGATGCAACACGAAGATCATTTATAATATTGGTTTTGTTCGCTTTAATAATTCCTATTTTCCATTATGCTTCACGCGCCTTTGAACAATGGAAGCCTCGCTCCTGTGCAAACCAAAACAATAACAGAGGCGCGTGAAGCATATCGGACAATACTGGGTCTTGGCAAAGACAAAGAAGCCGTTTTAAGCAGTAAGCTTCTTGATTTCTACTGAACTTTTCGACCATCAAAATACACCTTACAACTAGAAAAAATGCTGAAATATGTGATGAAAGGGTAAACAAGCTTCAAATATTTTATTAACCCTCGGACGTGCGGGGGGGGGGGGGGGGGGGGGGTGGTGGTTGCCACCCGCCCCTAAGGTTTTTCTCCGATATTTCCAAGACCATTTAAGATTAGCACATGCCGTTTTCAGTAGCTGTTCATAAGTAACATGTAGTCAACCCATTTTTGAAGAAAAATGCCTGTTTTTCACCTTTTCAGCGAAAAAACATATAAAATGCTGCTAAAAGCATCAAATTGTTTAATTGTATGTTCTTTTGCAATTCTAGCAAACAATATTTGCAATTTCCACATTTTCCCGATAAATTTGAATTTTTAGTAAAATCCAAGATGGCGGCCATACTGGCGGCCATTTTGGATGACGTCACGGACCCCCAGCAGCACCCCAACCCATGATATTTACTTTAACTTGTAGAGCACATATTTTGCATCTATTAGATGCAAAATATTTCCGAAATATTACAACAAAACCCAAGGGGGTGCAACAACCCCGCCTCCCCCACGTACCAAGGTTGGGGTATACGTTTGCGTGTACGTTCAAGGGTTAAAGGCCACATGTTTATAAAACATTAAAACTTGAAACTTAAGCCAGCTTCTTCTCCATTATAAATGTGGGCAGCCAATCTGAAGTGCTGTTGGTTGCGTTTCGTTTCGCTGGTTCTTCGCCACTTCTGTTGCCAAAAGAATTTGAACGGCACGAATATTCATTAAATTACCTTCTCCTAGCCAATTAGAATGGAGTATTTTTGTCACGTAGATGACCAATAAACTTTTATACTTGGACGGAGTGTATAGGAGATATAGTAACAACTGTCCTTCTAATTACACGAAATAATGTAAGGGCTTTTACGCCCGTTTCATTATACACAGATGTCAGTTACAATCCGGAAAAGAAGCCTTATAAAATTATAAAAGCAAGACCGTGATAGAAAAACTAGTTTAATTTCCTGTTATAAGTATATTCAAGGGAAATATCACAGAGGAAGTAATGACAAAAAGTATTTTATTGTGGTGCAATTGACTGAATGGCTAATGAGATTACTAAAAACTTATCTCAGAATTTAACTAATTCGATTCGACTCACTGTTACCTTGATTCTGAATTCATGTTGATGTTTGGCGTTAAAACGCTGTCAACAAAGCTGTGACAGGAGTCAAATATACCGACCTTTGATTGAGGAAAAAGTCCCGTACAATTATTATTGTTTGTGATTTATTTCCATAAATAACATAAGCTAGTAGTACAGGGAGTTGATGATCCTGTGACACCCAAAATAAGCATTTATGCACCCCAACGGAGCCTTTATAGAATACTTGCCCTCACTATCCCCAAGCAGAATTGGCCTGCCTCGTTCGCTTCGGGAGAGTGAGGGCAAGTATTCTATAAAGGCTCCGTTGGGGTGCATAAATGCTTATTTGAGTTATCACAGGATCCACCAATTCCCTATACTACACATTATAGGGTGGGGTAGTATCACTTGCCATACTGGGCGTGGTATTGTAAAAATGAACATTATATATACCTATTATATACACCATGGACGCCGCACTATGGTTTCATCTGAGAAATCAAGACCAAAAAGGAGATTTATTTTACCCGGAAAATAAATGGTTTTATGATGCTTGTTATGACTCCGTTCTCACTTCCGCCTAAGGGGCTTCCGGTATTACGCGCGGTCATGACTTCACATTCCTCGATGTGCATTCTCTCCCTTCACGTCGATTGCAGAAAGCAGCGTGCTATAATTTCATCCCCTCCTCCACCCCGTCTCTTCTTGTGCATATAGTCTTATTCTGGAGTTCGCCAGCGGTTTTCACCCTCACCTTTGCTAAGAACGAGGTCGTTTAAACGGTTAGCTCTTCCGTAGTAGCTATGAGTGACTGGCAAATAAATGCTGTACACTATATTGATTTAATAAACGGCCACTCACGTGGCCAAACGTTTGCCAATCCTAGTTTTATCCTTTTTCCCCACTTTCTCCGTTCTCATCAAACCTAGCTCCGCCTACGCAGTGCTCATGCGCGGCTTTGTTAATAACATGCGTCATAAATGGTGCCAAGAATTGGAGGTGTCGTTGGCAAAATTGCGCTACCGTAAGCAACAGGCATTTACTCCACAGCTTGAACCTGAAGGTCAAACACTATCACAGCATGCTCTTAGAGGATTCGATTCTTTATATGATGAAGAGTATGCTCTGACAAAGCAACAGCTTGATAAGCTTATCGCGGTTGTGTTGTCAGGATTGATACTTCAAGATATTGTTGTCGAAGACAATATAAGAATCTGATTCATAAATACGCCAGAAATAGACAAACAAAATTCAAGATATTTGTGAAGAAGTTGGCTTCAAGATTCTTGTAGATTAGAGTTAACAATCATTTCTTTAGTAATTGTGGATAACATTCGGCATTTTTTGCTGGTCATATCGGGAGAAAGGTCACAAGGTTGTATTAATTACATCTATAAAATCGTATCAGGGTAGTCACGTCGATGGAATATTTTCCTTCCTTATGTATATCCACAATGGATGTTGCGCTTCAGTTGAATCTGAGAAATCAGGTCTTCCGTGACTATGAAGTTTCAAGGCTTTTTTGCAATCGAGAAAAACAGGCTTAAAACAAAAAAGTGCCGACTGGGTGAAAGCCTAACAAAACACCATCGGTGCGTCAGAGATCTCTGCCCGAACAGGCTCAACACGGTTTGAGCTACCAGAAAGCTTGCTTTTGAAGAAAGTGCAACCAGTAAATACATACAATATTACTGCATGTACTTGGGGCACTCTATTCGAGCCACTTGTGCGAGGGTATTTTGAACTGAAACACTCTGTTTCCGTTTTCTGTTATAATCTTTCTCTTAATCTAGCAAGAGATCATGCGCTATATCGAAAGGTCACATACAGTCCAGACGGGTATTTCATCAGTAGAGATTACACTATAACTTTGTTAGAATTTAAATGCCCATTCAGTAGGCTAATAACAACAAGTAATGTCCCTTCTTACTACGCAGACCAAATACAAATGGGTCTTGCTTTTGGCGGCTCATTGACCTTTCTTTTTTAAACAAAACAAAATGCAAGAAAGCAATGCAGGCCATTTCCGAGAAAGAAATCTGGTGCACACACAACAGAGTTGGGCTGCAATTTTCGGAGCAGGATTTACAGGATGAGATGCAGCGAATGCATTCAACGCAACAAGCATTGAATAACACAGATCAGGTAGATGTAGAGGAAATAGTCCCTATAGCAATATACTTTGCATGGAAACTGCTTGATTTGAAAGAAATTCAGGTCAGAAAAAAACGGATTTCTTGGAAAAAATTCAAGAAAAAGCAGAAGTTATTCATCCGAACTTGTCTGATATGCGCAAAAAATAAGACACAGCTTCGAGTATAAAACTAAACCCAATTCAACTGAGGTGATTGCAGTTTCAAACTATGCGGTTGGTGGCGACAGTGAGTTTTTGATGACCTTCTAACAGGAAGAACACGAAAAACGTCTAGAAGAGATTTATGTTGTTATGTGGTGGTAAAGATGTTCAACCGTCTGGATGGCTGTTAGTTAAAAGTTTTCGTGGTGGTAGTCAACTTCAAACCTCAGAAGCTCTTCCCACGCTCTTGTAAGACTTTGAAGTCTTACGTGCATATGGGCCTGCTTTGAGGTGGTATTCTCGGTTTCTACCTCTTTGGTTATCTATAGTGATTGCTAGCCGTATCGGCAGATTAAAATGTTCATCGTGAGATATGAAACTTTGAAGATATAAGCGCGCCCAAACTCACCATACCACAAATCATAGCAGCATATGATATAGTAATCTATGTTGTGGTGTGGGCGGATATTTCGAAAATAGAAATGTTTATCATTAGTGTGGATTGGCATTTTTATTTCATAGTTTTTCCCATATTTATGCCAGACACCAATTAATTCGTCTAAGGCTGACCTAATACACATATCTTTTTTTATCATTTTTTCAGAGACTGCGGTATGTGGGCGACACTCAAATTTGATTAGTAAGAGCTTTTCTGTCAGTTTTTTTAGCTCTTCTAATCTTTTTTAAAGCGTCACGATGGTTAGGGGATCTTTGGTTGCGCAAGTATTGAACAACAGATCTCTGATCCATTTCTAATACATAACTGTATTTGTTCAATTATGCATATTAAACCAATGAATAGCCTATAAATAAAATTAGTGGCTGTCGTTCCAAGCGTGAGACCTGTGCAGAGCTCAGGTAGGTAGGCAACAATATTGAGCCATGCATACACTGCATGTTCGAAGAGTACTATCCCAGAACTTGTGCACAGAACAACTTCGCAGACTACAAGTTCGATATTTGGCTGCTCTGACTGGAAAGTGGCAATGTGTTTTGACGCCATTTTATTTGAACTTGTTTGCCCACAATGTGGCCTATGTAAGCTTGTAGATGGCATAGATGACATTCGCTTTGAGTGCAAACCAAAATCGAGGGCAATAGTTGGTAAATACCAACTAGAAACAAGAATTAAAACGCTCTTTGAAAATCAGATCGATACAATAGAACGTGCCGTCGACGTCCACAGCTCTTTACAACACCTATCACCAAACAACAAAAGGTTAAGTACTGTGTACTTACTTCCAAAAATACTCGATCTAGTCCTTCCAGTATCGTGGGAAGCACGTGGTATAATGGAACGGAACTCAGCTTTCGGAAGACTAGTGCGATACACAAATATATGCAAGGAGAGTGAAAGGGTTTTAAGGCCTGAACCATCTTTCTTAAAAATGTCAGACTCGCCGCCCTTTGGCCCAAAGGAAACGATTTTGTTTTCATTTCTACTTTTTCTACCTAAGCCAATTGGGCCTAACTTGCTTTCGTCTTCTTTTGGGAATCTTCTTTTGATAAAGACCATAGCTTTATCAACAAGTTCTGGTTTGTCATTCACATGTATGAAGTCTCGAAGCAGAGGGATGCGTTCATCAAAAGAGGTTTTGGGTAGCCCACTCTGTTCGCGAGGCATTGTGTGCATTTCATGCTGTTCGCCGCCATGATAGGGTGTGGATGAGGTGGTCGGCTGAAAGGGTCGTGTTGTATCAACTTCTTGTTCATTGTCATCATATATATATATATATATATATATATATATATATATACGATGACGTATATATATATACATATATATATATATATATGTATATATATATATATATATATAAATATATATATATATATATATATATATATATATATATATATATATAACTAGTTAAAAAGACCGAAAATGGACAACTTTTGGTATAAAAAATATAAAAATTTAGTTTAAAAACGTTTCGGTCTCTCGACCTTCATCAGTTATACAGACAAGTTACACATGAGACTTAAATACGGTTACAACAATGACTTAATGTTAAACTACTGATAAATTACGTAACAAAAATAAAAGCAAAAATTACAACAATAATACAATAATAGAAGTGATAACGAGACTAAACCAAAGGCAAATCACAATTGCCACAAATAATACTAATGAACTATATTAACCTAACAAAAGGTATAATAACTAAGAAAAACAATCAAAAATAGAAAAAGCTATGCAACAGTCCTAACTTAATAAGTTTCCCATTCAGGGCTCTGAACAATCATACAGGCCAATGCCACAACAAAATCCCTGAGCAGGGTCCTTAAACAATGAGTAATAAATTCCACAAAGACCGTAGAAAAGTTCTCCGTCTAGATTAACTATTACGACTATTTTCCGAGTAAAATAGAGTTGTTGCTTGTCAAAAAATGCCCGAGTAACTGATTTGCGAAAATACACAAACATATTTGCATAAGGCGACGCGAGTATAAAATCTAAGTCTTGTTTTGTTTACATAAAAACGCTTTTCAATCTATGTAATGAATGAACAAACACATAAAAATGGACAACACAATCTTCTTTCGAAAAATTTCATTGAAATCTCAATTAGTTCATGTTTAGAAGCAAAACGCGTACACTTTACAGCGCATATATATATATATATATATATATATATATATATATAAACAGAGAAACAACATAAATAGTGTTTCACGCAGTTGTAGGAGTGCTCGATGCAAATACATGCAGAGCGAAATACAATTTTAGATAGAAAATTTCTAGAGACAGTTACTGTCTCTAGAAATTTTCTATCTAAAATTGTATATATATACATATATATATATATATAGAGAGAGAGAGAGAGAGAGAGAGAGAGAGAGAGAGAGAGAGAGAGAGAGAGAGAGAGAGAGAGAGAGAGAGAGAGAGAGAGAGAGAGACTGTGTAGAACTGGATATTCGTAAAACAGTGCTCAATACATTAATGTAGAGCGAAGTATATGTTTATGGAGGAAAGAAACAAATAAACTACGCTTTCATCCCGACAAGCCTGTTTCGTGGTTGCCCACTCATCAGGGGATTCAATAAGAATCTATGCGGCGCGAAGTTTAACAGTTCAGCTGTTGCGTAGAAGGGCTTTGTTTCTATGGCGGCAAGAAGACACGAGCTCATTACGTTTGTTAAGTGTGGAAAGTTTCGGTCGGCAAATGATTAGAAATTTTCCTTTAGGCAGAGGTTGCATCTTTTGCTTGAGCTGTTGTACGGTGAATGCGAAGACAGGATGCGCCATGAAATATAGTGTTCGATGTTGTTGTCTTTGAGAGTCCAGATGTACTTGCTTAGTTCAGTTGAGGTTCTGTGTTTAGAGTGGCGGAATGATGCGATGTGGTTTCGGTATCTTGTTTTGAAGTCGTTTTCCGTGAGTCCGATGTATGTTTCTGTTGTGTTGTTGTCGTTGCGCGTGACTGTAGCTTGGTAGATGACTGATGATTGTAGGCAGTTTCCGTCGAGTGGGCATGTGTTCTTTTGTCGGCAGTTGCATGTCTTCTTGTCTTGAGTGGTATTAGAGTTAGAGTTATCTGTGGCGGCGTCGTTGGCTTGCGTGGATGACTTTAGAATCTGCTTATTATGGTTATCAACTATCTGTTTGGCGTTATTCATGCAGCTGTAACTTATTTTTATGGTGTTGCGGTTGAAGATTTTTCGGAGCTTGTGATCTTTAGGGAAGTGCTTGTCTATTAGGGCGAGAAACTTGTATCCGATGTTGGTGCTGGTGTTTTTGCTAAATGGAGGGTTATACCAGATGATGTTGTTGCGTTGTCTGTTTTTCCGTCTGTTTGTTGTTGGAGGTTCATACTGTAGCGTGTATTGGTAGCCGCTTTCGTCGAGTGCTTTCTGGTATGGAGGGACGGCTTTGTCAAAGGATGCTTTGTCGGAAGATAGGGATGAAAGGCGTTTGTTGATGTTAAACTTCGCGCCGCATAGATTTGTTATTGTTATTATGTAAATTATTATATATATATATATATATATATATATATATATATATATATAAAGATGAATTTCTGGAGTCGGACTAGTTCAAAAACATTTAATTTTGAACACCCCAAAAAATATCATTATATCCAAATATATAGCATTGTTGGAGAGCAGGGATATAATGATATATTTTGGGGGGGTTCAAAATTTTTGCAAACTGCTGTATATATATATATATATATATATATATATATATATATATATATATATATATATAAGTAAGTTGAAGGATTAAAGAGGACGCATCGATACTCTGTGACTCTGAGTTTCGCGCCTAAGCGCTCGTCAGACAGAACTTTATTCAACTAAGAACATACCTTCTTATATACATAGTCTAGGAGCCAGCTCCGAAAAAATGTCGATTCGTTGCACCCCCTTGCTATATTTGTCTGAATAGCACAAAATGATACCACAATATCAGAGGAATACGAAATGACATTTTTTATTGCTGGGCCAGCGGGACATTACCTCGATATCGGGCATTTTCTACCCGTTACCTTTTAGTCCCTCTTTGCTTATTATGCAAATTTTAATTCTGCTATGGAGTTTCAAGTAATATATCAACAACGAGTGCGAGGGTTTCATCAGGGGTTCCAAACACCGAGAAACAGATGAAAGCGCGAGGCCGCTTCGGCCGAGTGCTTTTATTGTTTCGAGGTGTTTGGAGCCCTTGATGAAACCCGAAGCACGAGTTTTTGATATAGCTTCTCAAACAATGCCACATTGTCCTGAGGTATGAATAATGCAAATCTTGAGCGTTGGTTTAAATATTTGTATCTGGGCGTCAGTGCGTGCATTCTTTCTGAAAGATGGCAGCGTCACTTGAAGAAAGCAACGAAGGCCGTTTTCGTAGCCCAAAAACTGCAGAAGATGAGTCGAACTTGTTAAAGGAGAGTATTTCGAAGTCAACAGTCTACAAAAACAAATGGGCAGTCAAAATTTTTCGCGAGTGGAAAGCTAGTAGAAAAGTTCAAGGTCCCGTACTTGATCCGGGCGGAGCCTTTAAAGATTACTCTGAATTGCACAAAGTCCAGCCATTGAGCACTGACTTGGAAAGCATGGATGCCTGCTCGTTAAACTACTGGCTCAGCAAATTTGTCCAAGAGGTTTCGAATGCTGAAGGTGAAAGATATCCAGCGAGGACCCTTTATGGCATTATCTGTGGAATTCGAAGGCACCTTGTTGAAATTGTGGGAAGCGAAGCACTTAATCCATTGCAGCAAGATGATAAAAGGTAAGCGGTTAAAAAAAAAATTAAATTAATTCTGTTTATGAAGTCTTCCTTTATAATGTTGTTTCTGAACAATTTGTTTTATTTTTATTGTAGATTTGCCGTTTTCCGTCGCTGTCTCGACGCAGAGATGAAAGATAGCACTAGGAAAGGTGTTAGCTTGCAAACAAAGAAACCAGACAAAGAAGCTGTGACTGACGAGGAAGAAGAAAAGTTCTGGAGCGCGGGATTATTTGGCAGTGCTACAGCTAAGACGTTATTAGATACTATTTATTTTTATAACGGTAAACTGTTTGGTTTGCGTGGCGGTGAGCATAGGAATATTTGTGTTAATAACTTTTCTTTAGGGCCAAATGAAATCACTTTCGAAGAAAATATGTTCAAAACTTTTCATGGAGGTATTACCGACTTGAAATACGTACCTAGAAGAGTAAGGGATGTTTGTCATTCTCCAGGTGAAGAGCATGATCGATGTTTAGTTAAACTTTATCAACTTTACATTGGATTAGTTGAAACCTTGGCGAAAAAGAAAGATGCGTTTTATTTTAGGCCAAGTTCTAAAAAGCTGTCGTTTGAAAACTCCCCTGTGGGTATCAATAAATTGAATTCAATTCTGCCAAATTTATGTGAGTCTGTGGGGATTAAGAAAAAAACCGCCCACTGTTTGCGTGTCACTTGTGTGTCAAAACTCTTTAATAGTGGCGTAGAGGAGAAGTTAATCAGGGAAAGAACTGGCCACAGGTCTAATGCATTGTTTGCTTACGACAAAACCAGTGAGGAAAAAGTTTCCCATGTCTCATCTTTGTTAGCGCCCGAAAGGTCCGACAGTGCTCAAAAAGGAAAGAGTGAAGGGGAAGACAAGAAAAAGTGTGTTGTAATGTCGGAAACAGATTTACAAAGCAGTACTAGTTCATTTCTGAATTCTGCATCATTCGCAAATTGCGACGTTAACATTATTGTTAATAGTGGGAAATAAGTTATTGAAAAAGCTGCGTCCTTGGGTAATTCACGATGATGTAAACATTATTGTAAACAGTGAAAAAAGTTATTAAAAACACTGTTGTTTGGTTGAATTTCTATTGTTTTGATGCGTAGATGTTGATATCCAATGAGGAATCACATGGAAACAACGTGTGGTTTGGATACGATATCCAAAACACGTGTGGTTTTCATCTGGGTTTTCATTGGGTATCAAAAGTCATGCACGTGACGAATTTATCCATTTTTGATTGGTTTTTGAGCTCATGAATTATTAATGAGTTTGAGAAATAAATGTGAAGTATAGAAAAATTTGGTCCAAATTCTCCAAACTTGGACACAGCAGTAAACATTAATCATTCATAGATTTAAGCATATATCAAAGTTGTTTCCATGGAAGCTGTTACTACGAGACGTAATTAATTCAGTTCGTAGCGTTACATCAATTTTTCATGTTTCAAATCGAAAAAGATTTTAGGAAATGTTGTCTACCAGAGTTTTGAAGCACGATTTTATCACATTTTGACTACTAAAGTGTTTTTATATCATAGTGTGCTAAAAATATACGTTATTTGTTACTATTTCCAAGTGTCAAACCTCAAAGTTTGGTCAATGAATGCTTCAAGACACGCCACAGTCGTTTTCGTTTTCTCGTATTGGTCACACATGAAAACTGTAGAACTTGATCCTATAGTTATTGCAATAACCATAGCTTCTGGAAGAGTAAGTAATTTCCAGGATTGCACGCAAAAGGGGGCCACGCTACTCCCTGATAGGCATCACAAAGTATCCTCATCTATCAAAGTTCCCCATAACACGCACATAATTCTGTTACATACGAAGTACAGTCAACGCTCTCTAAGGCGGACACCTTAGAGAAAGGTGTCCGCCTTAGAGAGAGTTCATGTAACCTCATACCCGAACATCATAACTGAAACCAGTGCTTTATTACTTTAATTGCAGTGTGCAATGTAGTCAGCGCAAATGCGGTGTTGTATAACTGACGGGAAAAGAGACTTTAAGATTGTATTAAGACATATTGTAAGGTCTGGGTATGTTTTTATAAAACCACTGTTATCAGATTGCGTTAATTTTTCGGAATTTTGGACCTGTTAAAAAATTTCATAAACATTCGGTGTCCGCTTTGAGAGGTTTTTTAACCAACATGTTGAAAAAAGTGTCCGCTGTCCGCCTTAGAGAGAGTTCAGTTACAGAGAAACAAGTGAAATTCGGCAGGAACTAAATTTTCTTTCCGCTTTAAAAGAGGTGTCCGCCATAGAGAGGTGTCCGCTTAGAGAGAGTTGACTGTAATATAAAATGACAAATAACAGTCAAATATGAAGTACTTCTTAAACAATACTTGAGTGTAATCATAAGTGCCAAAATCCCAACTAAATGTCAAACTTTTATTCCTCCAAAACAAGCACCACTTTTATGAAATTTTCTAATCGTTATCCTAGTCATCACTGGTCTCCTCTAAGCAGAGAGTGTTCTGACAGGTTTCGTTGTTCATACACAAGCAGGCTTCTGTGCAGGGTATACAGTTGGCCTTGCATTGACACATAATCGTCTTTCTTTCATGCTGAACGGTTGATTTTCAGCTGTAAAAGACCCGTCGGTGCGGATTTTTCGTCACCAATCGGCGTCCTGATATGTTGTAACAGACTATAGCTTCTGAAAGGAGGACTTTCGTTGTTTTCTTGTTTCTGACAGAACATCCAGTATCTTGCAAGGTCTGCTGTGGCGGTTCTATCAAAACTGTCACTGGTGTAGAGAACAGAAAAGGTAATTCACAAGATTCCATGGTAAGTTTTGTTGGAGGGATCGCATAGCTGTTCTGGGACCCTGGAATTACTGCATAGTGTCTTCAGTGCCTTTCCCCTTGCCGATGGAAGATAACCCGCTCGTGTTCTCACGACACACACTGCACTGCAGAGCTTATTGTGGAGATCGTGAATAGGTATGTAACGGATCTTGTATTGTATGTATTGGTCTTTAACGACAGCTCGTTGCACGGCAGAGATGTAAAGAAGTACACGAAAAACACTGCGAAATCTGTGTCACGGGACTGGATGACGATCCTTCCACAGGTTTCTGAAGCGTGCTTAACATATAGAAGGATTCTTGTATCTGCTTATTCGTGGTCATTCTGAAGCTCTGACAAGACTGTCAAGGACGTCTTATGGTTACATTTCTTCACATACATTGGTTTGGTCGCAGAAGCTTCCAGCGATCAATAACCCTTTTTCCAGGTCGGATCATGGACTACTTTGCCATCGCACATCATGTATAGAAAAGGAAATGCACTATTGACGTCCTGTCCACAGCGTTACTAATTTATTTGACCCAGTGCTTCGGAATTGGAGTCTTGTCAGAGTTGATATGGATTTCAAGCGAACTGTTCACTCCTCGCCGTTCTCTTTTTACTCCTTTGCTGGAATGTTGGCTGCTTTGAACAATTCTCCTGGCTATAAGTTTTGCTGTGATTACTCTAAACAGCTTCTTCAAAAATATTTCATCGAGCTAGCTGACTTCAGAGATTGCGATCCAATGCCACCGAAGATTAAAGCCGCTTTCAGCTCACTTCTAGGGAGCCTTGCCTATACTAATGTAGGCTAATAAACGACCAAACCAGCTTATGTCAGCATGGTAACTTCCTTTTCTTCTTCCCTTCATATTCTGTCCTTGTTGGACCAAGACGCAATCGTCATCACATTAGCCATTGTGATTTTAACCCAAAAATCAATGGCATCGCTGGGAAGCCTTTTGGATGCAAATTCTTACACTCAGGCTGCTTCCGTCTGTTTGGCGCTTGTAAGTTAGTCTGCTTTCTCAGTAGGCATCACTAAGCTAATCGCAATATTGAGGAATGTTGCTGGTTCCTTGTTTTCCCAAACCAGATGAAAGGGGTTATACTTTCTGGACATCCATCGTATCCCTAATTTTTCTGAGTAGTGTTTGGTAGCAGCATTAACTTCAGTCCTTTCGTGGCTTGTAAGAAACCACCTATCGAGTGCAGCAGAATTTGTGGAAATGCCAACTATAACCCACGTCTTCCTGTTATGATATGCAGTTTGTCCAAACCCACGTCTGTCGAAACCTGGAAGAAAGGCGGTTCCAATCTGCCGATAGCGTGGTTTCCCTTCTCAAATTTTCAATGCACTTATGGAGCCATAGTTGGTAGTAACCTCATGTCAGAAATATATACTGGAAGCCATATAAGAAAACAAGGATTACATCGCCCGGGCCTGTCCTCGGCAACACCTGCAGCTGTGCCGGCTTACGCACTTGGCCCTGAGGGTTCCCATCCGACCCTGGAAGGAGTACCGAAGCCGGGTGACTGCCTCAGATTCCGGACTCCAGCACGATGTCATACAGTCCACTTTCTTCAAAGGAAGTCAGCAACGTGAAAGCCTCATTTCCAAAGGCATAACAGTATATTTCCTAGACTTTAGTATGAATGACCCAGACAAAGGCAAAGGTAATGACGCTGTGTTTCTGTTATGTGCTGACCATCATGTTCTGGGCATTCGTCATTAACGTATATATGGTACTGTAATCTATAGCTGAAGCGTTTATCATGGGCTGCTATCTAATAGATGTGACTGGTGGAGACTGAGAGGATATTCTGGCATTAAACGTACTCCAGTTTGACGCAGAGGGCCGCTTTGAAATATGCTTTGTTGTTTAGACGACAAGGGATCCAAGTGAAGTCAATTCGGATGAACGCCGGGATCGGAGAGGATCACCTAGTCACTCAGACCATTGCTGCCGGATCTTCTCTCTGTACACCACCACTGTTGGCCGTCGTCCATGAGTGCTGAACACGAGCACAGGCT